>CM046423.1:5962461-6379961 GCA_025506505.1 Flaveria sonorensis
AAATCTATTTTTCTTTAAAAAAATCCCCACTTATAAATTTTCAAAGCAACCAAGCATTGATTTTTTAGACAAAACCAAGAAAATGAATTTTCATTTCGTCTTTCTGTTCATACAAGTGTAAAATTTTAAGTAGAGTTAAATGAGGTGATATTTACAAAACTAGTAACACATCATTAGTTGACAAATGTTTTTTACATAAAACCACTTTCTATACATCTATTTTACTCTTAAAGTTATCACACGCTTACACAGCCTTGAACACCCAATAATCTGGTTGGAAAATACAACAATTTATCATCAGAATACATTTAACAATTACTTGTTGACATAATACAATTGATGTTTGATTTACCATTCTTTTTTGCAATTGCATACATGAGTGACGATGAGAATTGAATATTGGTATCCCTATATAAAGGCAGAAAGAGGTAGAAAAGCTATGCAAGTTTCATCACAATTCACATGGCAACCCTCTTTATAGTTTTAATATTTACTTCAGGTTAATCATGATGAACTTCCTTCAAACCTCAAATGCAAGTAATTGCGCGTGTCACCATGACGAAGATTGTGTACGTAATCAATGCCCACCAGATTTGATCCCTATGTGTATGCTCTGTAGTTGTTTTTAACGTTTAATTGGTGCATAAGAATGTAGTAAGAAGAATTATGTGATAGCAGAACGTAGTTAGAAGAATTTAGTCAGAATAATTAAGTGACACATATACCGTTGGTTAACTGTTATAATTTCAATAAATTTTACATACTTGACTTTTCAATTACTTATATTTTCAAAATTCAAATATATTCTTAACTGGTTTTAGTAAACTCGTGTATAACTATCTTAACTGGTTTTAGTAAACGCTATTACATAAATTGAATAATAAAATATTAAATAAAATAAAAATATTTATTGTAAACCAATTTCTAAGATAAATATATAATTAAAATTTATGCATGGGTAATGACTATAAGTAATAAAATGATATCAACATTTTAACTTTTTTGTATATTTTAAAAAAATAAATTAAATAGTTTGTTTCAAAACAAACCTTTTTAAAAATGTTATTTTTAAGAATTCCTTAATAAAACTCCCAATTTTTATTTATTTTGGTTTATAAAAAAATTACCTTTTAAAAGAACCAATTTTTCATATTTAAAAAAAAGTTTGATCTTTTAGAAAAAAATATTTTTGTAAAAATTTGTTTCATTAGAAAAACATTAATAAAATGATTTGTTTCTTAATTTATTAAAAATATATTTGTAATCTAAAAAGAATTAAATAATGTTATTAGTAATTAATATAGTTATTTAATATGAGAGCTACGGGAAAATTTTAATGAGAAAAAATCTAATACTAGTATGTGTCATCTCTAGTTATCTTTTTATTAGAGTATGAAGATTATTAAATTTGTTTTTCTTATTATATTTTATAATTAGCTTTAGTAAACCCACGTACTATACGCGTTGAATAAATAAAGTATTATTATAATACAAATTTATTCATATTAAAATAATATTCTAAGATATGATAGAAATGAAATATGAGTAATGACTATAATTAGTAAAACAATGATATTAACTTTAAGGAGAGAGAAGCGAAATTTTTTTGGTAAAGATGAATTTAATGTTATCATATGTCCTTCATAGTTAGTTTTTTATTAAACTAGGAAGATTCCTCTTTATTTGAAAAAATAGTGTCTAAAATAATTTCCATACATAATAACAATCTAAATATGGAAAACAATTTACTTTTAGATAAATAGATATGAAATTCAAATCTCACTTTTATTACTTTGTTATAAATTCGATTTCAACCAACCCGAAAAAAATAATGATTTCAAAATGAACAAATTATTTTCTCCTTAAAAATCAATTTTAAACAGAACTGGTCTGGGCCATCTGGCTAAAAGTTGGTGTTAATCATCTTTGACTAAACCCGAACCTGTTTGCCCCAAAAATTATTATGTGCACCTCTACTTGTAATAACACACTCCTTATACAACATTCGTGATCGACCCACTATATGTCATACCTATTTCAAATAAATTTAGGTTGGATGTTATTCACATTTCACCATAGATGTGATTACTTATTTTTAGGTTTATTAAATGTATTAACTTTATACAATATATTTGATAATTTCAAAATGTTATATAAGAGACCATATACATATGTAGCATCAGATATTTTTACTAGCATTGCTATTAAAAGTTTACGTTGAAACCAAAAAACTTATCTAAAATTGAACTGATTGCTTAAATAAAATCTCCTAATCTATTTCCATGATCTGGATCAACCACGAAACATTTCCCCAAAAGACACAGGCTTCGCACTTAGGTTGAAATTCCTATAAATATTACAAACTTAATTTTTCAATTACCTTTTCTTTTCAAAAAACTAATATATTCCTAATCATCAAATTTGGTTTTTCACATATATTTTTTTATAATTCCCTTTATTTTAAAAAAATTATCTAAAAACAATTTCCTTACATAACAACAATCTAAAAAAGGAAAACAATTTACTCGTTGAGATGAAATTTAAATTCCACTTTTACTAGTTTGTAATAAACACTACTCCAACATCATCATGCTCTAACGTTAACATTTCCGACCGTTGGATCCACCACTGCCTATAAATACCCCATCTCATCACCATCTTCATCACTGCAATTCTTCTTCGTCTCTCTTAACTTCATCATTCATCTTCTCATAAATCTCCGATCAGATTCCGGCATCCGTACAATGGCCTCCGGTGGTGCCCTCAGATCCATAATCATCACTCTTGTTCTCATCATCGCCTCCACCGTCGCCGTTGCTCGAGAGTACGCCGAGATTTCTCCGGCGCCGGCGCCGGCGCCGATGGAGGCCGGAGCTGCAGCTTCGGTGGCTCTTTCGACGGCGATCGTCATAGCTTCGGTGGTGATTTCTGTTGCGGGTGTTTTGTTTCATTAGAGATGATGAAGTGATGAAGTGATGAAGTGATGAAGTGATTTTGGGTTGATTGTGTTTGAAAATTGAAACCCTAATTCTTTTGTGTTTTAGCCCTAATATCTAATCAGGGTGTTATTATTGTAGTTTTGGTGCTGCTGTTGAAGTTATTATGAATCAGAATTTTGTTATTCATTTAATCGGATCGAGTATTGTGTTTTCTTTTAGAAATTGTTCTTTTCTCTAGAAGTTTTTATGAATCAAATTGATTATTTATTAATTTCTTGTTGCGATGGTATTTCTTGTAATCTTTAATTTGTAAGCGATCTTTTTTAATAAACTAGAATTTCGCTTATGATAATACAGCAGATGATACAATACTTTTAGATTACAAAATCAATTACTCGTACTAGGTTTGAACCTAGATTTAGTTTCATGTTATATGCATGTTTGGTCTGATCTATCTCTGGCTTACGGTCATTGATATTATTTTCATGTTCTTTTTTATTATTGTTTGCTATTATTTTAGGAAAATCTTATTTGTTTATATGTTCCCTTCATTTTTATTTTATTTATTTTGTAGTTTGGTAAGTGAAGAAGTCGAGAATAGTAACTATAGTAAAATCTCTTATCTCTATCTCTATATATAATAAATGAAAAGAGTTTTGTCACATGATTTGATTTTAACTTGTAACATTGTCACATGACATGATTTTTAAAGCATAACAGCCACGTGTCAATTTTATGTTTAAATAACGGCTAGGGCAATAATTAAGGGAGTTTTTTCCTAAAGTGGTGTAGTTTAAAATTTTATTTACCAAAATAGTGTAGTTGGTAAAATATTTACCAAAATAGTGTAGTTTAAAAAAAATTTTGTTTCTCACTTTTATATTATTAGCTACTTATTTAAATGTTATTTTATACTTATAGGAAATATCTTTAAATTTTAAAAATTGTTTTTATTTAAATTGAACTTTTTTTTATAATTTTTTAGAATTTTTTTAAGTTTTTTTTCTAAAACTATAAGAAAATAATCCAAATGTTAGATTATTGTATTAATATAAAAATGTATTTTATTTCATGCAACATTTTAACTGGAGATGTAATATAACTTTATTTAAGTTTCGTTTGCTTTTTATCGTTTCTATTATACTCTTTTTCCAGAATTTTTTTCATTCGTGTAACAATTCAGAAAACGTTCTTATAGATATTATACTTTGCACATAATCTAACATTTCTAAATTAATACTCTAATCTAACATTTTTAAAAGGTTCTTAGAGTTTTAGAAAAACTCAAAAATAACTTCAGGAAGACCATAAAAAAATTAATTAAAAAAAACTGTTTTTAAAATTTAAAGATATTATCCTATAAGTATTAAATAATATTTAATAAGTAGCCAATAATATAGGAGTGAGAAACAAAAAAAAATCAAAACTATACTATTTTGGTAAATATTTTACCAACTACACCATTTTGATAAATAAAATTACCAACTACACCCTTTTGGAAAAAACTCATAATGAAGGTAATAATTTAAATTCAAATTTAAAATTGATATGTAATTTTTTTTCTAAACTTAGTATCAATCTTGTTTCATTTTTTTTTTAAATTTAGTATTGATTACTTGGAAGAAACCTAAATTTGGTATTGATTATTTCTATTTAATAATAACTACATATAAATTTTTAAATTTAAATTTAGATGTCACATGACATCTTCAGAGAATACAATTAAATAACATAGTATTTAATGTCTAATTAAATAATATTCTAAAATTATATTTTAAAATTTATCTATTGAAATAGAATTTTAAAAAAATTTAAATTTCAAATTCAATCTGCAATTCAATTCTAGATTTTTTCTAAAAATAACTAAGTTAGTTAAAATTTGAAATTTAAAACTAACAATATCAATATTCAAATAGAGCATATGTAGTTCACAAATTTTAAATTTAATAGTAACAGTCAATCCGAGTATTTTGTCTGCATTATATAACATAATACCATTATTTTATTAAATATATAAAGCAATTTGTTTTTGTTTATTGTTCTTCCACTATCAAAGATATTTCAAAAATATATGAAATTATTCTCCTAAGTCCAGGTATTCTGCATGATGAACTTCTCCTACTTCTCAAATATTCACACAATTATTATCTTCGACTCATTTAATATTACATTTAATTACAATATTATGTACACTTGGATTTAAAAAACAAGTTTTTTATGATAAACCTTAATACTGATATTTTTTGTCCAGCAACCAACTTTCACTTTGTTTATTTTTTATTTATGCATATTGGTTTATACATTAGATAAACCATCAAGTTACCTTGCTTAACAGGATATCATCAGTATTAGAAGTAATTTTCTTAAAGGATCTTGACATATCATATCATGATTTATTTATAGGGATAGCCAATGTATAATAATCCGGTAGAAACTTACTCTATTGAATTTATTGTGGTTAAGTAGGAGGTAATGTTCAACTAATCGAATTTTTATCTTATTCTTTTAATATTTGTCTTATAAAACATATGTGCTGTATATCCTTAATTTTTTATATTTTTAATTAGGAGACACTACAATACATAGGATTATTCTAAAAAGATAATTTAATAAGTTTGAGAAGTTATTCACTGAATTTGGTTAAAGATTTATATACAAATTTTTTTTTTAATATTATAAATATTAATATTGTTTTTTATGTATTTAATTCTTTCATTTAATTTACATATATGCACATTTATTTAATCGACCTTCATATGCATATATATTATAGACTTATTAACTATAACTAATAATTTATATTTCTATTTATTTTAAAAAGTAAATTACATGGATGGCTCTTGTAGTTTGATCAACATTTTGAATTTGATTCTTAAATTTTAAAATTTCAAATATATCCCTAATGTTATATTTCTCTTTATCAACGGTCCTTATTATGTTAATTCGGTTCCTAACGTTAGATTTTTCGAAATGATTATTTTACCTATGAAGATCATCAATGTAATTTACTTTTTATTTAAATAAAAATATTTTTAAAAATGTCATTTTTAGAATATTCAGGTTTTTAACTGTTTCTCTAAAACTTTTGATTTTTTAAATGTTTCTCTTAAAACCTTTTAAATGTAATTATAGTCTTTCTTAAAACTGTTCGGTTTTTTAAATGTAATTTTTATAACTATTCATTTTCTAAATATTCTTTTTAAAACTATTTGTTTATTGAAATTTTAAAAAATATTAAAAATGACGTTTGATAATGATTTTTAAAAAAAAGATGTATAAAGAAGTGATTGTTTTTTAAAGATACTTTAAAAAATAAATGGTTTAAGAAAAAACTTTAGAAAACCAAATAGTTTTATAAAAACGTTTAAAATATCAAACGGTTTTAAGAATAACATTTAGAAAATAGACGGTTTAAACACTTTAAAAAGCAAACATTTTATAAAATACGTTATAAAAAATTTATTCATGTATTTAAACGTATTTTATTATATAATAAACATCTTAATAAGGAAATAAAAAAAAATATTAAAAAATAAAAAAATTTAGAAAAACAAGAATATAAAGCTTTGCATGATAAAAATAATACTATAGTTTAAACGGTAAATTAAATGGATAGTCGATGAGGGTAAAATGTCATTTTATAATTTTTAATATTATTTATTGTTGATTAATAGAATTTGGGTACAGAGATGAAAAGAATGAAATATTAGGGATCATATTTAGAATTTTTAAACTTTAAGAACCAAACCTAAAATTTTAGCATAATATAAGGACCAAACGTGTAATGTACTCTGTTTTAAATATAACTTTTTCAACCCGTGTAACACACGAGTGGTTATACTAGCCTATATATAATATATATATATATATATATATATATATATATATATATATATATATAGGCTAGTATAACCACTCGTGTGTTACACGGGTTGAAAAAGTTATATTTAATATATATATATATATATATATATATATATATATATATATATATATATATATATAAAGGGAGATTCTACTAAAAAATATATTTTGCCTAAGAAGGCTAAGAAATGATCTTAGTCTTTTATTTTTCAATTAATGTTTAATATAAAAAATAGTAAATAAAAAGATGGAAGGGTAATTTGGGTATATAACCACTTTTGTTGACTTTTTTGAGTTTCCCCCAAAATTTTTAAACGTTTATAACTTTTTCATAATAGATTCTTTTTTAAAATAAATTGTACCATAAAATCAAGCATTTTTTCTCTTTAAATTAAGTATAATATTGCTATATTTTTTTAAAAATAATAATAAAAGATGCGAAATTATGTTGTATTTTAACGTTTTTGTGCTGTATTTCGTCAAAACGGCATAGAACTATGCTATTTTGCGTCAAACAACACAGTTGTGTGCTGCTTTGCGTCAAACAGCAGAGTTTTGTGCTGCTTTGCGTCAAACAACACAGTTTTGTGCTGCTTTACGTGTTTTATGTTGTGTTGTGTCAAAACAAGAAAATATCATATGTTGTTTCCATGATGTATTATGTCAAAACAACAAACAACATAGAAACAAAACTTTATTTGTTGTTTTAACGTTTTATACTATTTTGCATGAATATAACACGTTTTGTGTTGTTTTGCGTTAGAACAATAATCTATGTATTGTTTTATGTTTAAACAATCAAGTAACAAACCGAGTGTGATAAAACGAATGGCATTTGAGTATCACTGATCATCAATGCCATCCACCGTCACTATTCAATACATCTGATTACCGCTATCATTGACTACCGAATCATTGTCTTAAAACACTATCGATTAACACCTGCCGCTCAAGTTAACACCTCTAATCACTAATTAGTTGTTGCATACAATTATGGGGTTTAAGACGAGTAAAGAATTCTAGGGTTTGGTTGTATTTTGATAGTGTTTTGGGTGAAGAGAGTGTGTAAAAAATGTGCTACGTTCTTAAAAAAGAAAGTGAATTGGATTAAATGGTTAGTAGACCAAAATATCCCTTAACCTTATTTCTAGATTTGACATATGTTACCACCTTATTTTTTCTTACACTTCTTAGGCAAATATTATTTTTATTTGAACTTCCTCATATATATATATATATATATATATATATATATATATATATATATATATATATATATATATTCAATATGTTGGGTTTAGTTGCTACATAACTCAGGTATATGTAATTAATATTAAACTAATAACATATTAATTTTAAAATAAGGGTTAATAATAGCTATTAAAATAAGGGTCAGGTTTATAAGACAATCCTGTAAGGCTGTAATTATAAATCACCCCCCAAATTTTTATACTGGTCGTATAAAACCATATGCATCGTATAGGTATAGGTGAGTCGTATAGCCCTATATGAGACGTATAACCCTCTTACAGCCTGATGGCAATGAGCTTAATATGGACCAAAATACTCGATGAAAACAAAACAAAAAAACAACGGTTCCAGCGAGATACAGATACACCACTTGCGAGACTCGTTGAGCAGAATAACTAACCCAGATTCTCGATACAGACACACCATGAAAACAAGAATTAGCCGTCCAAGATCACCTTCTAAAATCTGCCAAATCTTAGAATAGCAATGGACAAATTACTCTCCGGCTGAAGAGAATAAAATTTAGGAAAACTCAAAACTGCTTCTCATTTTCCATTTTCCCAGTACATAAGCTTTGAAAGAAAATAACTACCAATACAATAACTCCCACGTTTCCTACACTTGTGGAAACACTACTTTGACAACTTCAACCGAAAATAAATAAATAAAAATAATAAGACTGAAAAATTTGCTGTGAAATAAAAACATGGGACGACTGTTGAATGCACTTAAATGTTCGGATTCTTCATCTGGACCAAGGTGATCCATTTCTGACTTGGGCTCGGGTCCATTAGGCTGTTGCTTGGAGTTTCCCTATCATTCTCTCCGTCTTCAAGAAAGTTTGACCTCAAACTTGGAATAGGCTCTTCAGGATCATAGTAGGGTTGTAGATTAGCAACGTTGATAGTGGACGAACCTGGAAGGTCAATTTTGTAAGCGTTATCATTCACCTTAGCAAGAACTTTGAACGGACCATCCGAACAGGGACATATGTTAGAACAACGCTTAGCAGGAAAAGTTCCTTTCGAAAATGCAGCTATACGAGGTCCCCTGGCTGAAAAAGAACCTGCTTTCGCCCTTTGTCACGCTTGTATTTCAGCAGCTCATTGTTTTTTGTTATCTTATCATGGATGCGCTGATGGATGGCCTTGATATCAGTAGCTAAATCACAAGCTTCTTGGCTGAATTTTGTTGAAGTGTCAAGAACAGCGAGATCGGGCGGGGTTGGAGGATTTATTCCATATACAGCCGTGAAAAGACTAATACCTGTGGTTTTACTAGGAGCTCAATTGTAAGCAAACTCAGCCCGGGGTAATAGATCTTCCCATTGTTTCATATTAGTAGTAATAAGTGCACGAAGTAGTGATCCAAGTGTACGGTTAGTGACCTCAGTCTGACCGTCTGTTTGGGGATGGCTTGATGTGCTAAACTTGAGTTTGGTGCCTAGTTTACGCCATAATGTCATCCAAAAGTGACTAAGGAACTTAACGTCCTGATCACTAACCATTGTTTTAGGCACCCCATGCAAACGAACGACTTCCTTGAAATACAGATTAGCTATTTGGACGCATCATAGGTCGTGTGACATGCAATAAAATGTGCCATCTTAGAAAATCGATCGACCACCACCATGACTGAATCCTTTTGGCGTTGAGTACGTGGAAGTCCAGTAATAAAGTAAAGACTGACATCCTCCCAAGGGGGAACGGGAACAGGTAATGGCATGTATAAACCGTGGGGAGAAGACTGACCTTTGGCTCGATGACACGGTAAACAATGTTTAATAAAATGATCAACATCACGAGTTAGTTTGGGCCAAAAGAAGTGGCTACGCAGAATATGAACCGTCTTATCAACACCCAAATGACCGGCTAAGCCTCCTTCATGAGCCTCCTGAATGATTACCAATCGAATGCTATGTCGTGGAATACATAACTGATGTCGTTTGAAGAGAAAACCCTGCATAATGTGATATTCTCCCGTGGCGTGACTTTGACAGTTTGCATAAAACTCCCCAAAATCGGGATCTGAAATGTACTCTCCTTGCAGCAAATCAAACCCCAGAACCTTTGGTTTAAGGGACGTTATGAGATAATATCAACGCGACAAAGCATCGGCTCCTTTGTTTAGCTTTCCAGACTTGTGTTTGATTGTGAAAGTAAACGCCTGCAGAAATTCCACCCATTTAGCATGTCGCGGTTGTAACTTGTGTTGCCCTTGAATATATTTTAACGCCTCATGATTTGAATGAAGAATGAATTCTTTGGAAATTAAATAGTGCTGCCAATGATCTAAAGCTCGAATGATGGCATAAAACTCTTTATCATACGTCGAGTAACGCCTCTTTGCATTGTTGAGTTTTTCACTGAAAAAAGCAATGGGTCGGCCTAGTTGCGATAACACAGCACCTATTCCTACCCCGGAAGCATCACATTCGACCTCAAACACTTCCTCGAAATAGGGAAACACCAAAATTGGAGTAGCAGATAATTGGTTCTTGAGTTCTTCAAAAGCTAATTGGGCTTGTAGGTTCCAAGTAAACTGTTTACACTTGGTCACGTCAGTCATGAGAGCTACAAGTGTGCTGAAATTCTTTATAAAACGCCGGTAAAAAGAGGCAAGACCATGAAAGCTTCGCACTTGTTGAATTGATTGAGAAATCGGCCACTCGCGGATAGCTCGAATCTTCCCATCATCAACTTGTATACCCTGTTCAGACATAACATAACCAAGAAAAGTGACTTGATTAGTAAAAAAATCACACTTTTCGAGATTCCCATAAAGCCTCTCCTGATCCAGCACTTTGAACAGTTGTAAGAGGTGGGATTGATGCTCATCCGATGTTCTGCTATACACCAAGATATCATCAAAATAGACAACTACAAATTTTCCCAGAAATGGCTTCAAAACATGATTCATTAAATGCATAAAAGTGCTCGGAGCATTCAACAAACCAAGTGGCATCACAAGCCATTCATATAGCCCCTCCTTGGTCTTGAAAGCCGTTTTCCACTCATCCCCTTCATAAATCCGAATTTGATGGTAGCCACTTCTCAAATCAACCTTAGAGAACACAGTGGCACTGTGTAGTTCGTCTAGTAAGTCATTCAGCCTCGGAATGGGAAACCGGTATTTGATAGTAATTTTGTTGATTGACCGGCTGTCCATGCACATTCGCCACTCTCTATTTTTCTTCGGCACAAGCAATGTAGGGACAGCACAAGGACTAAGAGATTCACGAATGAGTCCTTTTTCCAACAGTTTATCAACTTGCTTCCTGATTTCAATGGTTTCTCGTGGGTTGGTGCGGTAAGCAGTCTTATTAGGTAAAGGAGAACCGGGTATAAGGTCGATTTTGTGTTGTATGGAACGTTTAGGGGGAAGGCCGGGTGGGATTTCAGGTGGGAAAACTTGGTCAAAAGACTTCAACAGGAGTTGTACCATGGGATGTAGAACTGTTGGGGGTTTGTCTTCATCTTCATCAAGTCCCAATAAAACTAACTCCTTGCAGGAATGATACTCATGATGTTCAGACTGTAGTAATGTGCTTAGAGTAGAGGTTGGGCTAGGCGAGGGTGTCGAAGGGGTGATAGGGGGAAGGACAATCTTACGGTTGTTGTGCACAAAAGTGTACGTGTTTCAATACCCATCCTGGATTGCTCGACGATCGAATTGCCAAGGACGCCCGAACAAAACATGACACGCATCCATCGGGACAACATCATACCAGATCTCATCATTGTAAGACTTACCGATGCTTAGGGACAATAACACCCGGTGAGACATACGGATACCCTTTCCTTGATTGAGCCAATGAATCACATATGGGTAAGGATGAGGTTGAGTGGCGAAATTTAATTTTGACACCAAGGTTTGGGAAGCAACATTGGTGCAACTACCCCCATCAATTATCACTGTGCAAACCCTTTGAGCAATTGTACAACGGGTATGAAAAATTGATTCCCGCTGTAGATTTTCTTCATGAGTTATCGTCGCACTTAGAGCCCTTCGAACAACCAAGAACAGACCATTATCAGGTGTGATCACGTCCTCTTCTTCTTCAACCGGTATTGTAGGAAGTGGAATTGGGTCCTGACTAAACTCATAACCGCTTGCAATTTCAAATTCAGTTAGGGAGATAGTTTTCTTATTTTGGCACTCAGAAGCAATGTGCCCTAAACCTTGACAACGGAAACATCGGCGGGGAACTTTTGGAGGTTCGGTAGTGGTATTGGAGATAGGGTGGGTTTGATGGTGTTAGGTTGAGTATACGGTTTTGTGGTTGAAGTGTTCTTGGTATATTGGTTGGGCTTAAATTTGGGTTTGTTAGGCTCATGCTTTCCTTTGGCCCGTTGTTGTAAATATACTTTGTGGGCTAGTAAGGTTAATTCAGATAGGGTTTGATAAGAGTGTAGCTCAACAACGTTAGCAACTCTGCTTTCAAGTCCCCCCAGATAACGAACAAGGGTCTGAGGGTCATCCTCTGGAATGTCACACTTCATCAACAAATATTCAAAGTAACGAGAATATTCCTCAGTTGTACCTGATGCTTGCTTCAATGAGTGTAACTGGGAAAAACTGTTCTGAATATAATATGTAGGAAGAAATTTTTGCTTCATCTTTTTCTTCATCTTCGGCCATGATTGGATCTTCTCCTTCCCAGATCGTTCACGCTTCAAACAGGTATTAGACCACCAAGTTGACGCGTATTTGCGCAGCTTAAGGGCTACAATCTTAACCTTGTTGTCCTCTGTGGTCTGTTTGTAATCAAAAACTCGTTCTACAGTGCGCAACCATTCAACAAACTCATCCGGGTCTAACTTCCCGTCATATTCTGGAATATCAACTTTGATATCATTAGGGTGCCAACCGTTTGCACCTCCTTTATTAACCGACCCACTCAACGGAGAGTCGTCACCATGAATCTGAGAGACAATCAATTCTTGAATTTGGTTTTGCATTGCTTGCATTTTTTTAGCCATTTCTTTCTTATCATTCTCCATAGTCTCCAAAATCTTCTTCAAATCGGTACTACTTCGGGTATCCATAGCTCTGATACCAAATGATGGCAATCAGCTTAATATGGACCGAAAATACCCGATGAAAACAAAACAAAAAAACAACGGTTCCGGCGAGATACAGATACACCACTCGCGAGACTCGTTGAGCAGAATAACTAACCCAGATTCTCGATACAGACACATCACGAAAACAAGAATTAGCCATCCAAGATCACCTTCTAAAACCTGCCAAATCTTAGAATAGCAATGGACAAATTACCCTCTGGCTGCAGAGAATAAAATTTAGGAAAACTCAAAACTGCTTCTCATTTCTCATTTTTCCAGTACATAAGCTTTGAAAGAAAATAACTACCAATACAATAACTTTCACGTTTCCTACACTTGTGGAAACACTACTTTGACAACTTTAACTGAAAATAAATAAATAAAAATAATAAGACTGAAAAATTTGCTGTGAAATAAAAACGTGGGACGACTCTTGAATGCACTTAAATGTTCGGATTCTTCATCTGGACCAAGGTGATCCATTTTGACTTGGGCTCGGGTCCATTGGGCTGTTGCTTGGAGCTTCCCTATCACAGCCCCTTGAATTTTTCATAGTAGTGAGTGTGGAAATTTGCTATACGTGTCGTATAGTTCTATATGTATCGTATATGTTATATGGGGCGTATAGCCATCTGACAGCCCCCCTGTAGTATACTCAACCCTATACGTCGCTTATGGTACTATACGAGAGGTACATGGAGGTGTTAACTTATAACTTGAGGTGTCTGTATGACCCTAAAATAAGTATGGTTCAATTTAAGGCTTGAATTTGACTTAATAAAATTTAAAAATATATTTAATACATATAATCAACTCTAGCATTTACATTTTTAGATATATTTTAATTTATAGAAAGTTTAGAATAGAAAACAACACCCTGGCCCATGACCCCATGTTAAGAAAACCAAGAGTTACAATAATTATAAATTAGTCCAGACCAAATTTTATTTTGGAAAACTTAATGGAAAGCTTCTATATTTTTAAATATTAAATGTTATTGGTACTAACAATGGTGTTTCTTGTTCTTTTCTTATCATATTTTTAATTGATTAACTTCAAAATACACACATAAAATAGTTTTTAAGGATGTTATATGTAGAGTCAAACAGAAAATTGCTTAACTAATTACTGTCTTCGATTATTTTCATCAGTCGCATGTATATTAATAATTAAAAAGTATCATTTAAAATTCTTTTAATGTTTGGTTGTTACTACACAAAACTTGAAGTATCCTCTTGTATAATATATTGAAAATTAAGGAGGAGAGGGAAAGATTCGTTTTCTTCTCACTCAATTCTACATGAGATCGATAATCCGGACAACCTTTCTATCCCATCACAAGAAAGCTTAAACTTATGCCAACCATCTCCATCTTGTACTCATGTTGTTGAGTTGCAGCCCCCTCCATCACACCTTAAGGATTCGACAACCAAAATCCTTTATGGTAGGCCATGTTGTATGTTCAGATATATTGATGACTTTGGAGTAAAATGCCATGTGGACTGGTGGTTAGATAGACATGATGATGGTTTCTTGATGGCCATAGATTAGAGGGGCATTCCCATTAATCAATTACAAAATTACAATGCCTTGATTGTGTTATGTTCGAAGCTCAAGAGGCTATAGAAGCCATTTAAGGCATAAAAAACACATGGGCTGATAAAAAGACGAAAAAAAAAACCAACAACATATTTTTATTGATAAAAAAAGATAATAATAATAATAATAATAAAAACTTAATACAAATAGTAAAATGCGTGAAATGACCATTTACATTAAACTAGTTTTTAAAATACCACTTGGTGGAAAATTCAAATATGATATGTGAACAATAAAAATGCTTTAAATCTAGATTTTAAGCAAAGTCAACCATCATTTTTCCATAGTTAAATTAATCAAATAAAAAAAGAAAAAAACTCAAGTTCAGCGTGCTCCTGCCGGCAAGATGCAATGGACGTTATTATCCTTGGTGGGAACTTATAAACCTTCTTATATTCGAATATTTGAAAAAGGAGAAATAAAAGAATACGCCTCCGTTACCACCAATCCCCACAACACCTTCTGCTGCTGCTGCTGCTGTTGCCCTAATTTCTCCGCTCAATCACTACACCAATTTCAATATCTCATCAATCAATCTCCGTTGTTTGTGTGTTGTTAGTTTGTTCATCTCACCGCCGCTGTTCCAAACCCTAATTAGCAGTCGCTAGCGGTGGAACAGGTCAGTTCTCGATCGTATACGTGATATGAAGACGTTGTGTTGTTGATTTTGTTGTTTGATTGGTTCTAGAAGCTGCGGTTGTGTTTTGGTTGAGTGATTTGTAGATTTGTTGCTTTTGATTCGTTTGATTCGTTTTTTGTGTTGATTTTGTTGTTTTGATTTGTTGATTACATGTTCTGGTTTATGTTTAAGTAGTTTAAGCATGATATGAAGATGTTTTGTTTTGCGATTTTGTTACTTGATTGGTTTTAGAAGCTGCGATCGTGTTTTGGTTGAGTAATTTGTAGATTTGTTGCTTTTGATTCGTATTTTGTTAGTTTGAGTGAGTGATTTGTTGATTACAGGTTCTGGCTTATGTTTAAGTAGCTTAAGCATGATATGAAGATGTTTTGTTTTGCGATTTTGTTATTTGATTGGTTTTAGAAGCTGCGATCGTGTTTTGGTTGAGTAATTTGTAGATTTGCTGCTTTTGATTTGTATTTTGTTAGTTTGAGTGAGTGATTTGTTGATTACAGGTCCTGGTTTATGTTTAAGTAGCTTAAGCATGATATGAAGATGTTTTGTTTTGCGATTTTGTTATTTGATTGGTTTTAGAAGCTGCGATCGTGTTTTGGTTGAGTAATTTGTAGATTTGTTGCTTTTGATTCGTTTTTTGTTAGTTTGCGTGAGTGATTTGTTGATAACATGTTCTGGTTTATGTTTAAGTAGTTTAAGCATGGTATGAAGATGTTTTGTTTTGCGATTTTGTTATTTGATTGGTTTTAGAAGCTGCGATCGTGTTTTGGTTGAGTAATTTGTAGATTTGTTGCTTTTGATTCGTATTTTGTTAGTTTGAGTGAGTGATTTGTTGATTACAGGTTCTGGTTTATGTTTAAGTAGCTTAAGCATGTATGAAGATGTTTTGTTTTGCGATTTTGTTATTTGATTGGTTTTAGAAGCTGCGATCGTGTTTTAGTTGAGTAATTTGTAGATTTGTTGCTTTTGATTCGTTTTTTGTTAGTTTGCGTGAGTGATTTGTTGATAACATGTTCTGGTTTATGTTTAAGTAGCTTAAGCATGATATGAAGATGTTTTGTTTTGCGATTTTGTTATTTGATTGGTTTTAGAAGCTGCGATCGTGTTTTGGTTGAGTAATTTGTAGATTTGTTGCTTTTGATTCGTTTTTTGTTAGTTTGCGTGAGTGATTTGTTGATAACATGTTCTGGTTTATGTTTAAGTAGTTTAAGCATGGTATGAAGATGTTTTGTTTTGCGATTTTGTTATTTGATTGGTTTTAGAAGCTGCGATCGTGTTTTGGTTGAGTAATTTGTAGATTTGTTGCTTTTGATTTGTTTTTTGTTAGTTTGCGTTAGTGATTTGTTGATAACATGTTCTGGTTTATGTTTAAGTAGTTTAAGCATGGTATGAAGATGTTTTGTTTTGCGATTTTGTTATTTGATTGGTTTTAGAAGCTGTGATCGTGTTTTGGTTGAGTGATTTGTAGATTTGTTGCTTTTGATTCTTTTTTGTTAGTTTGCGTGAGTGATTTGTTAATTCTAGGTTCGTTTGGGTTCAGGTTTATGCTGAAGTAGTTTACGCATAATTAGTAATCGGTGGAATAGATCAGATCTCAGATCATATTCATGATATGAAGAAGTGTTGTTGTGTGATTTTGTTATTTGATTGGTTTTAGAAGGTGTGTTCGTGTTTGAATTTAACAATTTATCGATTCTTTTGCTTTTGATTTGTTTGTTGCTAGTTTATTTCTAGGCATGAATGACTTGTTTCCCGGTTCACTTGGGTTCAGGTTTTGAAGAGCTTTATTTTCAATTCATCGATGTTAGGATTTTTATGATTTAGACGGTGGTTGTTAATTGCGACTTAAATCAAAGAAATATGTTCCAGAAGATAGAAGCAGTTCTATGTTTGACTTGGATTTTGAACAATTTGAGAAAATAATTGGAACTTTAAACTTAACTTAAACTTGATAGCAAGCTCATATAGGGTATGTTTGGTGAAAAATAGCCACAAACTTGTATCTGAAACTGTAAGATTGTAGGTTTGACTAAATGATCTGGAGGTAACCTCCTTTAGGAACTACAATTTTTAAGGAATTGTGTTAATATTTTATTCGTCTGGTATACAATTTGTTTTTGTGAAATGCGGTAGATGATTGTGATCATGGTTTTAAAAAACGGCTGAGGAGTGCGCCTCGAGGCGAGGCGCCCTAAAAACGAGTCTGAGGCGACGCCTCAGAGGATTTTAATGTTTGTACGCCTCAGGGGCTGAGGCGCTAAGAAAAGTTGCGCCTCAGGGGGTTTTACCTTTGTTTTTGATGTTTTAGACTATTTGTGTCAATTTCAAACATTCCATGTCTTCTTAATGTGTGTTTTTGATCTTTTTGATGAATATGATGATGAAATTAGTTTGTATTTTATTTTTTATGAGATATATAATTTTTATATTTATTTTTTAGTTCCGCCTCAGGCTTACGCCTCGAGGCTTACGCCTCATGAGGCGAAGGGAAAACGCCTCGAGGCTCAATTCCGTACCTTTAAACTTTGATTGTGATTTAGGTAAAAATTTCGCGTCCACTGATTGAAGGGTATGCACTATGCACCATAGTAAATGGGATGTGATCACTTCATGTATATTTGGGTTAATGTGCATGTAACTATTTTAAAGATTGGATTGATATCACTCGTTAAATAAAGTTTAATGCTGTTTGTGGCTGGGGACTGGTTGCAGAAATGGATGTCAACGGGAAGGACGATCTGAAGATACCACTTTGGAACCCTCTGATGCTGTTGTGGTAGATATTAAATCAGCTCGTAATGTGGATCAAGGGGTTAGGACCATTATGTTCAAAATAGGAGGTATAGAATGTGCATCATGTTCAACGTCCATTGAATCTGTACTTCAGGAGTTGAATGGTGTTGAGAGTGCAGTTGTGTCACCACTTCAGGGCCAGGCTGTAGTTAAGTACGTGCCAGGACTCGTTGATGTAAGCTACAGTGACCACCTCAAGCATTTCTTGTCATGGTTACATAAAAATATTGATAAACATTAAGAAATTAATGATTAACTTGAGTCCTTTGTATCAAATTATCAGGTAAAAGCAATCAAAGAAACAGTTGAAGGTGCAGGCTTTGAAGTTACTGAATTTTCAGAGCAAGACATTGCAGTATGCCGACTTAGAATTAAGGGAATGGCATGTACAAGTTGCTCTGAGTCAGTCGAGCGTGCACTTTCAATGGTTGAAGGTGTGAAAAAGGCGGTTGTTGGTTTAGCTCTTGAAGAAGCAAAGGTAAATTATGATCCTAATGTTATAAACACTGATCGCATAATTGAAGCAGTTGAAGATGCTGGATTTGGGGCCGAACTTATAGGTTCTGGCAATGATGGGAACAAAGTGCATATAAAACTTGAAGGTATTGTATCTCTAGAAGATATGAATGCAGTCAAGCGTTCTTTAGAGTCACTAAATGGCGTCAATCATGTTGAAATTGACATGGAAGAAAGTAAGGTGACTGTTGGATACGATCCAGATTTGACGGGTTCTAGGTCACTTATACTGTTCATCCAAGAATCTTGTCATTATCAGGCAAGCTTATACGTTCCAGATAGACGACATAAAACAGAGAAAAACCATGAGATTAAAATGTACCGAAATCAGTTTTTGTGGAGCTGTCTATTTTCTGTTCCACTTTTGTTGTTCTCTATGGTACTTCCAATGATTCCTCCTTATGGGAATTGGTTAAACTATAAACTTCATAACATGCTTACTGTTGGAATGGTTTTGAGATGGATCCTCTGCACACCAGTGCAGTTCATTATAGGTAAAAGGTAAGGTCAATTTCTTTCTTCTATTTTTCTGATTTAATTTTCACAAACTATGGTAGTAATTCAATTTTACCTTTCTTAATTTTGATATAGGTTTTATGTGGGATCGTATCATGCACTGAGGCTAAAAACTGCTAACATGGATGTCCTGGTTGCACTTGGCACTAATGCTGCTTACTTTTATTCTGTATACACAGTAATAAAAGCATTGAGTTCAGATGCATTTGAGGGACAAGATTTCTTTGAAACTAGTACAATGTTGATATCATTTATTCTTTTAGGTAAATATTTGGAGTCAATAGCTAAAGGAAAGACATCTGATGCTTTAGCAAAGTTGACAGACCTTGCTCCCGACACAGCATGCCTTTTGACAATGGGTGATGATGGAAATGTAATTTCAGAAACCGAAATAAATTCTCAATTAATACAAAAAAATGACATTTTAAAGATATTTCCTGGGTCAAAGTTCCCTGTTGATGGGGTTATCATAGATGGACATGGTTATGTCAATGAAAGCATGATCACAGGAGAAGCTATTCCAATTGCTAAAAGTCCTGGTGACAGGGTATGTCTGTTTTTTCATTTTTTTGTAACTTTTGCATGTCAAGTTTAATTTGATTAATGATTTGTATACTAAGTTTTGAAATAATTTAAGGTTATTGGCGGGACTGTGAATGAAAATGGATGCTTGTTGATCAAGGTGACTCATATTGGGTCAGAAACTGCACTTTCACAAATTGTTCAAATAGTTGAGGCTGCTCAACTTGCAAGAGCTCCTGTACAGAAGCTTGCTGATCGGATATCAAGGTTTTTTGTACCTGTGGTGAGTTGTTTTATTTTTATTTTTGTATAATTTTATTCAACTTGTTAAGATAATGTTAGTTTTGTAGTCACATTTAACATGCTAATTAATTGACAGATAAAGCCTTTTAGAGAATAAGCATTTAGGGTGAACCAACCACTGCAAATAAATTGCCCGTTTTTCCCCCTGAGCATGTTTTGACCTCTTACAAAATCACCAGTTTGCCACCTCTATCTGTAACAATTATGGATGACATAATAGATTACATGGCATGCTCACAGTATATGCTTATTAAACATTTCCCATTAATGATATGTATACTTTTATATATTTGGTAAATAATGCTGACCAGTCAACATTTTGAATTTTCAGGTTGTTGCAGCTGCCTTTTTGACATGGTTGGCATGGTTTATTCCTGGTGCATGTGGTATTTATCCAAGAAGTTGGATTCCAAAGGCAATGGATGAGTTTGAGCTTGCACTACAGTTTGGAATTTCGGTTTTAGTTGTCGCATGCCCTTGTGCTCTGGGTCTAGCCACACCTACTGCAGTTATGGTTTCAACTGGTAAGGGTGCCACACAAGGTGTCCTTATTAAGGGTGGAAATGCACTTGAAAAAGCACACAAGGTACTTTGTGATGGTTTTATATTTGAGGGTTAAGTTCTAGATTCTGTGATAAATTACTGATGTTTGGATCTTGTAGGTCAACACAATTGTCTTTGATAAGACTGGTACATTGACTGTTGGAAAACCTGAAGTTGTTAGTGCTGTGCTTTTTTCTGAAATATCAATGGAGGAATTCTGTAATATGACAATTGCTGTAGAGGTGGGTCTACATTTTTCAAATTTTACTTCACGAATATATGGTCAATGACAATTGGTAGTTTTTGTAATATATTTTATTGACCTCTGAATCAAAATGGGCCATTTTTGGCATTGGTCAAAATGCACTGGGTTGGGTTGGGTTCACCCACATGTCCAATTTTTTAATAACTAACGTGTTGACAATGATTACAAAAACAATAATATTGTAGCAATAATCTATATCCTTGACTAAAAACAGTTTACGAGGCTGTATACCGTAAAAATGGACTTTGGGTGACTTTCCACCCATTTGACTCCCTTCCCTCTTAGATACATATTTCTATTTAAATCATTTTAAGTAAATGGGCTGAAACTGTCATCACTAAGAAACGAGTAGTATTATTTGTACAATCATTATGAATCATATTGAATTTGTTTTATTAACCTATCCGAATTAACACACACACACACACTGACACACATATAGGCAAATAGTGAACACCCAATAGCAAAAGCCATCGTGGAGTATGCGAAGAACAGACTACCTGATCATAAATCTCAAGTTGGGAAATCTTCAGTGGTGAAGGACTTTGAGGTGCACCCTGGAGCCGGAGTGGGGTGTAAAGTTGGAGACAAAACGGTTTTAGTTGGGAACAAGAAACTTATGAGGTTATCTAATGTTCCAGTTGACCCCGAGACTGAGAATTACTTTTCAGATAATGAAAAAATGGCACGCACGTGTGTAATTGTGGCGGTTGATGGGAAGGTTGCTGGTGCCTTTGCAGTCACCGACCCAGTCAAACCAGAGGCTGCACAGGTGATATCTTTTCTCAAGTCAATGAGCATTAACAGTATTATGGTAACGGGGGATAATTGGTCAACAGCAACTGCCATAGCAAAGGAAGTTGGGATTGAAAACGTCTTTGCTGAGATTGATCCTTTGGGCAAAGCCGATAGGATAAAAGATTTGCAGGTAAACTTGTCTTACTCATGTGGTTTCATTATATAAATTTACAAATACAAGTAAACACTTATATGTCACCAGAGTTGGTAAAATACGAGAGGGATTGACCTGGACTATTTTTTTTTGTTTAAAAAATTGGTCTTATTTTTTTTTTGTTTGATATGATAACAAAAGTTATATTACTTCTTCTTTATTGTTTTACATGTTTGACCTGTTGAGGTCAATCTTAATCTTATCAACGGGTAGAAGTTGCTACTCTACTTGTCAACGAGGTAATGTGGTTTCTGATTTTAACCATCTGACAAGTATGGGTTGGTCTATAATGCAGAGAACTATACATGGATTTCTTGAATTCTTATTTTCTATATATTGTTATTATTGTTATTTTTATTGTGTTTGTGTTTGCGTTTGTGTCAGATGCTATATAGAATTTTATATAATGAGTCAATAACTGTCCAACTATGGTTGACCTCTAACCATTTAGACAATCATAATTTTTTAGTCAACAAATGGCCATACTTGTATTTTATCTGATGATATAAAGTACGGTCTGCAGGCACGAGGAAAGATAGTTGCAATGGTGGGAGACGGAATAAACGACTCACCAGCACTCGTTGCAGCCAACGTAGGCATGGCGATTGGTGCAGGAACTGATGTCGCAATTGAAGCAGCTGATATAGTTCTCATCAAAAGCAACTTGGAAGATGTGATCACAGCCATTGATCTCTCAAGAAAGACAATTTCTCGAATCCATCTTAACTATGTGTGGGCCCTCGGTTACAACGTACTCGGCATGCCTATTGCAGCCGGAGTTCTATTCCCGTTCACTGGAATCCGGTTACCTCCGTGGTTGGCGGGAGCTCTCATGGCTGCTTCTTCTATAAGTGTAGTATGCTCATCACTCCTCTTGCAGACCTACAAGAAGCCATTTACATACTCAAAATGAATTTAAGGTATTTTAGCTTGTTCCTATTTGCATTGATCTCCAAATAATAGGCTAGAAAAGTAACTATTTTAGCCATTTAGTACATACATAAAAGTTATAATGTTGTTGACTTATTTCCACTTTCATTTTTTGATTTTGACTTTGAATTTTTACAGTATTTATTTTGATATCTGGCTTGTAAAATATACCTCAATAGCTTGTCCGCATTACAATTTTTAACATACTATACATGTTGCATTCAATTCTCCTATCAACTAATATTGTCTACTTTGATAACTGAAAGCTTAATGTTTTGTTTTTCTTTACTTGGGAGACGGTTTTCCTAAAAGATCACCCATTGCGACACCACCCATTCAAAGACGTAAAGCTCTTCTATCGTGCTTAACCAGAATACACCCAAAATGTGTTGATGGGGATTTCAGACCAAACATTCCTTAAGTTTTGAGTTATGAATTTTCTCTTTTGTGTTTCTTAATTCTTTTGCAATCTTTACATAAATTCATCCAAACTTGCAACTATCGAATCAGAAATTGTATATTTTATACAAAAGGCTGAATTTGAGACCTATCGCTATAATGAGCTCATGCTCAAGTGTTTGTGATGTTAGACTGAATTTTATTTAAAAGAGTTAAATGCTTTTTACATCCCTAAGGTTTCGTATAAATTGTCATTCGAATCCAGAAGTTTAAATTTTGTTATTTGCATCCAAATGTTTCATTAAAATTGTCATTTGAATCCGTTTAACTACTCCTAATTAATGCTGTTAAGTTTTTTCGTTAAGTTTCCTATATAAAAGGTATTTTAGTCAAAATAATTACAAAATAAAAAATCAACCATACGTGAGAAGCTTTAGGCGTTTAGTCTTTTTTAGTAGTTACAATTGTGACTTGAATTACCAGGAGATAGATTGACATTTATTTTATTTCATCAAGAAAGGCACGTCTAAATGTCTTATTAGATAAAATAAAATATAAGTATAACTAACTAAAAGTAATTCATTTCTAACTTTACAAAACATATATCACAAAAATATATATAAATAAACAAACGAGTCATTTGACACAAACTATTTAAATCATAATCATAAAAGTATAAGAACAAAAAATTAACTGCCCATGAATAATAATTATAAAACATCAATGATTGTAACTATAATTAAAGTTCAAACCAAAGAAATTTATATTTAACAAAACGGGCAAAAGTAATATGATTACTAAACCAAAATACAGGTCAAAACAATAAAAACTATCATAAAGTCAAATCATAATAATTATCAAAAGAAAACGCATGAGCATTAGTAATATTTTTAAACCAAAATACATTAACAGGCCAAAACAATAAAAAACTATCATAAAGTCAAATCATAATTGCAGTTATCAAAAGAGGCTGAACGCATAAAGACATTCACATGAGCTAGTTCTTTATTTTTAAAATAAAAATAACAAAAATACCATTATTTAGTATGATGAAGTTGTTAGCAAATTTAATCACGAAACCTATAGAATTGTTAGAAACGCCGGTACGTATTTGATATGAGCTGAATATAAGATTGGATTTTAAGTAATGTACATCCCAACGGTAATTTTTAACCACACAAGATCATAAACGGGCATACCTACTAACCCAACAGGTACTGGGTAACGGGTACCCAACATGTATGGACCGGGTAAGGGACATGATTTGTTAATCAGGTATGGGACCGAGTAAGTTAGCATGTCTTTAAGTTCTGCCACTTAATAAATCATTCTAACATGTTTATATATTTGAAGGCCATACTTGCAAGTGCCTTTGCAAATATGGATTACGAGAAGGTCACTGCAACTGCTTCAAGAGTATTACAGGTATGGTTTCTGAATCGCGCGTTATGTCCGGATAATTTCAAACTGATTGCACCATTTGGCAATGCATTGGGGTCGCGTTGGCTCTTTTCTTAGGGGTCGGGTTACAATACGGGGCACGCTTGTTTACGAAAGACGTTGTCGTCCTCCATCTCATTAGCATCGGCATACCGGTATTCATAGCTCAATATCTCATTAGCATCGGCATACTGGTATTCATAGCTCAATAAAAACTATGTTTCCACAGATCAAAAGCCAGCTTCTAACAGTTTAATCGTATTTTCATATCAGTTTGTAGCCGCAACTCAACCCATCAATGCATTGGCCTTTGTTTTTTATGATGTGAACTTTGGAGCATCTGATTTTGCATATGCAGCATATTCAATGGTATGTTCATTGGTACATTGTGGTTTCTATTTGTCTACTATATTTCCCAAAGCTGGAAATATCTCGTTTTATGGTTCGGAAAAAGGACCCCGAAATGAGATAAAACACATCGGATGAATGAAAATTTTTTCAGTGACGAACAAAGACTTGTTCAAATTTGGATCTTAGGTTTTGGTTGCTGTGATTAGCATTCTATTGATATTCATCGCCTCTAGCCATGGATTCGTCGGACTATGGGTTGCTCTTAAGCTTTACATGAGTTTGAGTGCGTTTGCAGGATTTTGGAGGTATTTATTCTTGTCATAGAACACGAGCCAAAACACAAGTTTAAACCATACCAACGTGAAAGAGCGCGCTCACAGTCACGAGTCTATGGGCTTGATGTTACTTATTTTTGTGTCTGCTTCTCTCTGCAAGCATCCTGAAGTTCTTCCATCGTTGTGTTCTTGAAGGATAGGGACAAGAACCGGACCGTGGAGCTTCCTAAAGGGTACATCATAGATTTGCTACAGGAGACATACTTCCCTAGTATTATCATCCCCTAAACAAGTTTGGTCATCTTAATAATGTATCCTATATTTTGATGATGCAAAGTGTGTTGGGGTTCTTCACTTCTTTGGCTCTTGGAACCACCTTTTGCTTTTTTTTTTCTTTTTGTAAATTCTATCTTTAGTAGAGACAATATGCTTGATTTGGTAAAGCACATCTACGCGAGAAGTGAAAGAAAACACACTTGATGCGTAAAAGGCACGTGGAGAAACGGCATAGGGAACCATCTTGAGACTCGCCTTTTGTAGGGGAGGTTTTGTGCATTAAGATGTTGTACATATGATTTTTTAGGTTATACGTGAACATTATATATATACACTAAATTATATATAAAGCTTTTTATAGCTAGATTTTTATAGGTTATACTAAAAATCTAAAAGAAATATAAATAAAGAAGCAGAGGATTTTGTTATGGGTATGGATGTGGAGGAAATGTGGGTAATGCTTTTATAAACATGTATGCTAAATGTGGCAGCATAAGGAGCACGATTCGCGTGTTCAAAACACTTAGGTTCAAAAATAGAGTATCTTGGAGCATAATGATTAACGGGTTTGTAATGAACGGGCTTGGACATCACGTGTTACCACTATTCGGGCTTATGTTAGTTCATGGGGTCGCACCAGATGATGTGACATTCATCAGCTTGTTAACCGCATACAGCCATGGTGGGTTGGTTAATGAAGGGTTGATGTTGTTCAGAGCTATGGTTAACACATATGGCATGACTGCTAACGAGAGGCATTATGCGTGCGTTGTGGATTTGTATGCACGAGCAGGACGGTTTAAAGAAGCAGAGGATTTTGTTATGGGTATGGATGTGGAGCCAGACGGGCCGGTGTGGGGTGCGTTGGTTAGCGCGTGTAGGGTTCATGGGAATGAGGCGATGGTTCGATGCGTAAGCGAGACCCTTGTCGAAAAAGTTGCGAGTGGTGGGACTTTGTGTTTGGTGTCAAATAGTTATGCAAGTTCAAGTAGATGGGATGAATCAACGGAGATTAGAAATGTTATGAGTTGTTTAGGTTTGAAAAAGATGGCTGGTTGTAGTTGGATTGAGCTTGATGTATAGACCAATGCTTGTTAAAAGAGGGGGGGAAACCTGTTTAAACTGGACTGGTTTTAACTCGAATGGAAACCGTTTTGGACCCAAACCGAAAAAATAACGGTTTCAAACTGAACAAATCCTTTTATCCTAAAAAACCAGTTTCAAACCTAATTGTACCAGCTAAAAGCTGGTGTTAAACCATATTTGACCTGGTGTTAACCATATTAAACTAAACCTAAACCGGTTTGACACAAAAATCGTTGTGCACCTCTACTTGTAATATCACACTCCCAATACAACATTCCTGTTTGACCCGATATATCATACCCTTTTCATTTTGGTAAATAAAAATATGTTCAAATGCCATTCACCATATGTGTGATCAAATTTTTAAGTTTTATCAAAGGTAGTTAATTATATAAGAGAAAATACACATATTTATTATTATATTTGAATTTTTAATAACATTGTAGTAAAGAGTTTCCTTTATGACTAAGAAAAGTAATCTATATCTAAGTCGATCTAGGACCTGCGCGTTTTGACGTGACAGATAAACCGAAAAAAATAGGCATAAAAACATGAAATCACACACGCATGTTGCAGCTTGTTAACTCCGAAGTGTAAAACGAAAAGTTTATAAAAAATATAAAGTATAAGAGACCAAAGTTGAAAGTGAAAAATTATAAGGGTACAATTGTAAACGATGTAAAAGTATTAGAGTTAAAAGTAAAAAAAATATATATAGATAAAAAAACAAAAGTGGATACAACCACTAAAGGTAAGGTATAAATCATGATGCACAATGTATTTGATAATTATTAATATATATATAATATTTTTTAAATTAATAAAAAGTTGTTCTGTGTCTAAATTTTATATTTAACATAATAATATTAATACAAATTTAATAATATAAATTCAAATTAGTTAATAAATAATTATTAACTAATATATGTTATTAAAAGTTATGATAAAATTTGTTAATTTGTATAATATATGTTTCTTGTATATCTTTATTAAAATAAAATAATTTAAAAAATTATATGTATAACAAATTTTGAAATAAAAGCTAATTACGAAAAAAATCCTTTAAATTAGGTTTAAAGTTTCAAAAATTGTCCTTTAATGGGTAGAAAGACTAAAATGCCCTTGACTTAACAGAGAAAATTAATGCCCGTTAGTCTAAAGGACGTAATCTGTTATGAAAAGTATACATAAAGTATGATTAGAGTACTTTTTAAAGATAAAAGATGATACCTGCAATTTTCTATAAATCTAAATGACGTTTTCTGTAATTTTGTCAAAGTTTTATTCAATCTGAACGACCGAACCTGAATTAAGTACCTTTTCTTACATTAAAAGGTGCATCTACTAGTTGTATTTGTAAATCAAGCTAACTAGTTATTAATTCCTAGAATGTTAAAGCTAAATAATTTTACAAAAATATATCATGTATATTATTTAAAAATCTAAAAAAAATAGATGCAAAGAAATTTTAGAAAATGATTTTTTAATAGATGAGCAATGTATATATATTTTTAATTGCAACTATCTTATACGTAACGTCACTAGCAATTATTAGTTGGGATTAATATTGGTCAATAGTCAATAATTTGTATTAACAAAATCTATTTTTCTTTAAAAAAATCCCCACTCATAAATTTTCAAAGCCACATAGCATTGAATTTTTTAGACAAAACCAAGAAAATGAATTTTCATTTCGTCTTTCTGTTCATAAAGTGTAAAATTTAAAGTAGAGTTAAATGACAGGTGATATTTACAAAAATTAGTAACATATCATTAGTTGACAAATGTTTTTACATACAAACACACTTTCTATACATCTATTTTACTCTTAAAGTTATCACGCTTACACTTTTGCCAGCCTTGAACGCCCAATGATTTGGTTGGAAAATACATCAATTTATCATCAAAATACCTTTAACAATTACTTGTTGACATAAATACTAATTGATGTTTGATTTACCATCCTTTTTTGCACTTGCATACATAACTGACGATGAGAATTGAATATTGGTATCTCTATATAAAGGGTAGAAAGAGGTAGAAAAGCTATGCAAGTTTCATCACAATTCACAAATGGCAGCCCGCTTTATATTTTTAATATTTACTTCAGGTTAATCATCTTGCCCTCATTGTTTATGCATGTTCGTATTTTCTTTGATCTAATGCACACATTTTGTGAGTGGGATAGTTTTTAATTCTTTTATTTGTTGTAGGTATGATGAACTTCCTTCAAACCTCAAATGCAACTAATTGCCATTGTCACCATGACGAAGATTGTGTACCTAATCAATGCCCACCATATTTGATCCCTATGTGTATGCTCTATAGTTGTTTCTGTGCTGAAGGGGTAAAATCACCGGTTGGTACTTGGTAGTGGTACTAACAAATACACAAGTAGTGATGGTGGCAAAACTAAGGATCCAGTGCAAGTCCAAGTCCTACCCTAGATAGTAAAGTTTTGTTCATGAGATTCATTGGTGATCAAGATGTATGTATGCAAGAAATGAATATAAATAAGACTAATTTACAATAGCATTTTCCTAGTTATATTTTTTTAAAATTTTAAAAACGATAGATGGAGAAATCCACATGAAGTGTCACATAGGTAACGACTAGTGATATTAGCATAACTCTTAAGAGCATCTTCAATGGGGGCTTTGGAGTGTGTTTTTAGCCCATATGATGTCGTTGAGTGTTCTTAGGAACTTTTTTTAACGTCCACTTTGTGCATAAGAATGTAGCCAGAAGAATTATGTAAGAGTAGAATGTAGTTAGAAGAATTTAGTCAGAAGAATTAAGTGACACATATACTTTTAGTTAACTGTTATAATTTTAATAAATTTTACATACTTGACTTTTCAATTACTTTATATTTTCAAAAATCTAATATATTCTTAACTGGTTTTAGTAAACTCGTGTATTACAAAAATTGAATAACTAAAATATTAAATAGAATAAAAATTTATTAGTTGTAAAACAATATTCTAAGATAAGATATAATTAAAATTACGTATGGGTAATGACTATAAGTAATAAAACAATAATACCAACTTTTTAAACTCTTTTCGTATATTTCAAAAAAATAAATTAAATATTTTGTTTCAAAACAAACCATTTTAAAAAATGTTATTTTTAAAATTCCTTAAAAACTCCCAATTCTAATTATTTTGGTTTATAAAAAATTACTTTTTAAAAGAACCAATTTTAAATTATTTCATATTTAAAAAAAAATTTGATCTTTTAGAAAAAAATTCTTTTTGTAAAAATTTGTTTCATTTGAAAAACATTAATAAAATGATTTGTTTCTTAATTTATTAAAATTCTATTTGTAATCTAAAAGATAATTAAATAATAATATTAGTAATTAATGTAGTTATTTAATATGAGAGCTGCGGGAAAATTGTAATGAGAAAAAATCTGATACTGGAATGTGTCATCTCTAGTTATCTTTTTATTAGAGTGGGAAGATTATCAAATTTGTTTTTTGCACACCCTTAGTTTCTACAAACGGGGTATTACCGTTAGGCGCGTGACATACCAGGATCTCAGCTACTAGTTACATCAAACGACACATCAATTACAAAGCATAATTGTTCGTTAACATTTGAAATTCCCAAAAACAGAGTTATAAGGTAAACGTGAAAATAATTGCGGAAGCGTAATAATTTGTAAATCAAATGACGCAGACACGTGCAAACCAAATTAAGTATAATGGATAGAAATTTATAAATCGTTCATTAGACCTAACAATGATGAATGCATTAGTGAGATGCTCCTAATCGTGCGCACCTTAAGAACTTGAAAGAAACATGCTAAAGTGTCAACACAAGGTTGGTGAAATATGGACGGTAGAGGTAGAGGACGTGGACGTGGACGTGGACGTGGACGAGGACGTGGCCATGGACGTGGTGCCGATGGACGTGGTGCCGGTGCTGTAAACATGACCCCAGCTGAGTTAGCCGCCTTAATCAATCAACATGTGCAGGCAGCGCTCAACATGTGCAGGCAGCGCTGGGCGCTCAAGCTGCCCAATTTGGAGGTAAACGACGACCCTGGTCATCACCTACGTAAATCTGCTATTAGATTGTTAATCCGTTTGGTTTGACTAAACAATCCAAAACATTGAATACAGGACCACCAACATGCACGTATAAGGTGTTCACGGACTGTAAGCCCCACACATACAGTGGAGCTGAGGGAGCCGTAGGACTTGTGCGGTGGTTTGAGAAGACCGAGTCGGTTTTCGCCAAGTGCAACTGTCCAGCGGCGGACCAGGTGAAATACGCCACGGGGACACTTGAGGGTGCAGCGCTTTCGTGGTGGAATGCACAGGTGCAGATGCTTGGCCAGGCGATGGCAAATTCTTTACCGTGGGATGAGTTTAAAGCAATGATGACGGAGGAATATTGTCCTTGCAATGAAGTTCAGAAGTTGGAAGCTGAGTTCTGGCAATTAAAGATGGAAGGATCTGAGATCGAGGCTTACACTACGAGGTCTCACGAGTTGGCTACACTTTGCCCTGGCATGATCGATCCGCCGATCAAACAAATCGAGCTTTATCTGCGTGGCTTGGTTCCAGAGATACAAAGTATGGTGACTATTGTGAACCTCCCTACTATTCAGCAGGTTATTCGATTGGCTCACAAGCTTACTGACCAAGCTGTGGAGCAGGGAAAGCTACCCAAACGGGGCGCTGTGGCAAGCGTGCCTGACAATAAACGCAAGTGGGATAACTCTGGAAACAAGTGATATTCGTCAAACATCCAATCTCAGCAACATCAGCAGCAACAATAGCATACTCAGCAGCATCAGCAGCAACAACAACACACTCAGCAGCATCAGCATCAGCATCAACAGCAGCAAAGAAGGTTTGACAACAACCGTAGTTTCAATCAGTCATCTTCTTCATCTCAGGGACAAGGTGGATACGTGGGGAAGTATCCCAAATGTAGTCGATGCAACTACCATCACACCGGTAGGTGTGACAATTTTTGATGCCAGCGTTGTGGTAAGGCTGGACACGTGGCACAGGATTGCCAAGGTGAAGTGATGAAGAAGCCTCAGCAATCCCAAGAAACACCTAAAGGTTTCTTTGAGTGTGGAAAGGAAGGACATTACGAGAGGAATTGTCCTCAGTTGAAGAAGAACGGGGATGGTGCTGGAACAGTGGAAACAACAACAACAATAATGGCAATGGTGACAATAATGGTGGCAACAATGGTGGAGCTAAAGGGAGAGCCTTCGTCATGGGTTCAGGTGAGGCTCTAAACGAACCTACTACTGTTACTGGTAAATTTCCTGTTAATGGTCGTTTTGCTACTGTATTGTTTGACACTGGAGCCGATAGAAATTTTATCTCTACTAAGTTTAGTAGTCTCTTAAGTGATATGCCTTCTCAGTTCGAATCTAAATATACGGTAGAATTAGCTGATGGCAAGCAAATCCACATGACACATATCCTTAAGGGTTGCGAGATAAAACTTGTTGGTCATACTTTTGACATCGACCTCATGCTTGTTACGCTTGGGAGTTTCGATGTAGTCGTGGGCATGGATTGGCTTTCCGAGAAGCAGGCGGAAGTCATTTGCCACGAGAAGGTTATCCGCATTCCTCTCCTGGACGGGGAAATTCTCTCGGTTAAGGGCGAGAAAGGTGGTGCTGTGATAGGCATCATATCCTTTATGAAAGCGCAGAAGTGGTTACGTAAGGGTCGCTTAGCCATATTAGCCCTTGTAACTGACAAGCAACCAGAGAAAAAGAAGATAGAAAACATTCCGGTAGTTCATGACTTTCCAGAGGATTTGCCTGGACTACCACCTCATCGTCAAGTTGAGTTCCAGATTGATTTGACTCCCGGAGCAGCTCCGATTGCGAGAGCACCTTACCGGTTAGCCTCGAACGAACTACAGGAACTATCTGCACAACTGCAGGAGCTTTAGATAAAGGGTTTATTCGACCGAGTTCATCACCTTGGGGAGCACCTGTTCTCTTTGTCAAGAAAAAGGATGGCACATTTCGAATGTGTATCGACTACAGAGAGCTGAACAAAGTTATAGTTAAAAATTGATATCCCTTACCTCATATAGATAATTTGTTTGATCAACTTCAAGGATCGAGCTATTACTCTAAGATTGATTTGAGGTCTGGGTATCATCAACTGAGAGTTCGAGAGGAAGACATCTCGAAGACAGCATTCCGTACACGTTATGGTCATTATGAGTTCTTGGTCATGCCATTTGGGTTGACAAATGCACTAGCAGTATTCATGAATCTCATGAATCGTGTGTGCAAACCCTATCTTGATCAATTTGTTATTGTGTTCATCGATGACATATTGATCTATTCAAGGACCAAGGAAGAACATGAAGAGCACCTTTGCTTAATCTTGGAGTTACTCAGAAAGGAACAACTGTACGCCAAGTTTTCCAAGTGTGAATTCTGGATACGTGAAGTACAATTTTTGGGTCACATCATTGACGAGAAGGGAATACATGTTGATCCTGCAAAGATTGAGGCGATAAAGAATAGGTCGGTTCCCAAGACGCCTAGTGAGATACGACAGTTTCTTGGACTGGCAGGATATTATCGGCAATTCATTGAGCGATTCTCTAAGATCACTCAACCTCTCACAGCCTTGGCTCACAAAGAAACAATGTATAAATGGGGTGATAGTCAAGAGTCTGCTTTTCAGTTGTTGAAACAGAAACTGTGTAGCACACCGATACTGGCATTACCAGATGGAAGTGATGACTTCGTGGTTTATTATGATGCTTCTATCCAAGGACTTGGTTGTGTCTTGATGCAACATGATAAGGTGATAGCCTACGTCTCGAGACAACTAAAAGTACACGAGAAAAACTACACCACTTATGACTTGGAGCTGGGTGCGGTAGTTTTTGCCTTGAAGATCTAGAGACATTACTTGTACGGTACCAAGTGCACTATCTACACCGATCACAAGAGTCTTCAGCATATCTTTGAGCAGAAGGAGTTGAACATGAGGCAGCGATGCTAGGTGGAATTTTTGAATGATTATGATTACGCTATCAAATATCACCCAGGAAAGGCAAATGTAGTCGCAGATGCGTTGAGTAGAAAGGAAACTGCTAAGCCCCGACGAGTGCGAGCTTTACAGCTTACGATTAGCACTCACTTGCCTAAACAAATATGAGAAGCTCAGACAGAAGCCTTGAAAGCGGAAAACATTGGGTCTGAATCCTTATGGGGAATGGACAAACAGTTGGAGGTAAAAGCAGATGGAATTCGTTATTTCATGGACAGACTCTGGGTGCCTTTGTATGGAAACCTAAGGGACTTGGTTATGAGTGAAGCACACAAGTCAAAGTACTCTATACATCCTGGTTCTGACAAGATGTATCATGATCTGAAGGCGCACTACCGGTGGCCTAATATGAAAGCAGATGTAGCTACGTATGACGGCAAGTGCCTGACCTGTTCAAAAGTTAAAGTTGAATACCAAAAGCCATCTGGATTACTATAATAACCTGAGATTCCTATATGGAAGTAGGAACAGATTTCTATGGATTTCATTACCAAATTACCCCGGACTCCTACTTGTTGTGACACGATATGGGTTATTATAGATCGGTTAACTAAGTTTGCTCACTTCTTAGCAATTAAGGAAACAGATGAAATGGACAAGCTAACTCGAATTTATCTGAAGGGGATAGTTTCTAGACATGGTGTACCGATCTTAATTATTTCTGACCGTGATGCTCGTTTCATATCACATTTCTGGCAATCGTTACAGAAATCTTTGGGTACGCGTCTAGACATGAGTACTGCTTATCATCCACAGACGGATGGGCAAAGCTAACGTACTATTCAAACATTGGAGGACATGTTACATACTTGTGTGATTGATTTCGGGAATAACTGGGAAGTTGACCTACCATTGGTGGAATTTTCGTACAACAATAGTTATCACACTAGCATCAAGGCAGCACCATTTGAGGCGTTGTATGGGCGAAAGTGTAGATCACCGGTTTGCTGGGCGTAAATTGGTGATAGTCAGCTAACAGGCCCCGAGTTGGTGCACAAGACTACTGAGAAAATCGTATAGATAAGGAACCGTATGGCTGCAGCACGTGACCGACAGAAAAGCAATGGAGACAAGTGACAGAAACCTTTGGAGTTTCAGGTCGACGACAAAGTTTTACTGAAAGTCTCATCGTGGAAAGGTGTGATTCGATTCGGCAAAAGTGGCAAGCTTAACCCGAGATACGTTGGACCATTTGAGATTCTGGAAAGAATAGGTCCAGTGGCGTATCGATTGAACTTACCTGACTCGTTGAGTGGAATTCATAATGTATTCCATGTTTCAAATCTGAAAAAGTGTTTATCTGACGAGACTTTGTTTGTACCTCTTGAGGAAGTACAAGTAGATGAACAACTACGGTTTATTGAGGAACCGGTTGAGGTAATGGACCGTGAGGTCAAAACTCTTAAGCAAAGCAAGATACCCATAGTCAAAGTTCATTGGAACTCAAAACGTGGACCGGAGTTCACGTGGGAACGTGAGGATCAGATGAAACTCAAGTATCCTCATTTGTTCGAAACGACGATGCCAGCCGGCGAAGGTATTGATTAAATTTCGGGACGAAATTTCTTTCAACATGGGGATGATGTGACAACCCACCCGAAACTCACTCGATTTCTTTGTGCCAATACAGTAGACCAGTGATGTAACTCAACCATGTAACGTAATTTTCGGGACGAAAATTCTTTCAACATTGGGATAATGTGACATCCGGTAATTTTCCGTTACCAAACTCCGTTAGTTCCGTTAGGTCTTGCATACACGTGACGTGAGCACACACTAGTTGTCGTTGAACGTTGGTGACTTAATAATAATTAACAATGGTTACTGGATAATAACTTGTTTAATAATACTGATTATTAATTTGTAGTTATGTGATTTGTGAATTTAAATATTATTTGTGAATTTTACTTGATAATATGATTACGTGTAAATATTGTTCATGTGTTTTGTTATTAGTTGAATTATACATGATTATTATCGTTGGTTAATAATACTTACGTTTTGTAGTTGAAAGTATTTAAAAAGTGTTTAAAAGGATTAGTTTTTACAAAATACAATTAAGGGGGCTTATTTGGAAGTTTCCATAAAACAAAATATTAACAAAAATCAAACCCTAATCCCCCCACAAACCCCCCATCGGCCGTGACCTCACCTCTCTCCCTCTCCCCTTGCGATTTCGAAGCAAGAACAAGCATCAAGCATCAAGTTTGATCGAGTTTCAAGCATTACAACACATTAGCAAGTTCAATTTTTGGCCATTACACGATTAAAGGTTAGGTTTTTTTTTTGTTTTTCATGGTTTTTGGGTGTTGGCCGAAACCTTAGTTCGAATGGATGCTAGATGTCGAATTGTGTGATGTCTGATGATTGTATGATGTTAGTTAGATTTATTGATGTTAGTTTACGTGGATTATACAAGTAATTCGTGGTTTTGATGCATTGATCATACCTTACTAATAATAGGAACTTTTGTGCATGAACTTGATGAATGATGATGGATTGATGATGTTATGATGTTAATAATATTGTATGAATGTTGGATTATGATGATTATGCAAGAAATCCATGAATTGATCATGTAGTTCATACCTTGCTATAGGTAGAAACTTTTGGATATGAGATTTGTGAATTATGATGATTTGATGATATTGGTCATGGCTAGATGATAGTTATGGACTTGATTAGACATGATGTTGATGAATTCATGAATGAATTGGGTGTTGGATAGATTTTGGGATATTACTTTCCCAAAAGGGAAACTTTAATTTTGAAGATCATTGGATATTGTTAATTGAGCATGTTTATGATGTTAGGATCATGTTAGAATGTTTGTTGATGATGTCTATGGTGATAGATTGTGTTATTTGGGTTGTATGAATGCTTGATGCACAACTTTGGAAATTTAGGCTCTTATGAAATATACATGATAATGGATGATGTATGATAAGCTTTATAGCACTTAAGGGTTTGTAATATGGCATACGTGAATAACTTGTGTGATAACCATGTATGATGGATTATTGGTTGTTATTTTTGATCAAACAAGAATTTAACTTGACATGTCTCCAACGGGTCAAACGGGTCAACTTGGTCAAATGAGTCTTGTTTTCCAAAACCTTGGGTCAATGTGTTTGTTGAGCACTTAGAGTTGTTAAGTTTTCTGTGTACACGTACTTATGGACTTGCGTGTTCTAGGTAACCTTTGAAGGGTTGTCTTTCCACTCATCGTTAGCTTTTACAATCATTCATTTGCGTACCAGGTGAGTTCAATGCCCCACTTTTACTACTTTTCTTTTTGGGGGAGAAAGCATACTTGTTTTTAAAACGCTTTACTGATATAACATGTGTTTGGTAAGACATAGTGGGTTATACCATAGAAAGTCCTCACACTTTCGGATCGTTAATTAAGGAATCTAGCGGGAAATTTTGGGTAGTACTACTAGGTCTGACAAGCCCCACCCGGGTGACCGGAAGTCAACGGGTGCAATATTGTCCTAAACAACTAACAGCGTCATGACCTGGTATGTCGTGGCGGGAGACAAACAGACAAACATAGTCAGCTTCGATCGCGAAATCACTATTGTCCTTAACTAATGAAATTAGACTAGCTATCTATTTCAATGTACTTGTTTATATATATTTTTACTAACGCTATTGCTTATGAATGATTACCAACTCTTGAACTCACCAACCATCATGTTGACACTTTTAGTATGCTTTTCTCAAGTCGTTTCTAACAGCTGCCTTTAGGAGCACGCACGTGTCAAGCATGCTTTGTTCAAACATTGTTTACTTTTAATTTAGCATTTACTTACGTATTTTAGTTTGGGCGCGTGTTTTGCGCATTTTACTTTTAGTACCTTGCGTTTGGGTTATTTACAAAATGCTTCCGCAAATATTTTAAAGTTTTAAACTCTGATTTGTTTAAATGTTGCATGTAGAGTCGTTCTGAGTAACTAATGACTGAGATCCTGGTTTGTTCACTCGCCTCGCGGTAAAACCCCGCACGTGGATTTTGAGGTTGTGACAGTAAGCGATCTTTTTTAAAAAACTAGATTTCAATTCACTTATGATGATACAACAGATGATACAATATTTTAGATTACACAATCAATTACTTATACTAGGTTTGAACCTAGATTTAGTTTCATGTTATATGCATAATGCATGTGAGGTCTGATCTATCTCTGGCTTACGGTCATTGATATTATTTTCATGTTCTTTTTTTTTATTGTTTGCTATTATTTTAGGAAAATCTTATTTGTTTATATGTTCCCTTCATTTTTATTTTATTTATTTTGTAGTCCGGTAAGTGAAGAAGTAGAGAATAGTAACTACAGTTAAATCTCTTATATATCTCTATCTCTATATATAATACATGAAAGGAGTTTTAACACATGGCTTGATTTTAGCTACTACATTGTCACATAGCGTGATTATTAAAACATAACAGCCACGTGTCAGCTTTCTGTTTAAATAACGGCTAGGGCAATAATTAAGACAATAATTTAAATTCAAATTTAAAATTGATATGTAATTATTTTTCCTAAACTTAGTATCAATCTTATTTCAATTTTTTTAAATTTAGTATTGATTACCTTTGGAAGAAACCTAAATTTGGTATTGATTATTTCTATTTAATAATAACTACATATTAATTTTAAATTTAAATTTAAATGTCACATGACATCTTCATAGAATAAAATTGGCACCTGATATTTATTAGCAATATGATTTTAAAAGAAAATATTAAAATAGTATTTAATGTCTAATTAAATAACATTCTAAAATTAGATTTTAAAATTTAATTATTGAAACAGAATTTTAAAAAACTTTAAATTTCGGATTCAATCTGCAATTCAATTCTAAATTTTTTCTAAAAATAACTAACTAAATTAGTTAAAATTTGAAATTTAAAACTAACAATATCAATATTCAAATAAAACATATGTAGTTCACAAATTTTAAATTGGTAACAGTCAGTCCGAGTATTTTGTCTGTATTATATAACATAATACCATTATTTTTATTATATATACAAAACAATTTATTTATGTTTATTGTTCTTCCACTATTAAGGATATTTCAGAAATATACGGAATTATTCTCCTTTTATCAAATAGTCCAGGTATTCTGCATGATGAACTTCTCCTACTTTTCTATTATTCACACAATCATTATCTTCTACTCATTTCGTATTACATTCAATTACAATATTATGTACATTTGGATTTTAAAAAAAACAAGTTTTTTATGATAAACCTTAATACTGATATTTTTTGTCCAGCAACCAACTTTCACTTTGTTTATTTTTTTATTTATGTATATTGGTTTATACATTATTAATAAACCATCAAGTTATCTTGCTCAATAAGACATCATCCGTATTAGAAGTAACTTTCTTAAAGGATCTTGACATATCATGTTGTGATTCATTTATAGAGGCAACCAATGTATAATAATCCGGTAGAAACTTACTCTATTGATTTTATTGTGGTTGAGTAAGGGGTATTGTTCAACTAATTGAATTTTTATCTTATTCTTTTAATATTTGTCTTATAAAACATATGTGCTCTATATCCTTATTTTTTTACATTTTTACTTAGGAAACACTACAATACAGAGCAATATTCTAAAAAGATAATTTATTAAGTTTGAGAAGTTATTCACCGAATCGGGTTAAAGATTTATATACAAAAAAGTTTTTAATATTTATAAACATTAATAGTTTTTTATGTATTTAATTCTTTCATTTAGTTTACATATATACATATTTATTTAATCGACCTTCACATGCGTATATATTATAGACTTATTAACTATAACTAATAATTTATATTTCTATTTATTTTAAAAAGTAAATTACATGGATGACTCTTGTAGTTTGATCAAAAGTTTGAATTTGATTCTTAAATTTTTAAAATTTCAAATATAGTTCCTAATGTTATATTTCTCTTTATCAACAGTCCTTATTCTATTAGTTTGGTTACTAATGTAGATTTTTTGAAATTATTATTTTACCTACAAAGATCATCAATGTAATTTACGTTTTATTTAAATAAAAATATTTTTAATAATATCATTTTTAGAATATTTAGATTTTTAACTGTTTCTCTAAAACTTTTGATTTTCAAAATGTCTCTCTTAAAACCTTTTGGTTTTTTAAAGGTACTTTTTAAAAGCATTATAGTATTTCTTAAAACCGTTCGGTTTTTTAAATGTAACTTTTATAACTATTCATTTTCTAAATATTGTTTTTAAAACTATTTGTTTATTAAATGTTTTCAAAACTATTAAAAATGTCGTTTGATAATGAATTGTTTTTGAAAAAGATGTATAAAGAAGTGATTCTTTTTTAAAGATGCTTTAAAAAATAAATGGTTTAAGAAAAAACTTTAGAAAACCAAATAGTTTTATAAAAGCGTTTAAAATATCAAACGATTTTAAGAATAACATTTAGAAAACAGACGGTTTAAACATGTTAAAAAGCAAACATTTTATAAATATGTTATTAAAAAAATTTATTCATGTATTTAAACGTATTTTATTATATAATAAACATATTAATAAGGAAATAATAAAAGTATTAAAAAATAAAAAAAATTGAAAAACAAGAATATAAAATTTTCCTTAATAAAAATAATACTATAGTTTAAACGGTAAATTAAATGGATGGTCGATGCGGGTAAAATATAATTTTTATAATTTTTAACATTATTAGTTATTGATTAACAGAATTTGAGACCCGAGATGAAAAAGAATGAAATATTAGGGATCATATTCAGAATTTTTAAATTTTAAGGACTAAACCTAAAATTTTAGCATAACATAAGGACCATGCATGTAATGTACTCTGTTTTAAATTTAACTTTTTCGACTAGTGTAAAACACTGGTGGTTAGGCTAGTGTGTATGTATTCAATATGTCTGGGTTTAATTGCTACATAACTCAGATATATGTAATTAATAAGAAATTAATAACATATTAATTTTTAAAATAAGGGTTAATAATAGCTGTTAAAATAAGGGTCTAGTTTATAAGACACCCCTGTAAGACTTCAATTATAAATCATCCCCAAGATTTTTATACGGGTCGTATAATACCATACGCATCGTATAGGTATAGATGAGTCGTATAGCCTTATATGAGACGTATAACCCCTCTGACAGCCACTTGAATTTTTCATAGTAGTGAGTGTGAAAATTTGCTATACGTGTCGTATAGTTCTATATGTATCGTATAGGTTATATGGGGCGTATAGCCCTCTAACAGCCCCCCTATAGTGTACTCGACCCTATACGTCGCTTATGGTACTATACGAGAGGTATAGGGGAGGTGTTAATTTATAATGTGAGGTGTTTGTATGACCCTAAAATAAGTATGGTTCAATTTAAGGCTTGAATTTGACTTAATAAAATTTAAAAATATATATAATACATATAATCAACTCTAACATTTACATTTTTAGATATATTTTAATTTATAGAAAGTTTAGAATAGAAAACAACACCCTGGCCCATGACCCCATGTTAAGAAAACCAAGAGTTACAACAATTATAAATTAGTCGAGACCAAATTTTATTTTGGAAAACTTAATGGAAAACTTCTATATTTTTAAATATTAAATGTTATTGGTACTAACAATGGTGTTTCATGTTCTTTTCTTTCCATATTTTTAATTGATTAACTTCAAAATACACACATAAAATAATTTTTAAGAATGTTATTTGTAGAATCAAACAGAAAATTGCTTAACTAATTACTTTCTTCGATTATTTTCATTAGTCGCATGTATATCAATAATTAAAAAGTACCATTTAATATTCTTTTAATGCTTGGTTGTTACTACACAAACCTTGAAGTAACTACATGACTAATCCTCTTGTATAGTATATTGAAAGTTGAAAATTAAGGAGGAAAGGGAAAAATTCGTTTTCTTCTCACTCAATTCTACATGAGATCGATAATCTAGACAACCTTTCTATCCCATCACAATAAAGCTTAAACTTCCATCTTGTACTCATGTTGTTGAGTTGCAGCCCCCTACATCACACACACCTTAAGGATTCGACAACCAAAATCCTTTATGGTCGGCCATGTTGTATGTTCAGATATATTGATGACTTTGGAGTAAAATGCCATGTGGACCGGTGGTTAGATAGACATGGTGATGGTTTCTTGATGGCCATAGATTAGAGGGGCATTCCCATTAATCAATTACAAAATTACAATGCCTTGATTGTGTTATGTTCGAAGCTCAAGAGGCTATGGAAGCCATTTAAGGCATAAAAAACACATGGGCTGATAAAATGACGAAAAAGAAAACCAACAACATATTTTTGTTAATAAAAAATATAATAATAATAATAAAAACTTAATACAAATAGTAAAATGAGTGAAATGACCATTTACATTAAACTAGTTTTTAAAATACCACTTGGTGGAAAATTCAAATATGATACGTGAACAATAAAAATGCTAAATCTAGATTTAAAGCAAAGTCAACCATCATTTTTCCATAGTTAAATTAATCAAATAAACAAATAAAAAAACTCAACTGCCGGCAAGATGCAATGGACGTTATTATCCTTGGTGGGAACTTATAAACCTTCTTATATTCGAATATTTGAAAAAGGAGAAATAAAAGAATACGCCTCCGTTACCACCAATCCCCACAACACCTTCTGCTGCTGCTGCTGCTGTTGCCCTAATTTCTCCGCTCAATCACTACACCAATTTCAATATCTCATCAATCAATCTCCGTTGTTTGTGTGTTGTTAGTTTGTTCATCTCACCGCCGCTATTCCAAACCCTAATTAGCAGTCGCTAGCGGTGGAACAGGTCAGTTCTCGATCGTATACGTGATATGAAGACGTTGTGTTGTTGATTTTGTTGTTTGATTGGTTCTAGAAGCTGCGGTTGTGTTTTGGTTGAGTGATTTGTAGATTTGTTGCTTTTGATTCGTTTGATTCGTTTTTTGTGTTGATTTTGTTGTTTTGATTTGTTGATTACATGTTCTGGTTTATGTTTAAGTAGTTTAAGCATGATATGAAGATGTTTTGTTTTGCGATTTTGTTACTTGATTGGTTTTAGAAGCTGCGATCGTGTTTTGGTTGAGTAATTTGTAGATTTGTTGCTTTTGATTCGTATTTTGTTAGTTTGAGTGAGTGATTTGTTGATTACAGGTTCTGGCTTATGTTTAAGTAGCTTAAGCATGATATGAAGATGTTTTGTTTTGCGATTTTGTTATTTGATTGGTTTTAGAAGCTGCGATCGTGTTTTGGTTGAGTAATTTGTAGATTTGCTGCTTTTGATTTGTATTTTGTTAGTTTGAGTGAGTGATTTGTTGATTACAGGTCCTGGTTTATGTTTAAGTAGCTTAAGCATGATATGAAGATGTTTTGTTTTGCGATTTTGTTATTTGATTGGTTTTAGAAGCTGCGATCGTGTTTTGGTTGAGTAATTTGTAGATTTGTTGCTTTTGATTCGTTTTTGTTAGTTTGCGTGAGTGATTTGTTGATAACATGTTCTGGTTTATGTTTAAGTAGTTTAAGCATGGTATGAAGATGTTTTGTTTTGCGATTTTGTTATTTGATTGGTTTTAGAAGCTGCGATCGTGTTTTGGTTGAGTAATTTGTAGATTTGTTGCTTTTGATTCGTATTTTGTTAGTTTGAGTGAGTGATTTGTTGATTACAGGTTCTGGTTTATGTTTAAGTAGCTTAAGCATGATATGAAGATGTTTTGTTTTGCGATTTTGTTATTTGATTGGTTTTAGAAGCTGCGATCGTGTTTTAGTTGAGTAATTTGTAGATTTGTTGCTTTTGATTCGTTTTTTGTTAGTTTGCGTGAGTGATTTGTTGATAACATGTTCTGGTTTATGTTTAAGTAGCTTAAGCATGATATGAAGATGTTTTGTTTTGCGATTTTGTTATTTGATTGGTTTTAGAAGCTGCGATCGTGTTTTGGTTGAGTAATTTGTAGATTTGTTGCTTTTGATTCGTTTTTGTTAGTTTGCGTGAGTGATTTGTTGATAACATGTTCTGGTTTATGTTTAAGTAGTTTAAGCATGGTATGAAGATGTTTTGTTTTGCGATTTTGTTATTTATTGGTTTTAGAAGCTGTGATCGTGTTTTGGTTGAGTGATTTGTAGATTTGTTGCTTTTGATTCTTTTTTGTTAGTTTGCGTGAGTGATTTGTTAATTCTAGGTTCGTTTGGGTTCAGGTTTATGCTAAGTAGTTTACGCATAATTAGTAATCGGTGGAATGGATCAGATCTCAGATCATATTCATGATATGAAGAAGTGTTGTTGTGTGATTTTGTTATTTGATTGGTTTTAGAAGGTGTGTTCGTGTTTGAATTTAACAATTTATCGATTTTTTGCTTTTGATTTGTTTGTTGCTAGTTTATTTCTAGGCATGAATGACTTGTTTCCCGGTTCACTTGGGTTCAGGTTTTGAAGAGCTTTATTTTCAATTCATGATGTTAGGATTTTTATGATTTAGACGGTGGTTGTTAATTGCGACTTAAATCAAAGAAATATGTTCCAGAAGATAGAAGCAGTTCTATGTTTGACTTGGATTTTGAACAATTTGAGAAAAGAATTGGAACTTTAAACTTAACTTAAACTTGATAGCAAGCTCATATAGGGTATGTTTGGTGAAAAATAGCCACAAACTTGTATCTGAAACTGTAAGATTGTAGGTTTGACTAAATGATCTGGAGGTAACCTCCTTTAGGAACTACAATTTTTAAGGAATTGTGTTAATATTTTATTCGTCTGGTATACAATTTGTTTTTGTGAAATGCGGTAGATGATTGTGATCATGGTTTTAAAAAACGGCTGAGGCGTGCGCCTCGAGGCGAGGCGCCCTAAAAACGAGTCTGAGGCGACGCCTCAGAGGATTTTAATGTTTGTGCGCCTCAAGGGGCTGAGGCGCTAAGAAAAGTTGCGCCTCAGGGGGTTTTACCGTTTGTTTTTGATGTTTTAGACTATTTGTGTCAATTTCAAACATTCCATGTCTTCTTAATGTGTGTTTTTGATCTTTTTGATGAATATGATGATGAAATTAGTTTGTATTTTATTTTTTATGAGATATATAATTTTTATATTTATTTTTTAGTTCCGCCTCAGGCTTACGCCTCGAGGCTTACGCCTCATGAGGTGAAGGGAAAACGCCTCGAGGCTCAATTCCGTACTTTTAAACTTTGATTGTGATTTAGGTAAAAATTTCGCGTCCACTGATTGAAGGGTATGCACTATGCACCATAGTAAATGGGATGTGATCACTTCATGTATATTTGGGTTAATGTGCATGTAACTATTTTAAAGATTGGATTGATATCACTCGTTAAATAAAGTTTAATGCTGTTTGTGGCTGGGGACTGGTTGCAGAAATGGATGTCAACGGGAAGGACGATCTGAAGATACCACTTTTGGAACCCTCTGATGCTGTTGTGGTAGATATTAAATCAGCTCGTAATGTGGATCAAGGGGTTAGGACCATTATGTTCAAAATAGGAGGTATAGAATGTGCATCATGTTCAACGTCCATTGAATCTGTACTTCAGGAGTTGAATGGTGTTGAGAGTGCAGTTGTGTCACCACTTCAGGGCCAGGCTGTAGTTAAGTACGTGCCAGGACTCGTTGATGTAAGCTACAGTGACCACCTCAAGCATTTCTTGTCATGGTTACATAAAAATATTGATAAACATTAAGAAATTAATGATTAACTTGAGTCCTTTGTATCAAATTATCAGGTAAAAGCAATCAAAGAAACAGTTGAAGGTGCAGGCTTTGAAGTTACTGAATTTTCAGAGCAAGACATTGCAGTATGCCGACTTAGAATTAAGGGAATGGCATGTACAAGTTGCTCTGAGTCAGTCGAGCGTGCACTTTCAATGGTTGAAGGTGTGAAAAAGGCGGTTGTTGGTTTAGCTCTTGAAGAAGCAAAGGTAAATTATGATCCTAATGTTATAAACACTGATCGCATAATTGAAGCAGTTGAAGATGCTGGATTTGGGGCCGAACTTATAGGTTCTGGCAATGATGGGAACAAAGTGCATATAAAACTTGAAGGTATTGTATCTCTAGAAGATATGAATGCAGTCAAGCGTTCTTTAGAGTCACTAAATGGCGTCAATCATGTTGAAATTGACATGGAAGAAAGTAAGGTGACTGTTGGATACGATCCAGATTTGACGGGTTCTAGGTCACTTATACTGTTCATCCAAGAATCTTGTCATTATCAGGCAAGCTTATACGTTCCAGATAGACGACATAAAACAGAGAAAAACCATGAGATTAAAATGTACCGAAATCAGTTTTTGTGGAGCTGTCTATTTTCTGTTCCACTTTTGTTGTTCTCTATGGTACTTCCAATGATTCCTCCTTATGGGAATTGGTTAAACTATAAACTTCATAACATGCTTACTGTTGGAATGGTTTTGAGATGGATCCTCTGCACACCAGTGCAGTTCATTATAGGTAAAAGGTAAGGTCAATTTCTTTCTTCTATTTTTCTGATTTAATTTTCACAAACTATGGTAGTAATTCAATTTTACCTTTCTTAATTTTGATATAGGTTTTATGTGGGATCGTATCATGCACTGAGGCTAAAAACTGCTAACATGGATGTCCTGGTTGCACTTGGCACTAATGCTGCTTACTTTTATTCTGTATACACAGTAATAAAAGCATTGAGTTCAGATGCATTTGAGGGACAAGATTTCTTTGAAACTAGTACAATGTTGATATCATTTATTCTTTTAGGTAAATATTTGGAGTCAATAGCTAAAGGAAAGACATCTGATGCTTTAGCAAAGTTGACAGACCTTGCTCCCGACACAGCATGCCTTTTGACAATGGGTGATGATGGAAATGTAATTTCAGAAACCGAAATAAATTCTCAATTAATACAAAAAAATGACATTTTAAAGATATTTCCTGGGTCAAAGTTCCCTGTTGATGGGGTTATCATAGATGGACATGGTTATGTCAATGAAAGCATGATCACAGGAGAAGCTATTCCAATTGCTAAAAGTCCTGGTGACAGGGTATGTCTGTTTTTTCATTTTTTTGTAACTTTTGCATGTCAAGTTTAATTTGATTAATGATTTGTATACTAAGTTTTGAAATAATTTAAGGTTATTGGCGGGACTGTGAATGAAAATGGATGCTTGTTGATCAAGGTGACTCATATTGGGTCAGAAACTGCACTTTCACAAATTGTTCAAATAGTTGAGGCTGCTCAACTTGCAAGAGCTCCTGTACAGAAGCTTGCTGATCGGATATCAAGGTTTTTTGTACCTGTGGTGAGTTGTTTTTATTTTTATTTTTGTATAATTTTATTCAACTTGTTAAGATAATGTTAGTTTTGTAGTCACATTTAACATGCTAATTAATTGACAGATAAAGCCTTTTAGAGAATAAGCATTTAGGGTGAACCAACCACTGCAAATAAATTGCCCGTTTTTCCCCCTGAGCATGTTTTGACCTCTTACAAAATCACCAGTTTGCCACCTCTATCTGTAACAATTATGGATGACATAATAGATTACATGGCATGCTCACAGTATATGCTTATTAAACATTTCCCATTAATGATATGTATACTTTTATATATTTGGTAAATAATGCTGACCAGTCAACATTTTGAATTTTCAGGTTGTTGCAGCTGCCTTTTTGACATGGTTGGCATGGTTTATTCCTGGTGCATGTGGTATTTATCCAAGAAGTTGGATTCCAAAGGCAATGGATGAGTTTGAGCTTGCACTACAGTTTGGAATTTCGGTTTTAGTTGTCGCATGCCCTTGTGCTCTGGGTCTAGCCACACCTACTGCAGTTATGGTTTCAACTGGTAAGGGTGCCACACAAGGTGTCCTTATTAAGGGTGGAAATGCACTTGAAAAAGCACACAAGGTACTTTGTGATGGTTTTATATTTGAGGGTTAAGTTCTAGATTCTGTGATAAATTACTGATGTTTGGATCTTGTAGGTCAACACAATTGTCTTTGATAAGACTGGTACATTGACTGTTGGAAAACCTGAAGTTGTTAGTGCTGTGCTTTTTTCTGAAATATCAATGGAGGAATTCTGTAATATGACAATTGCTGTAGAGGTGGGTCTACATTTTTCAAATTTTACTTCACGAATATATGGTCAATGACAATTGGTAGTTTTTGTAATATATTTTATTAGACCTCTGAATCAAAATGGGCCATTTTTGGCATTGGTCAAAATGCACTGGGTTGGGTTGGGTTCACCCACATGTCCAATTTTTTAATAACTAACGTGTTGACAATGATTACAAAAACAATAATATTGTAGCAATAATCTATATCCTTGACTAAAAACAGTTTACGAGGCTGTATACCGTAAAAATGGACTTTGGGTGACTTTCCACCCATTTGACTCCCTTCCCTCTTAGATACATATTTCTATTTAAATCATTTTAAGTAAATGGGCTGAAACTGTCATCACTAAGAAACGAGTAGTATTATTTGTACAATCATTATGAATCATATTGAATTTGTTTTATTAACCTATCCGAATTAACACACACACACACACTGACACACATATAGGCAAATAGTGAACACCCAATAGCAAAAGCCATCGTGGAGTATGCGAAGAACAGACTACCTGATCATAAATCTCAAGTTGGGAAATCTTCAGTGGTGAAGGACTTTGAGGTGCACCCTGGAGCCGGAGTGGGGTGTAAAGTTGGAGACAAAACGGTTTTAGTTGGGAACAAGAAACTTATGAGGTTATCTAATGTTCCAGTTGACCCCGAGACTGAGAATTACTTTTCAGATAATGAAAAAATGGCACGCACGTGTGTAATTGTGGCGGTTGATGGGAAGGTTGCTGGTGCCTTTGCAGTCACCGACCCAGTCAAACCAGAGGCTGCACAGGTGATATCTTTTCTCAAGTCAATGAGCATTAACAGTATTATGGTAACGGGGGATAATTGGTCAACAGCAACTGCCATAGCAAAGGAAGTTGGGATTGAAAACGTCTTTGCTGAGATTGATCCTTTGGGCAAAGCCGATAGGATAAAAGATTTGCAGGTAAACTTGTCTTACTCATGTGGTTTCATTATATAAATTTACAAATACAAGTAAACACTTATATGTCACCAGAGTTGGTAAAATACGAGAGGGATTGACCTGGACTATTTTTTTTTGTTTAAAAAATTGGTCTTATTTTTTTTTTGTTTGATATGATAACAAAAGTTATATTACTTCTTCTTTATTGTTTTACATGTTTGACCTGTTGAGGTCAATCTTAATCTTATCAACGGGTAGAAGTTGCTACTCTACTTGTCAACGAGGTAATGTGGTTTCTGATTTTAACCATCTGACAAGTATGGGTTGGTCTATAATGCAGAGAACTATACATGGATTTCTTGAATTCTTATTTTCTATATATTGTTATTATTGTTATTTTTATTGTGTTTGTGTTTGCGTTTGTGTAAGATGCTATATAGAATTTTTATATAATGAGTCAATAACTGTCCAACTATGGTTGACCTCTAACCATTTAGACAATCATAATTTTTTAGTCAACAAATGGCCATACTTGTATTTTATCTGATGATATAAAGTACGGTCTGCAGGCACGAGGAAAGATAGTTGCAATGGTGGGAGACGGAATAAACGACTCACCAGCACTCGTTGCAGCCAACGTAGGCATGGCGATTGGTGCAGGAACTGATGTCGCAATTGAAGCAGCTGATATAGTTCTCATCAAAAGCAACTTGGAAGATGTGATCACAGCCATTGATCTCTCAAGAAAGACAATTTCTCGAATCCATCTTAACTATGTGTGGGCCCTCGGTTACAACGTACTCGGCATGCCTATTGCAGCCGGAGTTCTATTCCCGTTCACTGGAATCCGGTTACCTCCGTGGTTGGCGGGAGCTCTCATGGCTGCTTCTTCTATAAGTGTAGTATGCTCATCACTCCTCTTGCAGACCTACAAGAAGCCATTTACATACTCAAAATGAGTTTAAGGTATTTTAGCTTGTTCCTATTTGCATTGATCTCCAAATAATAGGCTAGAAAAGTAACTATTTTAGCCATTTAGTACATACATAAAAGTTATAATGTTGTTGACTTATTTCCACTTTCATTTTTTGATTTTGACTTTGAATTTTTACAGTATTTATTTTGATATCTGGCTTGTAAAATATACCTCAATAGCTTGTCCGCATTACAATTTTTAACATACTATACATGTTGCATTCAATTCTCCTATCAACTAATATTGTCTACTTTGATAACTGAAAGCTTAATGTTTTGTTTTTCTTTACTTGGGAGACGGTTTTCCTAAAAGATCACCCATTGCGACACCACCCATTCAAAGACGTAAAGCTCTTCTATCGTGCTTAACCAGAATACACCCAAAATGTGTTCATGGGGATTTCAGACCAAACATTCCTTAAGTTTTGAGTTATGAATTTTCTCTTTTGTGTTTCTTAATTCTTTTGCAATCTTTACATAAATTCATCCAAACTTGCAACTATCGAATCAGAAATTGTATATTTTATACAAAAGGCTGAATTTGAGACCTATCGCTATAATGAGCTCATGCTCAAGTGTTTGTGATGTTAGACTGAATTTTATTTAAAAGAGTTAAATGCTTTTTACATCCCTAAGGTTTCGTATAAATTGTCATTCGAATCCAGAAGTTTAAATTTTGTTATTTGCATCCAAAGGTTTCATTAAAATTGTCATTTGAATCCGTTTAACTACTCCTAATTAATGCCGTTAAGTTTTTTCGTTAAGTTTCCTATATAAAAAGTATTTTAGTCAAAATAATTACAAAATAAAAAATCAACCATACGTGAGAAGCTTTAGGCGTTTAGTCTTTTTTAGTAGTTACAATTGTGACTTGAATTACCAGGAGATAGATTGGCATTTATTTTATTTCATCAAGAAAGACACGTCTAAATGTCTTATTATATAAAATAAAATATAAATATAACTAATAAAATATAAATATAACTAATTAAAAGTAACTCATTTCTAACTTTATAAAACATATATCACAAAAATATATATAAAAAACAAACTAGTCATATGACACAAACTATTTAAATCATAATTATAAAAGACAGATCATCATAAAAGTATAAGAACAAAAAATTGACTGCCCATGAATAATAATTACAAAACATCAATCATTGTAACTATAATTAAACTTCAAACCAAAGAAATTTATGTTTAACAAAACGGACAAAAGTAATATGATTACTAAACCAAAATACATTAACATGACAAAACAATAAAAAACTATTTAAAGTCAAATCATAATTGCAATTATCAAAAGAGGCTGAACGCATAAAAACACTCACGTGAGCTAGTTCTTTATTTTGTAATCGTTTTGACTAAAATAACTCTCACGTTGGAAAGTTAACGAAAGAAGTTAACCGTGTTTGTTAGGAGTGGTTAAATAGATTCAAATGACAATTTTAGTGAAACATTTATATGCAAATGACAAAATTTAAATTTTTGAATTCAAATGACAGTGTTTGTGAAAACTCAAGGATATAAAACACATTTAACTCTATTTAAAAAGAAGGCTAAATTTAACAAGCTTGGACAATTTCATTATTATTACTTTATTCTTATTAATTGTAATCTTTTTAAGAGTTGAATAACTTAAAATTTATCACTTTTGGTATGTTATAAAGGGATAACCCCCAGTGACACCTTATTAATACTCTCGGCTATCATCGAACCAACCATGAAAGGATTAAAAAGACTAAGCAATAATTACGTTTTAATATTGTTGTATTGATGTTATACTTATGTTTTTTTTTTTTAATTTTAATAACTTTTGAAAACTTTTAAGTGTCTAAACTTTTTTTATGCAAATCAAATGAGTGATGAAATTAGACGATGCTTGGTAACCTTATTACTGTATAATAATTTATTTTCTTTTAGATCAAACTTGAAATAAAATGCTTTTTTTTATTAAAACTTTAAAAACCAGTAAGCTTAAGAGATCTAACTAATGACATAAGCTACTATGTTTATCTATACTTATTAATAAAACAATAACTTTAATACCACATGGCATTCTCTTAATGTCTATTTTTTTCAATTCCCGCCTAAATATGTATCTATTCTCAGCATTAGTCTAGATTCATTTAGAGACATTTGAGAAAAATTTGAAAATTTAACCTTAAATTAGAGTGTATATTTCTTTGGAAATAAAATCAAACCTGATTATTCTTCTTTCTTAAAATAATTTATCTACAAAAAATGCAGATCACCTTCAGTTCCATAAAATACTCGGTTTATATTCGAATCGTGACAAAAATTACGGGATTTCTTCATCGATTTCTCTTCAATTTGAAGGAATTTATGGGTATCTTTCTTTGGAAATGAAATTATATCCTATTTTGAAAGATTGCACAACCATCCCGGCTTTACAACACTTGTGATTTATCTTTATAAACTCTAATGATAACGCCTTCAACAAGCTTCATCAACATTATCATTTTGGCTTCGGTTTCTTCAAGTTTTCTTCAAGAAAAGGTATTTATTTTTGTTATATTTGAGCTTTCATCCTTTGCGATTGTGTTTTTTGATTGATATTATTTTTCTTTCATTTTTTTATTTGAAGGTGATCTGCTACAATTCATCTTTAAAGATGTATTACATGCTTCTGATTTTTAAACTCCTTTATTTTTTTTTTTTATGTATACTGTCGTATTACAATATTTTTGAAAACTCGTGTGTTACATGGGCCTTTAGCCTAGTAATCTATATATAATACTAAAAGAGTAACTTAGGGGGACACTTGACACATTTCTAGGCCCCCTAAGTTTATTTTTCCCGCATCTCTCTCCTCTTAAATAATTACCTAAATTAAGAAATATTAAATAATTTTAATTTTTTTAGATTAATTTTTTTAATAAATTAAGAAAGATGTCTTTTTATTAATGTTATTTTAAAAAATAATTTTTTATACAATTAAAATTTTTTTCTAAAACATCTAACATTTTTTAAGATAAAAAATATTTTAAAATTGGTATTTTTAAAAAGTAAATTTTTTTATAAACTAAAAATAATTAAAATTCAGAGTTATAATAAATAATTTTAAAAAATAACATTTTTACTACGGTTTGTTTTGAAAAAAATGTGTAACTTTTTTTGGAAAAAAAGTTTAAAAACAAAAGTTTAAAATTGATATCGTTATTTTATTACTTATAGTTATTACTCATATGTAATTTTAATCATATCTTATTTTATATTATCATTTATACTTCATACAATTTTATTATATTTAATATTTTATTTTTTCAACCCGTATAATACACGGATTTACTAAAGTTAAAGTTAGTATAAAATAAATAATAATCAATAACTAATCAGAGATATTATGAACATTTATAGCCCGATCCAACCCGATTCAATACTATATCTCTATATTTGATTACATGGTCAAAATAATTTGAAATTGATCTAATTATTGCATATAACTTTTCAGTGTATATTATTCAAGTCTTAATTTCTTCATACTAATATCCTTACATCCACTCAATATCTAGCTCACAATTTGACCCGTCAAAAGTATTCCTTTTAAGTCTAAAAGAAGACAGTTTTCTTTGACTGTATATTTCGCTATGACAATAAACAAAAGTTAAGGTCAACCTCTGTCAAGTGCCGGTTTATACTTGAAAGTACCTATTTTTACGCATGATCAGCTTTATCGCATCTTGTCACAAGTTAAGAGTAAAGATGGATTGAAGCTTTTAGTTTTAGATAATGAGTGTAAACCTACTAATGTTACTACAAATGTAGTTTACAAGGATATTTTTGCTCATTTGTGACCTTATAATCAAAAGTTGTTATGTTTTATTTAATATATAACACACTTGATTTTATTTTTATTTTTATTTTTATGTTATTTAATAATTAACTCTTTAATATTCCATGTAATACACGGGCAACTAAAGCTAGTCTATCGTAAATAAGTTTATAGCAATTCCTTTTTAATTTTAACTCAGTTATAAGTAAAAGAATAAGCTTATTCAAGCATTATTTAAATCACTATCAAGTCTCATGAATGGCTTAGTTTTTAACTTAGTTATATTAATATGCAGTTGGTCATTTGTGAGTTGAACTCAACAAAATAAAAAATCATTAGCATACAAAAGAATGGTATAATAACGAATTGTTAAAGCATGTGCAGATATCCACAAGAATACGAGTGCCTATATTATTGAACTCAACAAAATCAAAATAACCCTAAAAACTATCACCTAACATTCTCTAATACGTTCAAAATCAAACCGCGACAAAACACGAGTCTAATTCCCTACTTATTTGTAATATATAATAGATAAATCATAAATCATTAGTAAACAAAATAATAGTAAATTTATTAAGGGATGACAAACCTTAAAAGTAACAACATTATTCTAGCCATATAAGTGCAAAATCATTTTTGTTATAATGGAAATTGAGAAGGATTTTTGATTCAAAAGAATCAATTAAGCATGTATCTATTTGTATTTTCTTATGTCATTAGGCAAACCAAATTTTAGATTCAAATCCAAGAATCCTGAAATACAATCATGAAGTTGAAAGTACCAGAAATTCCTAGAGGCATACCATCAGAAAAGCTTTCTTGACCAATTGAACTTTTAAACGTGTTTGAGCGAAAATAATCTCCAGATGAATGGCTTTTTGAAAAGTCTATACTTGGGCAAACAAAAAGCTAAACAATGATATCTTTTTGAACAAAACAAATAATATTGAGTGATACTAGGGATCAAATATTACAAATAGTTTCAGAGTCGCTACTATGTAATTCAAAATAATAGTTTAAACCTATAAATTTTTATGTTCGAGGAACATAGATTAAGATGATGAGGGGAGATGACTCACTAAAGTGTTTTGAAGGAATTCTTGGCACATTATGCTAATACTCACATAGAAAGGTCGGTGGTTACAATGTCAGCGACGGCTGCGACGTCATGTAGCTTCTTTAGAGAAAAATAATTTAAACCATTCAAACACTATTATATAAACTTATATCCATTTAGCATAGTCGGTGGGTTTTCCACACCATGTTACGTGTTGAAATCCAATTGGTCCGCTAAAATAATTTTTATCTTTTTTTATGGATTTCTTTGGTTTTATACAAATTTTATCAAGTGTTAACATTAAAGTTAGAGTGGCCGAGTTAGTTAGATATGTTAACTTTGAGTAGGCTGACAGAGGTTTGAACCCAACAGTTTACATTTAATTTTTGTTTTTTGAATCTTTTCTCTTTATATTTTTTATAATGTTTTTTCGTTAATTTTTTTCAACTATTAAATCGTAGCGTGCGATGTATAATACTATTCTCTATATACATATCAATATTCAATACGTTTGTTTTATGCACTTAAGTACTTAAATATTACTGTTACAACACGTGAAACGAAGTTCACAAACGTGCCGAAACGTACGGTTACGCCGCAACGTAATTGGTTGCTACTTGTGCAATATTCCAACCAACTCCTACACTCTTTGCTTGTACTTGGCTCAAAGCAAAACCCTTATTCACTGCGATATTTTTTTTAACGACGAATTAATTATTAGTAAATTAGTAACATCAAGTTAATAAATTCCTGAATAGCTGAGTTTAAACTCATCACAAAAGTGGCAAAAGCTTCCCCCTACCCTTCAACCATTAGAACAAGAATCATCGGCTATTCAACAACAGGTTAGCTAAACCATCAATCTTTCAATCATCTTCTCATAGTTCTTTCTTTATCAAGTTGTCCGAACACTGATCCAATAAAGCTTATTGTCTTCACTTTTGATTTTGCTTTGTCTTTAAGTGTTGCAAATCCATCATTGTTACGATTCTCTTGAATTCTTTGACCGACAAACTTCAAACATGTTGTTAATTCACTTCAAGATTATTGTATGTTCAGTTCTAGATCGTCAATTGACTCAATTTCATTCTAATTGATGAGTGATCGATGATTTAACCGTAAAAGTATCGATTTTGTCTCTAGGGTTTTGTTTTCAGACTTTGATCCATCAGTAGATCCAATTGGGTGCGTCTTGATCATCTTCATCATCGTTGATCAATCTTTATCGTCGTAGATCAATCTTTATTATCGTAGATCAATGAATCTGATGAATCTAATGGATGATGAACAGTCTCTAGGGTTTATGGAAACCAAGATTTTAAACCCTAGTTCATCCTATTTGACCTTTGGGAAAGGGGAAACTGATGGTAATTTGAATGATCACAACATGAGTGATGAAGATGAACCCAGTTTCATGGAAGATGTGAATGGTGAAACCTGCAACCAATCGAAGGGCAGAAAGGGTAATTCGTCACCGTGGCAGCGGATGAAATGGTCGGATAGCAGAGTTAGGCTTTTGATTCAGGCGGTGGCGTGTGTCGGAGATGAAGATGGTGCCATTGATGTTAGGGGTGGTGGTGGTGGTTTTGGTTCGAGCAGGAAGTGTTTGCAGAAGAAAGGGAAATGGAAGACAGTATCAAAGATCATGGTGTCGAAAGGGTGTCAAGTTTCACCACAACAGTGTGAAGATAAGTTTAATGATTTGAACAAACGATACAAGCGTTTAAACGATATTCTTGGACGAGGGGTTTCGTGCAGAGTGGTGGAGAACCCTTCTTTGATGGAGTCTATACCGCGGTTATCAGCTAAAATGAAAGAAGATGTGAAGAAAATCTTGAACTCAAAGCATCTGTTTTATCCTGAAATGTGTGCATACCATAATGGCCAAAGGATCCCAAACTGTGCAGAACTTGATCTTTTGCAGGCTCGTGAGGCGCCCGTTACTGGTCTTGAAAACATCGACGATCATGAGAATAATAGTGATGATGACAGTGATGATGATGATGATTTGGGTCATGAAGATGATGATGATCATGAGAATCATGTAACGGGTCAAAACAGTTTTCATGATGAGATGAATGAGTTCTTTGAGGATCCTAACAACTCGAAGCTGCAAAAGAAAGAGTGGGTCAAGAAACGAACGCTGCAGTTACATGAACAGCGAATTTGGATTGAAACTGAAGCTTTTGAGATGGAGAAAAGGCGGTTTAAATGGCAAAGATTTTGCGACAGGAAAGACAGAGAGCATGAGGTTTCAAGATTGGAGAACGAGAGGATGATGCTCGAGAATGAGCGTATGGTGTTACAACTGAAGCATACGAATCCAGTTGTCATCGTCGACTCTGATTAGATCTTGGATCTTTGATTTTGATTTATGATGTGCATATGAATTATGTAATGCCTAAAGTTTGTATCTTTTTGTTATCTTTGTTGTAAATTCCTTACGGATTTCCAGGTTTTGTAGCCATTTGTGAGTTGTGACATAGTTACACGATATTAAAGTCTAGAGCTTATAAAATGTGTGTTCGGAAAATGGGTCAAAAGCAGCTGGTCTAGTGGACGGAAAATACACTTTTTGAGCTATATATGTGCACAATTTGTTTGCTTATACTAATAATAATTTAAGTTTGTTTTGTGTTCTTTTATCATTTTCTTTCCATTATTATAATTAGAGAAAACTATAATACGTTCTCGGGATGTACACATGTTTAATAAAAATGTCCACACGTATAATTTTACATTGTAAATTATCAATAGAGGGAAGGATTTATAAAAAAAAACAATAGTTATATGAAAAATAAAAGAAGAACATGAAAATCACTAACATAATTAATAATTTTTTTTGTTTTGTTAAATGCTAAAAAGAGTATTTAAGTATCACTTGCATGTATATATGTTGAACATAAATACGAAAATAAAGAGTGTTACATGTCGAATGAAAAATTGTTACGTGTACGTAACCTATGTGTAACGTAAATATAAACTTATATTACGGTTTTCATTTGATCGCTACCCCTATGTAGACACACATATTGAGGTAATAATAAAATAATTTATAAATTATGTGACCTGTTTCATCGGTTTTCACATAACTATATGGTTTTCTTATAAACTATTTACTATCAATATATTGTATTTATCATTTTAATATGTATTTTAAAAAAAATTAGGACGGTACAAATTTTACTTTTGTTATTAATACAGTTTACACTTATACAATGATCATTGATTTACAGATCAATTCGTTTAAGAAACATATGTTGCATCACTTCACTAATAGTTATCACTATTTGTGTAAAAAACGTGAAGAACAAGTGTAGTTCATAATGATTACATGAGTGAAATCGTCTTTTCTAATGAAGGTAAAAGTTATAAATGTTATTGCTTAAAATAACAGTACGAGTTATCCTTGGGTAATCGTTTATAATCTATGTTTCGGTGTAAAATTCGTTCAAATTGGAATTGTAAGTTATAATACACACTCCATTGATGCACAAACGTACAAGACGTCAAAGCTTATTCGGGATTTTGAATTTTTTATAGTTTCTTTTTATTTTCATCCTCCAATTTTTAAAATGTGATTTTTACAAAATCTAAAAATTCATACGTGTTTATTTTCATCAATGTTAATATTTGCAACCATTTTGTTTATTATGTTGCTAGATGCCTACTTTTATCAACATTTTAACATGAACATTTTAACAGTTCTTTTTTCTTCACTATCCCCATCCTAACACAAGATTACAACAACTTCGATTTTATATAAAGTTTTGAATATAATCTAACAACATGTTATTTCGTTTTTGTTACATCCAAGGCACAAGTTCACAAAAACATTTAAACTTTAGTTTTTTCATAGTTTCGTATCCCGTCACGTTAATACTCTCTCAAAACAATCACATACATATCCCCAACCTGCAAAAACAAACAGAAAACCCCATCACACACACACACACACACAAGAAGAAAATGGAGGCACAAGGTGCACAACAACCATGGATGATGACCGCACAACCACAACCACCGTACGCCTACGGTGCACCACCGCCTCCGCCTCCGTCGCAACCCTACCACCAGCCGACCTCTCACGAAGAAATCCGTACCCTATGGATCGGCGATTTGCCCTATTGGGCCGACGAATCATACCTTCACTCATGGTTCGCCGCCACCAATGAGGTCCTCAATTAACAATAATATTATTCATGGCTGCAACACACACACACACGCACTGTTTATGAATTGCTGCTTATGTTTATGTCTGTAATGAGTTATGACCTCTAGGGTTTCATAATAAGTACTGTAGATTGATAGTTAGTTGTGTAGATATCAGTTTTCGATTTGAAGGAGTTAGGTTTGATATCAAACGTACTGAGCATTCAGACATTTGCAATTGTGAAAATTATGGATCCAAACTTTGTTTGAAAGTAAGTGTAATCATTGAGGAGGGCTTGATTATGACATTTGTAATGCATTTACACTCACTTGTACCATTTACAATTTACAAATTCCTGCTTCTGTCAATAGCGAATAGCGGTAAATAGCGACAAGCTACCTATACCTATATGCTATGTAGCGAATGGCAATAGCAACCCGCTATTTTGTGTTTAGCAATAAGTTAGTAGAAAATTTAAGAAATGTTTTACATTCAATAAACTAAAATGTATAGCGATAAAGTAGTAGAAAATACAAGCAAACACCATCAAAACAGCTAAAATGCTCTATTTGGGTTGATTTTATATTTATAAAATATAAAAAAAATAATGGTAGTTATAAAAGAATGCTGCAGGTCGCTATTTGGTCGCAAAACACAAATAGCGGGAACATACCAATACGCTATGTAGCGCACTATAGCGGGCGCTAAGCCACTATTGACAACAGGGGTCTGTCATGGTCTTTAGGGTTTCATGATTTTGTGTAATCGTACTGAAAACCATATTAGGTTAGAATTTGAAGGAATTAGGTTTGAAATTAAACATACCTCTTTTGAGGGAGCATCAGACAATAGCAAATTTGAAAATTATGGATCCAAACTTTTGTTAATTTTCTTTTGAAAGTAAGTTTAATCATTGTGGGGAGCTGTTTGTTCTTGATTATGATATGTATGATACATTTGCAGGTGCTTTCAATAAAGGTGATTCGTAACAAAGCAACAGGGCTTCCAGAAGGTTATGGGTTTGTGGAGTTTGCTTCACATGCTACAGCAGAAACTGTTCTTCAAACATACAATGGAACGCAAATTCCAGGAACCGAGTTAAATTTTAGGTTGAATTGGGCGTCTTCGGGGATTGGAGAAAGACGACCTGATGCTGGTCCTGACCATTCTATTTTTGTAGGTGATTTAGCACCTGATGTTACCGATCATTTGTTGCTAGAGACTTTTAGGACTCAGTATCCATCTGTTAGAGGGGCGAAAGTTGTGACGGATGCAAACACGGGTCGATCGAAGGGATACGGTTTTGTTAAATTTGCAGATGAGATGGAAAGAAACCGTGCAATGGCGGAGATGAATGGGATTTATTGCTCAACGAGACCCATGCGAATTAGTGCAGCAACACCAAAGAAGCCCACAGTATTTCCACAGCAATATGTTGCAACGAAAGGTATTGTATTCTTGTTTGAATGTGTTTTATTGTAGTTTGAATAATGCTATATAAAGAAAGAGGATCGGTTGTCTAGGTAAGCATGGGACATTGGGACTGAAGTAAATGTGTGTGTTTAACTGTTTATTAATACATAAATTGGGCTACTCCCATGAACGTTGGCGATTTTCTCGTTATATTTCAGATCTATAATGTGCTAAATAAGTTGCTTTATAACTTTATGATGATTTACTAGGCTATTTGAAGTCACAATAATTTATTTTAAATGTTTAAATAAAATTATTTTGTTTATCTGATTATCTTAGGAAGAACTAAAAATACTCAGGAAGAACTAACATTACTAATTAACCCCATCTTTTATCTATTTTTCAGCCTCTTTTTATTGTTAATAATGCTAGTAAGAAAAAATAAAAAGATTATTGTTGAACTCATATATGATTAGTTTTTTTAACTGTTAAATGATTTATAAAATACATTTTGATAGTTGAATAAAAAAATATTTTTGGTCACTTTATTTACTAGTATAAGTAATAAACAGAATGTACTGCTTGCTGTATGACTTTGGCCATCCAATATCACATAATAAGTTTCAAAACATGCATAGAAACACTTTAGTGGATGCTAACTCTGCAAATTTTAGTTGAAGACTTGAAGGTGATGATTAATACACACTTGTATTGTTGTATTCTTTTGCAGGGTTATATCCAGCTGCAGTTTCTACTATTCCTGTGGACACTGATTTAACCAACACTACTGTAAGTTGGGTACATTGAATTATAGTTTTGCATCCATATTTGCCACTTATTTTCATTCTTCTTTTGTATTGCAGGTTTATATTGGCAATCTTGACGCTGCTGTTACAGAGGAAGAATTGAGGCAGATTTTCTTGCAGTTTGGGGAAATAGTATATGTGAAGATCCCTGCAGCCAAGGGATGTGGGTTTGTACAGTATACAACTAGGTCAGTCTTCAATGTCCGAAAAACTGTTGTCTTTTATTCGTCGACTAATTTACTTGTGAATGAGCCGAATCGGGTTGTTTTTTTTTTATCTGCAACGGTTCAAATTAAAATTTTTTAGTAGATATGGGTCTAATTGGTCTAAAGTTAGCCGAACATCAGAAATCATTTTATTTGAAAATTTTAATATTATTGAAGTTATAATTTTTTCTATTGATAAATTATTCAAAAGAAAATTGAACTATAAATGTTGCCAACACTAGAAAGTTGCAGTTTTAACCCGTTACCTAAGCCACCCATTTTTCACATCTAACTGCAATCCATCATAACCAGTTAAAATTACTTTTGTGGGATGGTGAGAAGATGTCCCTTTATGTATAGGAAACTGTCTCTTCATAATCTATAATAAGATGATATTTGTTTTGTTTCCATATTGGTGCTTGTGTGCTATTCAGGACAGCTGCTGAAGAAGCAATTCAAAGGATGCATGGAAGCCAGATTGGTCAACTTGTTGTCCACCTTTCTTGGGGCAAAAGCAAGCAGGTAAGGTTTTACTTTTGGCTGTTTTCTTACATAAATTTTATATGGTATGCTTCATATTGCATGTTCATCCAAGTGGTAGAAGGTTCATAACGGTCTACAAAACCTAAAGTTTCAAAGCATAATGTCACCACCCAAATGTATCAAATTTTTTTTCTGAATTTATGCTGTAGGACCCATCTGGAATGTGGGCCCCACAAACTGATCCAACTCAATGGAGCAGTGCATACTATGGTTATGGACAAGGTTATGATGCTTATGCTTATGGAGCAACTCAAGATCCATCATTATATGCATATGGTGCATATGGTGGTTATATGCAATATCCTCAACAGGCAAGCTAATTTTTCATATTGTTTTTGTATATCGTTTTTCTTCTTTTTCTTTTTTTTTTTTTATTAAAACAAGTTCAAAACTTTAATATAACTTAACAGATCTATATCGGGTTCTTTAATTATATAGCTGTTCACTGGTATATGATATAATATTTATTAGATTTGGTTGATTTCAGGGTGAAGGTGAACAGGATATGGGAGCAGTGGCAAGTGTTGCACCACCTGTGGAACACAGGGAGGAAATATATGATCCCTTGGCCACACCAGATGTTGACAAGTAAGTTTCCCATTCTCATCCTTGTTATTTTTATATTGTATTTTGAGAAAATCACAAAAGTATTGTACCTATATATCCTTGTCAGAAAAATCACTCTTTATTACATTATATTTTGAGAAAATCACGAAAGTAGCCATTTCTTAGAGTGTTGTACTGAAATATCCTTGTCTTAAAAAAATCACTCATTTAGCCGTTATCTACTTTTGCTCGTGCATCAGACTTTTCCCCATCATTTATGACTTAAGCTAATGTGATACAAGACACCATATCGTGCATAGATTCATGTATCTATTGTACATCACATGTTGATTCGCTTATGTATTATTATTATTATTTACATATTATATGAATGTAAATATTTAGGGTTTAGACTAGTAAACCGTAAAAGTAGACTTACGCCTAAAGATTTGCGTATCTTATGAGTATATGTGAGAAAATGTTTTGACATGACCATAAAGGCATAAAACACTCAGTAATATGGCTACATTCTATGATTTTCTTTCATTATCATTTTTAAAATCATATTTCTAGTGGTATTTGGCACCCTAATTTTTTACAGAAACATAAAAAAAATCTGACAACAATAACAAAGAGTCAGAGATATATTTTTGCATGGATTTCCATAATAACGGTGGTGGTAATTTTTGCAGGTTAAATTCTGCCTATCTTGCTACACACGCAAGCGCAATCTTGGGCCGTCCTATGTGGCAGAAAACGTCATCATTCTCGCTACACACCTAGCTACAATCCTGTTCAATGAAAGCAAATCCAAGCTAGTGCACAAGAGTTTGACGGTTGTAGAAGCTACCCTTAATGGCAATGGGCTGATGACGGGTAACTCTTTTTTTAGATTACCAAACTATCTAATGTGGAACTATTAAATTCCTTAAATCAAAATCGAGTTATATTGCATCATCAAACCTAATTTTATGTTTGGGTTTGAGTCGATACGCATGCAGCGTGATCCTGAAGGTTGAAGGTGTTAGTCATTTGTGGTCAGACTTCACAAAGTTTAAGTAGCGATAGAGCAGCGTTCTCAAAAGCAGGGATTGGGGGAATTATCTCCTAACCTGGCGAAATAACTTAAACATTTGGGACGGATATTCGGGCATGGGACTGATTTTAGATTACTTCTAGAAATTTCACAAGTTTGAGACATGTATGTGGTTAAGTGATACCTGATTGATTACTCGGCTTAGTTTACCCAAAAATATATTAATATTTAATATATGTTTTACAAAATATATATATAATAAACACCGTTTTAAACTTGAAACTTTTAAAACTACATAATCGTTAGAAGTGCAGTTTATTATTATCTAACATTTCAAGTCAGATGTGAATCGAATCTAAGATTGTTTTGTGTAACTGGCATCTCAATGAGTACTTTTTAACTACATAAAATCGTAAACCTATTAAGGATATACCTGTGTACCCGATGTCTTTGGAATTTGAGAACATGAACGTACGAACCCAACTGAGACCAAGCCGGTACTAGTCCGAACCGATCCTAAACAACAAAAGGTTGGATTTATTAATATAGATGGGTGTTGGATGTATTGATTATCATAACGCTCAAAAACACAAAAACGCACAAACTGCTTTTGTATACAAATGCTAAGGCTTCCAATTATTGTCAATCGCAATCATCGGTTGTGAGGATTTTACCAACAATGAGAAACCCAGAAGTTTGCTCATAATTTCAGCGATATTAAATGTCAAATGACACTCAAAAGGCTCGTTGCAAAAATTGTTTTATTTTTTCTTCAATCTTGACTTTGAGAAGTTATATTTCAAAATACTGTTTTATTTTTTCTTCAATCTTGACTTTGAGAAGTTATATTTCAAAATACTACAAAGCGGTGAGAGGAAATCCAACTAGTGGTTAAGAAATATTAGAAAGTGACGGTGCCATTTCTAATTTCGATGTAAATGTGGTTCAGGATCGAATGGCAGACTTTGTGATTCAAGAAGACTTGTCGTTCGACTACAATGACACCCCCTTGCTTAGAGGTGTACAAACCGGCTTTTGGGGTCAAACCGGTTCGGTTTCAAAGAGGTCCGGTTTGAACCGGTTTATTTTCATCCGGTTTGAACTCCAAACCGGTTCGGTTCCTAAACCGGTTTCAGGGCTAGGATATTCAAACCTATCGAACCGGCCTGGGCCGGTTTGAAAACCGGTGCGGGCCCAAATCGGTTCGGGTTTTCATTTTTTTTTTTAATTTAAATATTCACTCAGTTTTCAAACGTCCAAACAGTGTTAATGCGGCCAAACAAAGCATATGCCCAAACAGTGCTCATGCGCCCAAACAGTGCTCATGTGCACAAACAAAGCTCATGCGCCCAAATAGTGCTCATGCGCCCAAACAGTCATGCGCCCAAACAGTACTCATGCGCTAAACAGTCATGCGCCCAAACAATGCTCATGCGCCTGAACACTTAGCCAAATTTCAGAAGTTTTTCACACAACAAATTCTTCAAAATTTGTTCAATTGATCTAAAACATTATTTATTTTTATTAAAGATTACACATTTATATAAATTATTTATAAATATTAAAACATAAAACATAAAACATTAATTAAAAATATAATTATGATTTATGATAGAGTTGCACAAATCGGGTTTGGGCCGGACCCGGGCCCGGGTACAAAACCGGGTTTGGGCCCAACCAGGTTTTTTGTACCCGGGTATTGGTGAACCCGGGTACGAACCCGGGTCGGGTTCAGCGAGATACAAACCCTACCCGGTATACCCGGGTAGGGTCGGGTCGGGTTCGGTTCGGGTATGAAACCCGAGTTCAACTGGGTTTTTGCCTTTTTTTTTTTTTTTTTTTTTTCTTTTCTTGTGTGTGTGTCGAACACCGGGTCGTATGTTTTTTTTTCTTATATTTTCTTTATTTTTTTTTTCTTTTTATTTTTCTTTTCCTAACCGGGTTCACTTGAATGACAAAAATTTAAACAACTTAATATATAAATATATACAAATCTTGAGCAGAAAATGTTACACTTATAATATACAAATATTAAATACTTTTTATATAAAACATTTGAATGACAAAGAAATTTAAAAAGAACATGAAAGACATATAATATTAAAACAACTTAAAAATAACAATATCGTCTAATTTTATCTACTACGAGATGCTTGATCAAATGCTAATTCTTCATCGGATATGCCAGAAGATACTCCGTCTTCTACCTCTTCATCATGTACTTTAGCTTCGAGTGTAATCTCGTCTTCGAGGCTTGTTTGGTCTTGTATACGATCCGTTGCGTCTAAGTGATCCTTTAAACAAATGCACATCTCCACTGCTTCCGGAGTTAGTCTTGTTCTTCGTAATGATATTACCCTGCCACTAAGAGAAAAAGCAGATTCCGAAGCTACCGTAGAAGCTTGGACGCTTAGTAAATCACGGGCCATAGCAGAAAGAATCGGAAATTGAGATTCTTTTCCTTTCCACCAAGCCAAAATATCGAATGCACGATAATCTTCGGTAGTCATAGTGGAAATAAAATCCGTTCCACTATATCTACCGAGCTCACTTGTTGGGGTGTTACCTCTTTGACGTTTAGCCGTCACATCCCGAACAACATTCAACATAGTCAAAACAGGGTCTTTAAACGAGGTACTAGCACTTGAGGTTGATCCGCTTGGCATGGTTATGTTTACGTTAGGCCCATATCTATTTAAATAAAAATTATAAATTGTTTTCAAACTATGATTAAAATTTTCTTTTGCCTCGTTTGAAAAATCAGGGTTTTCGTCATGCATATCCAAATTGTCATTTATCTCATCTATCAAACATTCAACCCCCGCAACATTTAGAAACGGATTTAAAGCGGCGGCACACGTAAAAACGGGTGGTAAGTCCTTAAAATATTTTTTAAACTTTTCTTTCATTGGTTCTATCATTTGATTAAACATATTATTTTTATTTTGAAAATTTTTAAAATTCAAAGACATAAAATATAGTTCTTGAAGCACCGAATAACTAGTGGAATAATAAACTCCCGATAATTTTGTTGTTGAGTTTTTAAAAACCTCAAGAAACTCGGATAGACGTTGAAGATTCTCCCAACCCGCATCCGGAAATGGGTCGGCTTCACCATTATCCGAAAGACTATTATGAAAAGCTTTCAAAGTGCCCTTTTGTTTTAAAGCACATTCAAACATGTGACAAGTCGAATTCCACCGAGTAGGTACATCCCAATTAGGACCTAAAAATCTAGAGTGCGTATCCTTACAAAGTTGTTTATAATCTTGATATCTTCTTCTACTTTTTTAAAAACGTCATGTAACATAAATCGAAAAGATGTAATAAAGTTATTAAGATATTGCCCGGATAGTCCGTCTTGCACTACTAAATTAATAATATGTGCAACACAACGAGTATGGAAAAAATCACCGTTTGCAATCGGAAGATATTTTAATTTTAATTTTTCAACCGCGGTTGTGTTGTTAGAGGCGTTATCAAATGCAATTGAAAAAATTTATTTTCTAATTTAAAAGTACTTATTACATTATCTAAAAAGTAAAACAAAAATTCTCCGGTGTGTGGATGCGGAAAAAGATCAAATGCAATCGTACGTTTCATCAATTGCCATGAATTGGGATCCACCCAATGAGCGGTGACGCAAAGGTACGATTCGGGTAAACCGTGTGGAGCCGACCAAACGTCACTAGTTAACTTTACACCGGTATTTAAATTTTCAAATAATACAATTAAATCATTTTTTGCTTGTTTCCATAATTTTAAACAATAACGTCTAAGTGTAGTACGACTTACGTGAGTGTAACGAGGTTGAAGCGTCTCTCGAATTAAGTTGGTCAACCGAGGATTGTCGAAGTGACTAAAAGGCAAAGCTTCTTGAATACGAACTTCGCCATTCGATCTCGAACCGTATTAACATCGTAATTAAAGATTCCACCGTCTCCACCCAATTGTGTTTGTTGCGAATCCGGATTACTTTTCAACGACTTACAAAACTTCTTGCTAATGTGTTTGTTTAAAGTCGTGTTAGAATCTTTAGCAAGCAAAGCTCCACAAAACTTGCAACGAGCCTTTACAGACCCGTCACTCAACTCAACCATATCCCAATTGCACCAAACATCCATGTTACGATTGTGTGCAAGAACACGAACGACGGTTGGAGCGTTGGACGAACCTTGACCAACGGAAGATTGTGAGTGAGCCATATTAAGATTGAAGAGAGTGAAAGTGTAAAACGAGAGAGTGAACGTGTAAAGCGAGAGTAAACGAGAGTATTTTTTGCGTTTTTTGAGTATGTTTTTGCGTTTGAGACTTGGGTACTAAACCATATCAACCCACACTTATTTATACTAACTTATAAGCCTAAAAGTGACAAAAAAACGGTCACAAATCGATCCCAACGGCTATATAGCCGTTAAAAAACGGCCACTTTTTTTAAAAAAAAAAAGAAAACGGTCGAAACCGGGTACAACCCGGGTTCAACCGGTTCCGGGTCGGGTCGGGTCGGGTTCGGGTCGGGTTCTAAGAAATTCTAGAAAATCATACCCGGTTCCAACCCTACGGTTTTTTTTCGGGTCCAACCCGGGTATGCATATACCGGGTCGTACCCGTACCCGGTTCCGGGTCGGGTCCACCGGGTCGGGTCCGAACCCGGTTTTTATGCCCAAGTCTAATTTATGATACATGAAAAATTAAATATGATTATTTATTTTTATCAAAGATTACATAAAATGTAAAATAAAGATACTATTCAAAACATATAAACAATTCAAATGACGTAAACTTTATTCTTCGCCACCAGAACCCGAGCTATTACGAAGGAACTCGTCATATGCCGCTTCATCATCGGTTATTCCGGGTGTCAATACATCGTCTACTTCGTCTTCATATTCTAATTCCCCTTCAAGTGAGCATTTGTTTTGTATTCTTTCAGCTGCATCCAAATAATCCTTCAAGCAAATACACATTTCAACTGCTTCGGGAGTGAGTCGGGTTCTTCGTATTGATATAATCTTACCACTAACAGAAAAGCAGATTCCGAAGCTACCGTGAAAGCTTGGACGGTTAGTAAATCTCGGGCCATGGTGGATAGGATTGGAAATTGATCTTCATTACCTTTCCACCAAGCCAGCAAGTCAAAATTTTTAAAATCTTGTGGAGTCATGGTGGATAAAAAGTTTGTTCCACTATACCTCCCGATTTCACTACTCGGAGTGTTACCACGTTGATGTTTATTGCATTCATCTCTTAAAGTATTATACAAAGCAAACATTGGATCGCTTGAACCTTCGTCATGTGTCACATGCCGCATAGACTCATGTATGTTTGATGTTTCACCATATTTTGCTAAATAAACATTAAACATTTGGCCTAAATGTGTGTTAAAATTATTTTTTGCACTTTGAGCATAATATGAGTTTTCTTCTTCTAAATCCAAATTAAAAGTAATTTTATCAAGTAAAGTTTCAACCCCCGACGTATTTAAACAAGGGTTTAAGGCAGCGACACATGTAATAACCGGAGACATTTCTTTAAAATATTTTTTAAGTTTTTTTTCATTTGTGGTATCATATCCGAATAAGGTCTACCCCTACACGACAACTCATTTAATTTTAAAGTCATTAAGTAAATTTGGTGAAGTACTAATGGACTCGTTGGATAATAAACTCTAGAAAGACAAGCAGTTGCGGTTTTAAAAACATTAAGCATTTTGGTTATTTCTTCAATAATAACCCAACCCAATGAATGGTAAGTCGAAGCCTTTCCACGACTCACAAAAGTATTATGAAAGGCTATTAAACTTTTTGGTCAATAGCCTTTTCAAACATGTTACAAGTCGGATTTCATCTTGTAGGTACGTTCCAATTCGGACCTAAACATTTGGAATTTGCGTCTTTACAAAACTTGCGATACTTACTATATCTTTGGTTACTGCTAAAAATATCACGTAACATTCTTTTAAAACTATCTTTTACCGTTTCAATAGTTTTTAAACCGTCTTGAACGGCTAAGTTTATGATGTGCGCAACACATCGACTATGAAAAAACACACCGTCACAAATTGGTTTATATTTTAATTTTAGATGTTCTATCGCAAGCGTATTATTTGACGTGTTATCAAAAGAAATAGAAAATATTTTGTTTTCTAATTTATACGTTTTAATAACTTTATCAATAAGATAAAAATGTTTTGCCCGATGTGAGGATAATCAAACAATTCAAACGCAATTGTACGTTTCATCATTTGCCACGAACCGGGTTCAACCCAATGGGCGGTGACACAAATGTACGAGTCCGGTGAACCGTGCGGAGTCGACCAAACGTCACTAGTTAAGTTAACACCGGTTTGTAAATTTTCAAAATAAGATATTAATTCATTTTTAGCTTTTTTTCACATTTTTAAGCAATCTTTCATTGAATTAGCCGAGTCAAACGTTCATTGTCGAAATGTTTGAATGGCAAGCTTTCTTGAATTACAAAATGCGTCATTTGCTCACGAACCGCATCAACGTCATAAGCCCAAACATTCCATTCGCTTGTCATCGAAGCTTGACCTTGAGACGGTTCACCTTTCAAAGCCTTACAATATTTATTCGCAATGTGTTTTTCAAAGTTGTATTTGCATCTTTTTTTGAAAAACTTATGACAATACTTGCAACGAGCTTTGTTTGGACCGATAGCCATTTGACATAAATCGTAATTGCACCATATTTCGGGGTTCCTATTCGTAGGAATGATTGTGACCACCACGTTGCTTGAAGACGCATCACAACCAACGGATGATTGAGCACTTAATGAAGCCATTTTGAAATGAACGAGAGGATTGAGATTTTTTTTTGAATTGAACGAAAGTATTGAGCGTATTTGAGAATAGAGGGTGTTTTTTAGAGTAGAGAGTGTTTTAAGTTGTTGTGGTTCAACCAAAACATCCAATACATATTTATACTAGTTTAATGGGGGTAAAATGGTAAAAAAACACAAAAAAGGTAAAAAAACGGCTATATAACCGTTATATAACGGCTACTTTTTTGAAATCCGGTTTGAAAACAGGTTTGGGCACCGGTTTGGAACCGGTTTGGAATCGGACCGGTTTGAAACCGGTTTCAACATACGAAACCTCCAACCGGTGTAGGAACCGGCGGTTCGGACCGGTTTGGGCCAAACCGGTTTGGGCCAGAATCCGAACCGGTTTTTTTGGCCACCTCTACCCTCGCTTGCCAAAGTTGATACCTGAAAGTCTTCAATCTCGTCCCACTTAGGCAAGTCGTATTACCCTTGGATGCAATTGTTTAAAAAGGTGGAAAATGGCAAAACAAAATTAATTTTCACTATTAAAAATTTACAACCAATTTGAACTTAGTTATAGATGTTTGATTGGATGAATACGGTTTACAAGAATATTACCTTTGCATTAATGCTCATTAGGTAAATCTCGATATGTGGCAAATGATGAACATATAATTGCGTTTGAATCGTTTGAATATTCGTATACGGGAGAATTTATTTCAAATTTAAGGTTATGATATAAGAACTTTTAGATTGGGAAACAAAAGATAACGCCTAAACAATACAGACGTGATTAAAATTTTAAAATATAAATCGATTCACAAAAGTAATTTTTCCGTATCTGATGTTTTGCACCAAGATGAACTCCACATTGAAATGATTGATAATTTAAATTCATTTTTAGAAACTAGAAGGGTGCCCGCGCAATGTTACGGGACGGCATTTTACATCCGACACGTGTTTCTAATATATTGTTATTCTTGTAGTATTTTTACAAAAGTCTATTATGTTTTTTCTAAGTTAAAATTTAAAACACCAAATAAATGGGTTCTGCATAACTACTTGTACAGTTACGCATTTACTTATTGTATATCAGAAAATACATATCGGTTTAGCAAAAAGTTTACACTAAAACGTTTAAAAAAACTGGTTACAATTGTAGTATTAAAAAGTTTTTAAACGTGATAGATTAAAAGATATAGCTAAGATCTTAAACAAATTAAGATTTTTTTTTGTTTATGGGTAGATAATATAAAATTTTATGAAAGTGTTAATAAGTATAATGTTATTATGTAACTAATTGTAAGAGGTAATATATAAATAATGTTATAATACTATTTTACTCTAAAAATGATTGTATCTTATGTATTGAATAAAATAATTGTTTTTAATTTTATGGTATCTTAAAACACCCTATCATATGCTTTATATATAGTATAAATATGTTGTGCGTTTTCTTAAACAAAATAGAATATATATAAACAATATGCCTTCAGAATTAGAATGAAGCTACTCAGTCGACTTTTAAAATTTTTGAATGTGTTATATGAAAAATAAAATACTTTAACAAATTTAATCAATTTGCATAACGTGCTCAAGCAAATATTGTTTCAGGATTAGGGTGGGAAAGCTATTCACTATATCACCCCTCTTGTTGAGGTTTTTAAAACCTCAACTATAAACTTAACAAGGGTTTATTACTTTATTATATATCACGAGTTTTTTTATTAATTCATGATCTATATTTAATGGCTAACAAAATTTTGAAACTAAAATCGATATGTTTAAAGAAATGTTCCTACCATTGAAAGAAAAGTTAATAAAATTATTTTTTGAACTACCTCATGTTTTACTTGGATGTTACAAAGTTGAATCTATAATTGATGAAATAACTTTTTATTTGAGTATGTACAAAGATGATCTAAAATTTTACAACAAATACAAAACGTTTTTTCTTCTACCATCGTCTTCAAACAGTGTATAAGCTTATTTAATAAGGCATAGTCCTAGCACAAATATATACGAGTCAATGGCATCAGGTTGAAGTGATGGTAGCTTGAATAGGAACCTGGTGTTTAGTTTACACAATATATTGTGAAATGAGACGGTTACATGACAACGTAACACCCTAAGTAGCGAGCTAGAAAGGTATAGCGAAACAAATACAATATTCACTATGATTACCAATGACTTTGAAAAGTTTGATATTTTGGTTTGGTGGAAAGAAAATAAATCTTAGCTGCTTTGACCCATGATTTACTAAATGTCTAAGCATGTATGATAGTTTCAACATTTTCAAATAGCCACGCCTATGAAAAAGCGGTAAAAATGAATTACCTTCCATTTTTACTTTAGCCGACACTTTTAAGCTTGTGCTTAAATGTTTAAGGGGCTGAAAATTAAAAAAAGTTGAATAACATTGGAAAATGTCACAGAATAGTAACCAAGTTTCAAAAGTGTTCTAATTTAGTCACTCATGCATATTTTTCTCAAATTGGACCACTAAACGATCAACTCTAGTCATCATTAAATTTTTTTATGTCAAGAAAGTAACGGTGGAGAAGACGTGGGGGTCAGAACTTTCAATATATAAAATTATATTAAAATTATAAAAAAATATATTAATTATGAAAAAAATAAAAAAGTACCTAACATTTACGTCAATGTTCCATATCAGCATCAAAAGATAGAAATAAATATTTTCTAATTGATACAAAAAGTATAACATGCTAAAAAACATGTTAAGACTTTTAATTTATATAAAATATAAAAACTGAGTGATCTAATTGGAACACTTTTAAAACTTGAGTTACCTAATTGGAACAATTTTAAAAGTTGGTTACTATTTTACAAAATTACCCCTTATTTAATATATTTACTTTTTAGATGATTTATTTTAATTTTTTTATTCAAACCGGGTCCATACCAAACTTAATTAACTGGTTCATCAGTTAGGGGCTGTTTGACAGAATCTGAATCAACTTCTTAGTGGTTTAAATATCTAAATGGTTCAGCACTTAATGGTTTAGACTGTTTGTCTCGCGAGCAAATGGTTCAGACATTTGCCTCTGAATGGTTAAGCGTTATACTAATGCTGAATGGTTAAGAGGTTGAATGTTGAATGGTTAAGACCTCTTATCTGAATTGGTCAGACATTTGCCTTTGAATAGTTAAATGATATAGTAGCTCTTAATGATTCAGACCTCTTAATGGTTCAACACTTAGGGGCTGTTTGGTAATTTTTGTATGGTTAAGTGCTGGATTAATAAGAGGTCTGGATCATTAAGTGCTGAACCGTTAAGAGTTCTGAACCATTAAGCTAGTATATCGCTTAACTATTCAAAGACAAATGTCTGACTAATTCAGATAAGAGGTCTTAACTATTCAGCATTAGACCTCTTAACCATTCAGCATTAGTATAATGCTTAACCATTTCGAGGCAAATGTCTGAACCATTCAGACATTTGCTCGCGAAACAAACAGTCTGAACCATTAAGTGCTGTCAGACATCTGAACCATTAAGAGGCTGATTCGGATGCTGCCAAACAACCCCTTAATGGTTTAGAACTTTTATTGTTTCAGCATTTAATTATTCAGAAATTGTCAAACAACCCTTAATGTTTCATCTCTCTTCAAACCAGTTCCCGAATTGAATCGTCTCCTCCCAAGAGCCGGTTTTTAATACATTCACCACAAATCAAAGCGGTTCTTGGTCCCAAACCGGTTTGTGCACCTCTACTATTCTTGTTCTCTGACTGTCCACGTGAATATATACTAATCTGTAGTGTATATTTTGTAGTTTGTATTTTTTTAATCTTTATAGCATCACAGTATTGTAAATAATGATAAAGACGTGACAGAAGACTAATCAGTTTTAGAATATACAAACATTAAACAATTCGTCATTGATATCAGTGTTTTAAGCTGATAAATAATGTTTTTACTTAAAGTTTTTATCTTTTTTAAATACACTTCAATAGGTTATATATTTTTAGAAATTGCTCTTGTTCAAAGCTTATCATTTGCGCTTTCGTTTCGTATTTAATACTAGTGGGTGAAACCCGCGCGTTACGGCGGGGGTATAAATAATTTTAGGACTGTGTATTTAGCTAACTCTCTCTTATTGTACTAACTCATATTTTGCTTTTTTATTTGATTAATGTGCGATATTAAACATATCTATATTACTACAAGGATGAACAAATTTGTAAATAACAAGTTGTTTATGAATAATCACTTGTATCAAATGTAACAAAATTATTCTTAAGTAACTTAAAAATGGATTAAAATTACAATATTATCCAAAAAGTTGTATTATATAGTAGTATAGGTATAGATATTAAGATAACTTTAAATATAATAGTCATAATTTAAATATAATTAAAAAATGGTGAGGTACAAGTATTTAAAGCTTAAAAGAGTATATTAAGAATAAATCTTATGACATTACATATTAAAACTTGCAATTGTTCATATGTCATCTTAAAAATGATGTAAAATTGTAAATCTAGCCATTGTTTATGTATTATATAGTAGTTAAGATAATTGATATTGATAAAGACAGTTTATTAAGTTTGTACGTAATGAAAATTTCTATTGTAGTTTAGAAATGAACTAGTAGGATATGCCGCGCGTTGCGGCGGCTTGTTTTTGAATGTCGATACGTAAATAAAAAGTATTTCGTAAAAAAATCGTTGTAACATTAAAAATACGAAAGCGAACCTTAAAAAATTGTTTAAGTAAAATCTAAAACCGTGTAAAACGGTCACATGTCCTGATTTAACATTTAAAAGCATATTTTGTTAAATATTATATATAATTCAATTTTTTCTTTGAAAGTTAAACTTGCAGAAAATTTAATGCTAAAAGTATGTGATGCGTAGACAGTCAATTATCATTATAAAAATAAATAGAAATAAAATTTAATGCTAAAAGTATGTGATGCGTAGACAGTCAATTATCATTGTAAAAATAAATAGAAATAAACAGTGAGTAGAAGACTTGAACACGGGTAGAATTGAAAAAAAAATCTTTGAAACCATTGGACCAATATTAAACTATGATTTTAATTTGCAGCATATAATAGTAACTTATAAGAAAACGACAATATAAATATAAAAAAAAGATATTGTAGCTACCGATCTAAGTTTTTAATATGTATATATAATATATAATATATAATATCAAAAAAAAAGAAAAGCAAAAAAAACCCAATATATATTTAATATATAATATATAATATCAAAAAAAAAAAACAAAAAAAACAAAAACCACCGACATAGGGGATTAATAAGAATAGAATGTATGTTTAAATCTTAAATATATACTCTTTCCATTGTCTCTCTCATTAAAGGTAAAATCATTAAAATATATTACAATATACGAAGTACTTAAATTGTATAGTGTATATACAATCCTTTTCTGGTACAACTTACGTAAGAAATACATATCTTGTTTAGCAATAAAATAAAAGTTTACGTTAATGTTTTTATTAGAAATGTATTCTAAAGACCTAATTTGCATTGTTTATGATTACGTTACTAGAGATGTTTATAGGAAGAGTATCGCTAATTTTAGTTCCACACCTGGTTCCGTGTCTCACCCCTGACTTCATACCTAGTGGCGAACCCAAATTTTTTCTTTCATAGAGGCAAAAATTAGACGATTGCATAATTTTAGAGGGGACATTTGGGATTTTCACACATATAACATTAATTTTTTTTACGGGGGCGCAACTGCCCCCATTCTATAACCTAGGTCTGCCCCTGTCCATACCCATCACATATAGAACTGTCGAGTATAATCGTTAGTTTGTAAGGATTTTCAAATGTGCCTATATATATATATATATATATATATATATATATATATATATATATATATATATTCATATAACTTTATTATCCATGCTAATTGAAAGTATAAAAACTAAAATCAATGGACTATTAGATTACTCTATTGCCTAAAGACAAAAAAAAAAACAACGAAAGAAGACGTTTATGGGTATGAGTCATGATATGTAGTAATTATACATGTTAATAATACATATTCCCTCATATTTTGAGTGATTTTTGGTTGAAAACTCATTTATTAGTCACTTATTTATGTTCTAATTGAACATTGTAGTGCCCAGTAAAAACTTGGTGATTTTTGTGAAAAGAGATCAAGATTTGAAAAAGCTTATGAGAAAATACTTACTGTCACAATTGGTTAGTCCAATGGGTCTGTATGATATCTGACAGCCAACACAACCGTGTTTAGAAGACACAACTGTGTTTGGCCCAGTTACGGGTTTTATACCCATTTACCCCCCATTTAGAACATATCCACTTTTTCATACAAAACCCTAGTTCTCTCAAGTCTCTTAGGTGATTTTGGATAGATCTTTGAAGATTGAAGACCAAGATTGAAGATTGATGTGCTCCAAATTATACATATAAAACAAGTCAACTGTACATCAATTATTAAAAACTCTTACTAAAAATGATGATTTGATACCTAAATCATTCATATTATGTTTTCAGGCTTGGAAAAGACCAATACAAACAAAAGGAGCTTAAATAAGAAGAAATTAAAGAAAATCAAGCTTTGGAATTCAAGCATGGGACCGTGCCTCATGAGGCACACCCCATCCCCAGCCTGAAACACACCCCCATGCTAAAATCAACACACCCTCGTGTTTGTTAGTCCGACAGGACAAAAAGTACTGTCCCCAAAAAGTAGTCACGGGGGTGTGTCCCATGAGTCACGGGGGTGTGACTACCCTAATCACGGGGCCATGACTCATAAGGCACGGGACCGTGCCCCGACAACTTCTGAGCGTACGAGCCGACCAACTTGCGTAAGCATTGTACTAGCATGGGGTCGTGACTTTTAGGCACGGGGTCGTGCTTAAACACTCCAGAAAGCCTATAAATAGGACTTTATTTGCAACTTTGAGAGAAGCTTTTGGGAGGTAAAGTGCTGGTGTTCCTTCTCAGGAACCCAGTCTTTGGAGGTCCTTAGAAGGTTTTGGAGGTCCATAGAAGGTTTTGGAGGTCCATTCAACACTTAGAAGAAGCTCGGGATCGTTTAACATCATCCATAGTGGATCATCGGTTTGATTGTTTTAACTTATCGATGATTTCTTTACTATCTTCTATCTTTGTTATTATGTTCAAGCTCATTATGAGCTAAACTTTCTTTATTATCTAATTTAGTGAAACTTTATGTAACTTGTGATGAACTAATCGTGTGGTTTATATTATGTTAATGTTATGATAATCTTGGGTAAACTTTTGATGGGTAGCATCTAAATTTGAACAGGGTGTTATAAACTCATGATTTATAATTATGAATGTCATACAAGCTTGAAAAACATATGAACTAACTTTTATTCATGAAACTGGTCTTCATAATAAATTCATGGCTAATAAACTAGAAATGGTTATTAGAAATCATATAACTTTAGTTTTCTGATCATTTGCGGGTTTCATTTTATTAGTCTGAGAAATCTATAGTAATTGTTATGGTTTTCTAAAATTAATAGTATGTTAGAAAGGAACTTGATCAAATCTTTTTTAACATTAAGTTATGTTTTCAGAAAGCATATGTTGAAAGGTTACATGAGATCTACCTACATTACTGGTGACTTTGATTGATCAGTTTTGTAAGTTACTCATGCTGGTGTCCTTGTCACTACGGAGCTGGCAGACGAGAAATCCGCGTTGGCTCATGTTTATAAACATTAACATAATTACATTAATCAATATCTTTAACCACACCACCAATTCATCACAGTTACATAAGTGTACTCTAAATTAGGATAACAACCTTACTTCACTGAAAGAATCACCAAAAGTCTCAATCTATCTTTATTTATCGTTATTTTATTTAACTTATCATTTTCTAAATTAAAACTGATAGTCAATTAAGAGGGTTGTTGAGTAGGCTTAGTGTGTCCATGGATTGATACTCGCTTCTTACCAACACTATATTACCTCACGACAGGTACATTTGCCTTTTATGTGTATAGTTTAGTATTAGTAATAACCATTTAAAACTGAATCTGTGCGAAAACCTTTATCAAAATATATATACTATCCGTACACCCCAAAGATCGAGCACTTTCAAGGAAGATTCATCATCACACAACCCACCTTACTCATTTCTGTTTGAAAACCTCTAGATTCACCATGTTTTCTTCTATTTCTATGAGTTTGGTTGTGGTTTTTGTAAGCCCCATGGGCTAAATACTCTTAATCACTTAGATTAGATGAAACTTAACATACTTTGACATGTTGTATGAAACTTTTGGTGATGATTAGGTCAATGTTTTTTACAAGGCTATGAATGTTCTTCATGAAATGCATACATTAGTGTGTGGTTTATGGCATTTGACTAGGAATGGTAAATGATGGTTGATTATTTAGTCAAGTTGAACAAGTGTGCATCTTAATACATATGTTTGTGAAAACCATTGGGTTTGTTATGAATATATTTTAACATCATGTATGTGTAACCATATATAATACGTATATTTATGATTCGTGTATTCGTGTTAGAACATTCATAAATTGAAGGATTTACATCGCTATTGTTACATTACGCGAATTGAGGTGGTTACCATGTGTTTATCGTGTTAACTTTTCAAATATTTGTGGGTTTGGTATCCTTGATAGGAGTCCTAACCATCTTCAACTTTGGCTTAATAATATAACTGAGTCTTCATGGCATAACTTTAGGTGGCTATTATGTGTGTATCGTTTTAGCTTTCCAACGAGTTATGTAATTAGATAACCTTGACACGATTCTAGTTTACATTCATGTTTCATGCATAGAAGATGATCTCACCATAGGTTCATGTATGTTGTCATTGTTTTGCTAAGCGAATTCAACGTCTAAGTGATATCTTCCTCTGATTGATTATCTTCATCTTTGTCTACTTTCTTCATTAGTTTAATTATTAGCTAAATTAGTTAATCATAATATTCACAAATCATCTTTCTTCGGCTAGATAATGATAAAGATTTAGTATCAGGAGCTCTCGTGTCCACGGATCGATACTTGGTTCATACCAAAAGCTATACTACTATCCGATAGGTACACTTGCCTATTGTGTGTGTAGTTATTCATAAGGTGAAAATCATTTTACAAATTTAAAGCTTAATTGTGTAAAATCTATTGTTAAAGTTTATATATCAAAACGCACATCAAGTCATGTAAACGAGTATATATGTTGCGGGTAATCTAGTCGGATATCACCTAATATTATAACCATCTCGTATCCGGGAGAACTTTTAAGACCAATTTCACATCCGATTTCATATCCGAATGCATGTTTCTTTACTGGTCTTGAATGCTTAAGGTTAAGGTTTGTTTTAATGTACATTATAACTTTTGAGAACATATATGGAATTAAAAATTTTCTTTTCACAAGTTTAACTAGAATTATTACTAGCGTTAAGGAGGAACATCTATACAAAGACATACATGTGATATAATCCATTATTTATTGCTATGATATGACCACACATGTGACTTAATCCATTACTTATTGTTATGAGACAGAAGGATTTATTATGATAAAGAAACACCATTTAAAATTAAACCAACCACTTCTATTTAATATCGACTTACAAATCGAAAAAAAAAAAGAAGAATACTTTAAAAACCGAATTGAATTACATATTCTGTTTTCAATTTCAAGAAATTCAATGTAGTTAAGCCTAGGAAAGCTGATTCATATATACATTCTATGGATTTCCTATTTTAAAACCTCATTAAGCATTTAGCCAATTGTAAAGCCGAGAAACTCAAACGAGAAACTTGAAATCCGAACCGATTAGCATCTTTCTTTATAATTTGTTAAAATTCTTTTTTAGGTTTAAATATGAAACCAAAAATCAAAACAGGACTAAATTCAAAATTTTGTTTTTGGTCTGATTTTGACCATCTTAAATTTACCTCAGTTTGGTTTTCGATTTGGGCGGAAAAATGATAAAAACTCAGAAAAGTTGACCGAGAAACCCGAGAAATTCAAAACCTGAACCAATCAAAGTAGAACTAATCGCTTGGAATCATGAATTGGGAAAGAGACTTGATGCAAAATAATTGGGGATAAGGGGATGTGGGGCTAGTATTTATCATCCAACAAGATGTGCATCTTGTGTTGGTAGCTTAAAATCAATGGTTGCTTTCCTGTCACATCTATGGACTTTCATTGAAAACACAGTAAAATATGGTTTATGAAAGTAAGTATATAAAAGTGTGCTTTTGGAATTATTTATTATTTGTAATATAATAATATCACAATTGTAAATAAAAAATATATGAAAGCTATACGATAGCTAATCCTTTTTCACATGTTATTTATGTGATTATTTTCATTCGATACTCCAAGGGAAAATAATAAAAGAACATGTCAAGATGGATTTTTAACAAAACGTGCAAGTCTCGGCTATGTTGATCTTCATTGTTACTTTTAGATTCTTTAATAAATCATGCATGGATGTACAAAAAATACATACACTAAATTAAAATTAGAACTTCAAAAAATAAAGTTGACAGAATACGGATACATTGTAAAAAACCTTTTATTTTCTCTAGACACTATATGACGGTCTCTATTATTTTCTCGTTATTTCTTGTTATCTTTTACATACTATATAAACGTACATTATCTTTTCTTATATAGCTCGAGATATAAGATCAAAAGAGGGAGAAATGCTCTCCCCATCCCCCATCCCCCACCCCCACATTGGCCACAACGATTTTCCTAGATTTCTTTTTTATGGTTATTTTTATTGTTAAAAATCGGAGGTAAAATTGGTATATTCTTTTATATATAAATCATGTTATTATATATATTAAATAGCAACTCATATGCTACAATGAAATATTTGGGTTTTTACATTTGCCATCAAAGTTTAAGAATTTACAAGTAGCACTACATTTCACTTTTGATTTTGATTATTGGTTATATAGGTTTTTTCTCTCTTTCTTTCTTTTTTTGGTTTTTGGCATCTATTTGTTGGTGAATTCATTTTTGGTCCCCCTTTTTTTTCCATAAAATATAAAAACAATATTTGGTTTTATATAATTATATCTCATTATTGTTAACCATTTTAGTCACATTATCTTTTAAGCATTATTCTCATAATGAACCGAATCAACCATGGGTGGAAAACATTGTTTTTGGTATGATGTTATCTTTAACCGATTTCAGTATTCACTTTTATGGTTTTCGGCGAATCGAGAAGGTAATGATCAAACTCACGCCGCGTAGTTCGGGAAAAACGACCAAACTCCAGCCGCATAGCGCAGAGAAAAAACTAGTTGGTATTATTCTGGTAATTGGGGGTGCTATTGGTAAATTAGACTATTATAGGCTATCTTTCCTTCAACATTTGCACAAACTCACAAAGTTAAAATATAAGTTTGAACTTTGACTTTTTCTTGAACGTTATTTAGATTATTTTATAAGGTTTTTCTTTTTTTATTTTATACAATCACAAATTCACAATAAAGTAATAAACTGTTGTATGACACCTCAACTTATGCTTCGTTTCTTTCTATTGTTTTCTGTTTAGTTTTATATATTTAATAAGATTATTTTATAAGATTTTTTTTTTTATTTTCACAATCACATAATCGCAAATAAACTGCTGTATAACACCGCAACATATGCTTAGTTTCTTTCTATTGTTTTTTGTTTAGTTTTATATATTTAATTGTTTATAAGTTCAAATTTTATTTATATTATGATAAGGAGCTATGAAATTTTCCTTTTCAAAAAAAAATATCTTTAATTAAAATTTTATCTAATATTATTCTTCCATTATTTCTACGTGAAGAGTTCTAAAACAAGGAGATATTGATAAAGAGAAATCGTAACTTTGTATTAGTTAGGATGAATATACGAATTACATTTTTGGAAACTCATAAAATTCTCTCTAAGCACGATCATCTCTCTCTAGTATATGCATCATTCATATGAGGTCATGTGTATTTATAAACTATTTAAGCAATATCTTTAATCCTTAGGTTTAACCGTTTGATATTGACATCTCTTCTTTTAATTTTGAAATGCTTTTACACAGGCCATATCACTTGTTTGGTCCTCTTTACAAACGGATCACTTCTAGCTCTCCATAGATCAAGATTCTAATTTGATCATTATACGTCTTTGCTATTCTATTTATGCATAAATTTGTTGATCGAAATCACACTCATTACAATCACGTCGCCGAGATAAGAATCCTGAATCATCACCCATATTAATCAACCATGCGTTTTTAGTTATGTTGAACTTTTTAAAATTATTTCATCATCATTCATCATTTTCTTTAAATTGATACATTCTTACCTGACTCGTATTTTACCCCTAACAGCAATTCCAACATCCACCGCGAGCTCCAAAAATATTATTAGTTCTAAAACGAAAAATTGCAAAAAAAAAAAAAAAAAAGTAAATACAACTTTAGAAAAAGCAATATTAAAGATAGAATTTCCTAATTCCCATAACCACTAGTCTATATAACCAAGACAATGGCACCCATTTTCAAAGCACTACAAAAGCATTATCTTTTCCGACTACTTCTCCGGCCAAAACTCACCGGAAAACCAAAACTTTCCGATCTAAAAAACACCCATCTGTAATTTCAATATTATAATCCATTTCATTTGTCTCTATAAACCTTCATCACTCACACCTATCACAATCTGCAGATAACGACACCACACCCGTGAATATCCCCTGTTTTGTAGCTATTTGTTCATTCATGTAATCACTAATCTTCATCAACAATCTCTCAATTTCTTAACTTAAACGACATTATTGACTATCCCCTTCATGATTAAGCAATTACACACTCCAATTTCAATCATTAGTGTGTGATTTCATCGTCAATTTTGCTCCGGTGGTCACCGGAGTTCCGTTTTAGCTTATTCTTTGCGTTCACGGGACTCTATTGACTTTCACAACCCCTTGTCGTATTCGTTAGTGATTTTCTTGCTTATAAGAGTGATTTTACAACTCAATCTCAAATGGGTATTCACCAATTTCGAAATTGATTGATCAGAGGTGGGTATTGTTCTTCAAGCAGTATGAAAGTGTTCATCTTGATGAAGATGATTGCTGTTGTGATGTGGGTTCTGTTGGGTGATCTTGCTGTTGGTAAAGAATGCACCAACACTCCAACTGAGCTCTCATCTCACACTTTTCGATACGAATACTTGAATTCGAAGAACAAGAGTTTGAAGCAACATGTGCTGTTACATCATGGTCATGATCATGATCATTTGACTCCAACCGATGACTCTGCGTGGGCGAGTTTGCTCCCGCGAAAAGTGTTGAAGCAAGAAGATGAATTTGGGTGGATGATGATGTATAGGGAGATGAAGAATCCAGGGGGTGTGAAGAAGTCTAAGGTTGTGGAGAATTTGTTGAGTGAAGTTGGTTTAGGTGATGTGAGATTGGACCCTGAGTCTATTCATGGTCAAGCTCAGCAAACCAATTTGGAGTACTTGTTGTTGTTGGATGTTGATAGTTTGGTTTGGAGCTTTAGGAAGACCGCCGGGCTGGCGACTCCTGGCTCCCCGTATGGCGGTTGGGAGTCCCCGGATCAAGAGCTTCGCGGTCATTTCGTAGGTTTGTGTTTTCTTGAACGCTACTTGATTCATTGTTTTACGTGTGTGTATCTGTTACACTGTATTATTGATCATCTGTATATAGGAATATGAAAGAATCATTAAGGAAATTTGATCAAAACTTATGTATGGTATAGGTAGTTACAATAAACTATAACTAATACATTCAGTCTAATAGTCCCTTGTAGTTATAGTTAGAGCATAAGGAGATTGTATGCTAAGAAAATAAGGCACGAATCTTAAGACCATGATACCATACAAAATAATAAAAACCCATAAGATGATGTGTATTATAAATTAACAATATATAGGAATATAGTAAGAATAATTTCAAGGAAACCTTATCAAAACATGTCTCTTGGTTATGGTAGAGTACTTACAGTAAACTCTAACTGATATATTTTATCTGATACCTTCGACATTATCAGGTCATTACCTTAGTGCCACAGCTCAAATGTGGGCGAGCACGGGTAACAGTGCTCTCAAAGAAAAGATGACTGCAGTTGTATCTGCACTCGCTGACTGTCAACAACAGATGAGCAATAGCTACCTCTCTGCATTCCCATCTGAATTTTTTGATCGGTTCGAAGCTATTCAGCCAGTTTGGGCTCCATATTACACCATCCACAAGGTTTAAATGATAAATTTTTATAAAGATTTTTTCTTAAATATTTTATTAAAAAAAAAACCAATGAATGGTTTTTTGTAAAGTGCAGATAATGGCAGGTTTAGTTGATCAGTATGTTTTGGCTGGAAACAATCAAGCTCTAAAAATGGTGACCCAGATGGCAGATTATTTCTACAAACGCGTACAAAACGTGATCACAAAGTACACCATTGAACGACACTGGCGATCTTTAAATGAAGAAACGGGTGGAATGAATGATGTCATGTATCGGCTCTACACCATAACAGTATGATGTTGTTTCGTTCGCCTTTAGGCTGATAATAATCCTCCATAATATGTCATATTGCCATTGATCATTTGTTAACTGACTTTTTATTATCACTAGGGAGATAATAAGCATTTGTTGTTGGCTCACCTCTTTGACAAACCTTGTTTCCTCGGGCTGCTAGCTATAAAGGTGAGTAATGTGTAATTTTTTTTCTTTTGATAACGTATACTACTACATCACCCTTTGAATGTCAACTAACATTGATAGTAACATGTGCAAACATACAATTATATTGTTAGTAACTTGTGCAAAAGAATCTACTCGCAGGCTGATGAGTTAGCAGGCTTTCATTCCAACACGCATATTCCGATTGTTGTTGGATCACAAATGCGGTATGAAGTTACGGGTGATCCTCTCTACAAGGTATTTTTACATACAATATCTATTTTTACTTCGCAAATCGCGCACTGTTTAACTCTCACGTTGTTTGGTTTACAGGAAATCAGTATGTTCTTCATGGATACTGTGAACTCTTCTCACATGTATGCTACAGGAGGGACATCAGTTAGTGAGTTTTGGTATGTAGAGTAAACAATCAACACTTCAATAGGTTCAAAATATGATATTACAATAAGAAGTCTAAATATCAAGTTACAACTGATTATCTTATTCTGATTATTCCATATATTATAATCACTTTCAAAACACAACACACGACACCCTTTATTGTGGATTGTATCAATATATTTGTAACAAGATGGTAGTTGTTCTTTTTAGGTCGGAACCAAAACGACTAGCAACCACCTTGCAGACGGAGAATGAAGAATCATGTACCACTTATAACATGTTAAAGGTATGCCTATAATATTTATAAACAAGTTAATCATCTAAAGCTGTCATTGTTATGTCAACTTTTGTTTGATAAATCCTACATTTGTGTTTTAGGTTTCTAGGAACTTGTTTAGATGGACCAAAGAGATCGCGTATGCTGATTATTATGAACGCGCTTTGACTAACGGTGTCTTAAGTATTCAAAGAGGAAAAGAACCTGGGATCATGATCTACATGTTGCCATTAGGCCCGGGCATGTCGAAAGCTACAGGATATCATAAATGGGGAACAAAGTTTGATTCCTTCTGGTGCTGTTACGGGACAGGTTGTTATATTTGATTTATTTTATTTACTTGATAAAGGGACGTCAAGTAAAATACTACGAGAATCACATAAAACATAAATGCACCACATAAGACTGTTATGCAACCGTAGATTTTTACTGGATAACACAACAAAGATATATCTTTGACTATAATTTCTCTTTTTTCAAACACTTCTTTAGGCATTGAATCATTCTCAAAATTGGGTGATTCAATTTACTTTGAAGAAGCGGGAAACGAACCCGGGCTTTACATTATCCAATACATATCGAGCTCGCTTAACTGGAAACTTGGGCAGATTGTTCTTGATCAGAAAGTCATGCCCGTTGTGTCGTGGGACCCTCGCCTTCGAGTAACAACTAAAGTCTCTTCAAAGAAGGTAAAACATTATTAGTATCCCGAAATGGTTACATTTGTCGTTTTGGTTGTTCGAGTTTGAAAATTCCAGTATGTGTTTTATGCAGGAAGGATCTTCGTCTACTTTGAACTTTAGAATACCGTTTTGGACAACATCAAATGCAAAAGTAACACTTAACGGTCGTAGTATCCCTCTAACATCCACAGGTATAAATCTTTTAACGACGAATAATGTAATGTATGTCACACAGGTATTGATTATGTTATGCTAAAACGACCAAGATGTTTTTGTAGCGGGATTGGTCATTGAACAAATGTAAGCCTTGTTTAAACATACGAAAGATGTTCAAATACAAAGTATATTTTTGCTACAAAGTGTAAGAAGACACAATGAGTAAAAAAAATCACAAAAAAAATTATATCTCACAATCTAAATCAAATTTCAAAAAAGTAATTCTGAGCTTTTGTTCCCCTAGCCGTCCCCACTAAGAAAAAAAATAAACGAAAGTAAAAAAAACGTTTTTTTATTGTGTCATTTATGAAAGACACAATGACGTCATTGTGTCATTTATGAAAGACACAATGACGTCATTGTGTCATTATGAAAGACACAATGACGTTTTTTTTTTATTATTTTTTTATTTTTTTCTGAAAGAGGACGACGAGAGGAACAGAGACTCCGAAGTAATTTTTTGAAATTTGATTTAGATTGTGAGATATAATTTTTTTGTGACTTTTTTTAACCTCATTGTGTCTTCTCACACTTTGTAGCAAAAATACACTTTGTAGAATAACCTCACCCTAAACATTTACAAGTCATATAAGACATGATATGTAACTATTTTTTTAATGATTTTATAACGTTAACAATGAAGTTTGGAATAGAAGAATATGAAGCCGGAAGTAAAAAACATTGGTCTGGTTCGTTAGAGCATTCACAGTAGGTTACTCATTTTTATGTGAGTGTGTACTCTATATTGTGAGGATAGTTGTGAGTGGTTGTGAGTGAAAATTTATGAGAATTATACCTTGTTTTCTCATATTTGGAGAAACGATGTACAACCCCCATAATTGTTTTAATATTTTTGAAAGTGGTTGTCAGTGTAAAAGATGAAAAATGTAATAATAAATATATAAAAAATATTATTTAACTGAAATGAAAGCAGAAAAAAATAATATTTTTAGTTTAAATATAGGGATGAAAACGGGGAAGCTAGTGTGAATACTCTTAGTTTAACTCGTCCATCCCGTAACTCACCGGTTCAAATGGAACATTGATTTTTTTAACTGGATTTATTATGTTTATATATTAGCTCTTTTGTAAATATAAATCCTTAAAACAAGAAAACGTTAATTTTTTTTTGAAATTTTGAAGCTCTATCAAGTTTCTTGATGCAGGTAATTTCTTATCCCTCACAAATAAGTGGACTTCATCCGACGTTATTACCTTTGAACTGCCAATCACACTTCGAACGGAGGCTATTCAAGGTAACCTTTCTAACTAAAAAATAATATCATTATTATAATGTATATTACACTTTCCAAACTTATACTACTCTTAAATTATATTACAATAAACAATCCGCTAACAGGTTTAAAATTGAGTTTACTTTAAAATGTTTTGCCTCTAACCACTAGCTACAAATGAACATATTTAAGTACGCTTTAATTTTATAACGAATTTGGATATTAAGTCTAACTGACCGTTACTTTTTTAGATGATCGGTCTGAATACGCTTCTCTTCACGCGATCTTATTCGGACCATACCTCCTTGTCGCCCTGACCACCGGCGACGCGGACCTAAAACCCGACTCCGATTCCCTTTCCAACTGGATCACCCCCATTCCATCGGACCAGAACTCCAACTTAATCACTCTTTCTCAAAAAACCGGAGAATCAACCTTTGCTCTAGCCCACACCACCAACTCCATCACAATGATCAACCTCCCGAACCCCGGAACCAGCGATTCCGTCTTCTCGACGTTCAGAATCATCTCGACCGACTCCAAAACTGCGGTATGGCCATCACGCCACAATGCAGTTGGTAAAACCTTCATGCTCGAGCCATACAGCCTCCCCGGAATGGTAATTGTGGAGCAGGGGAAAGAACAAAGACTCGGAATCAGCGATTCCGCTGATCAGCGGAATGGTGTATTCCGGTTTGTGGATGGAGGTGATGGGATGGTGAGATTGGAGTCTGAGAGCCAAAAGGGTTGCTTTGTGCATTGTTTTAACGGGACGGTGAAGCTGAAGTGCGATTCCGGGGGGTCGGGGTCGGATTCGGGGTTTCTGTTCAAGGTGAACGATGGAATCAGTAGTTACCATCCGATTAGCTTTGTTGCTAAAGGGTTGAAGATGAATTACCTTCTGCAGCCTTTGTTTAGTTTGAGAGATGAACATTATACCGTTTATTTCAAACTTCAGTCCTGATATGTTTGTGCAGTATATAGTTGTACTCTATGCAGTTATTGGTGTACACGGTGAATGTTTCTGTTACGGGTTATCACGTTATGGATTATTATTGAATATTGAATAGTGTTTTACTGTTTTATGCTTTAAGATGCATGTCATGATGTTTATGTTGGTTGTTTTAGAAGGTTTTAACTAATATGTCAATTTGGGATTGTGCAAGTATTAGTGAACTTTCGTTAGCAAGTATCGTTATCTTTATAAGATATTTCATCACTAAAAGTTTTAGTAATTGTCATCGAATTTAAATGGTTGTAAAGAATTCATAAAATGAAAAAAACCCCGTTATTGGTTCAGTATTATCACACAACCAAATCAAACCATGACCCACTCTCATCTCTACCATTACGGTCGCCACTAGTCATCATAAAAACAAATAAGGCAGTAGAACATATTCTGGTAATTTTTCTCCTAAAATGATAGTTTTAAAGTGAGCTCTGTTGGAATATGAAAATAAAAAATATAAAAGACAAGTACGTAATGCTCAGGAGCTTGCTTTTATTCAATGAATAGTAGTTGGTGTGTAGTATAAAAGCCATAAGGCTATTTAAATAGGAAATGAAATAACAAACTAGCTACCTATCCTACTAAATAGTAGGACCTCCAACTAATAAACGTTGGAATTATTTGAACAGTTCAAACTAGCAAATAAGCAAAAGAAACGTGCAGATTTATTCAAAAAACGAAACAAGTGCACACCACATGCAACTTTTCACGTGAGATCTCCATCCAAGCTTCCCGCGAACCAAGTTTGAATCACTTTTCATCATCCTCCCTTGATTCAAACCTCCTTACTCCCAACATGTGCCTGAAAGACACAAATTTTTCTTTGGTAACAGCCTTAGTAAGAACATCAGCTATCTGTTCATGCGCGCTGCAGAACTCTAATGTCACTTGTTTTTGATCAACCATTTCTCTGATAAAATGACGCTTTAACTCAATGTGCTTGGAACGACTATTTACTACCGGGTTTTTTAACAAGTTGATAGCAGATTTGTTATCACAATAGGTAATCGTGGCATCTTCCTGTTTTAGACTCAAGTCTTCCAGAATTCGCCTAAGCCAAATGGCTTGGCAGGTGGCTCCTATAGCAGAAATATATTCTGCTTCGGTACTTGATAGAGCTACTGCATGTTGTTTCTTGGAGCTCCATGCTACAGCTCCTCCCCCAATAAAAAAAACATATGCAGAAAGACTTTTCCGATCATCTGAACAACTTGCCCAATCGCTATCACTAAATCCCACTAATGTGATAGGCTTTTCTGATTTGGTATACCAAATACCAAACTCAGAAGTGCAGGCTACATATTTCAGTTTTCTGCGAGCAGACCCAAGATGAATACGAGATGGTTTTTGCATGTACCTGGAGACATACTCAGTGCATAGGCTATGCAGGTCTAGAGTGAGTTAGATAAATTAAACCTCCAATCAAGCTCCTGTAATGTTCTTCATTAATTTTTTCTGCTCCATCCTCCAACATCAGTTTCTCGTTTGTGTTCATGGGAGTGAATTCTGCCTTGTTTTTACTCATCCCAAACCTGTTCAACAAGGTCTACGCATACTTTGCCTGACTAAGAAAAGTTCCAGTTTTTGTTTGAGTGACTTCTAGCCCCAAGAAGTATCTAAGGAGCCCCATGTCAGTCATCTCAAAAGTATCCTTCATGCCTTTTTTAAATTCTTCAATAAGCTTGTCACAAGAAGATGTACAAATAATATCATCTACATATAAACATACATAAATAATATCACCTGTTGTTGCTTTCTTGACATACAAGGTAGGTTCACTAGGACTCCTGTGGTATCCACGTTCAGTGAAATACACATCGATCTTAGAATACCAAGCTCTAGGGGCTTGTTTTAACCCGTACAATGCTTTGCTCAGTTTGTAAACCATATGAGATTTACCTTCAGTCACAAATCCCTCCGGCTGGGCAACATAGATTTCTTCAGTTAAGTCACCATTCAAGAAGGCTGATTTGACATCAAGTTGATGAACAACCCAGCCATTTTGAGCATCTACCGCTAATACCAATCAAATTGTCTCGAATCTTGCTGCGGGAGCAAAGGTCTCCTGGAAATCAACAGCTTCCTGTTGTGAGTAGCCCTTGGCTATGAGTCGAGCTTTATGTTTCACGATCTTCCCATCTGTTCCAACCTTGGTCTTGTAAAGCCACTTGACACCAACTATATTTTTCCTAGGAGGGGGAGAAACAAGCTGCCAAGTTTGATTCTTTTCAATGGCTTGTATCTCCTTTTTCATTTCTTCCTGCCATATATAATGATCTGCAGCTTGGGCAAAGGTAACGGGATCAAAAACATTTAAGGCAAAGTGACAAGAGGTCAAGTCTCCATCATGATTAGATAAGGTTTCACCAGAGTAGTAGTCTTTAAGCCAGGCTGGGGGACGAGATTGTCTTTTTTGAGGCAAATGATTTGATTCGGTCATAGGGTTATTTGGAAGTGTTGACTGACCAATAGTGGGGTTAGAGGTAGGACTAGGTATAGTAGAGTGGGTAATGGAAGTATGTGGGGTAGAGTTATTTAATGAGGGTGTACTTGACTCAGTAGAGAAATGGCTATTATTTTGACTATTATTTTGCATGGGATATGAGGTTTCTTCATGGGTGGTGTCATGCATTACGTCATGGTCATTTTAAGGAAAAGGGTCAAAAAAATTATATGTTTGTGAAGGAGACTCATTTGAAGAACTAACTGCCCATCGCCACTTTGCATTTTCAATAAACACAATATCCCTTTTTGTGGTGAACCGTTTGGTATCCAGGTTATACAACCGATACCCGTTTCTCAATCCAGAGTACCCGATGAAAGCTTTAAAAGTAGTGTGCAACTTGGAAACAAAAAAAAGTTACGAGTCAAAGACAAATAGGTTATACAACCGATACCCGTTGCTCAAGTATCGAAGCAAAATATATTTCTGCCACAGGAGCCACCTGCTTGGAAACAAAAAAAAAGTTACGAGTCAAAGACAAATAGGTTATTACTAGTTAAAGAAACTTCTAAGACTATGTTACCTGTATGGTGAGCATGCTACATGTTAAAGAAACTTCTAAGACTATGTTACCTGTATCCTTGCTTTTAATCAAGCATTTGTTTTCATCAAAATGAACAGAGTACCCTTTTATTATGAGTTGTCCAACACTCAAGAGATTATACTCTAACGTGGGAGTATAGTACACATCATCTAACAATTTATAAGAGTGGGTACCTGTATGCACTTTTACTATACCTTTGCCTTCAACTCGTAACTTTTTTTTGTTTCCAAGTTGCACACTAATTTTAAAGCTTTCATCAAGAGTGATAAAGCTCTCTTTATAGCCAGTCACGTGGTGTAAGCATCCCGAGTCTATAATCCAGAAGTCTTTTTGTTCAACTACATGGGCTTCAAGCATGGTAGGTTCATCATCATTCACGTCCACTTGACCAATGGTTGCAACAAGCAGATGTTGCACTTCAGGTTCACCATCTTCATGGTTTTCATCATTTTCAACTACGTTAATTTGATCATCATTGTTGTACCAACAATCTTTTTTTATGTGCCCGTATTTTTTGCAAAAGTAGCATTGAGGCACTTTCCCACGATCAAATGTGCTCCTACCACGTCCACCTCGAATGCTTGACCTACCCCGTCCACGACCACGAACAGGTGATCTTGAGTTATCTTGAAAAAATTGAAGTGCCTTCTCATCTTGATGTTCCACCGGTTTGCTTGTAGAATCAATAGTAGGAGTACGACTGTTAAGTCGTTCCTCCTGCTACTGTAGAATACCCATAAGCTTCACCGGTGTTATATCTGCAAGATCAAGCATTACCTCTATTGATGGAACAACATAATCGAACTTAGGTGATAAACTCCTAAGTATCTTCTCCACCACCCTTTGATCTGCAATCTCCTCCCCAAACGATCGTTGTTTCCCAACATTGTTCATCACACGTGAAAAATAGTCACCTACAACCTCATCGGTCTTCATAGCAAGTGTTTTGAACTCCCTGCACCACCCTTGTATGTAACACCCGGATATTTTAAAAATAAGAAAAGAAGAGAAAAAGAAAAGAAAAGAGAAGTATAAAGAAATAAAGGTGAAATAACTCAAGTTGAGGGGTTAAAGTTGTACAAGAGGCAAACTTTAATATTATTATGTTTAAAAGTGGGTATGGCCGCCCACACCTAGATCGCAGAAAGAAGAAAAAAAAAAGCAGAGTTTTTCCATCGGTTTTCTAGAGAGAAGAAGAAGAAGATCGTCTAGAAGGTAAGATTTTGTGTGTTTTGTTCGGTTTCAGCTGGGTTTTTAGCTTGTAGACCGAGTCTTATGTGTTTCTCTGTGTTCGGTTGTGTGTTTTTGGTGTGTTTAGGTGTTTGAACTCCAAGTGCTCTCGAGTTTGGAGGAGTTTTACTCGAAGGCTGCTGTAGGTGAGTTCTAAACCCCCGGTTTTTCTGTTTTAAACATGTTTTGGGGCTGAAATGCATGTAAACTGTTATTTTTGAAAATTTCAATATGTTAACCGTATATGTTTCCCTTGTTTATGTGGGTATGTGTGTTTGTGAATGTTTGACTGAATTACATGGTTGTATGCTTGTTTTATGAGCTTAGTATGCTAGATTTGGGCTAGGATTATGTAAAAATGATTATCGAAACTGAAAATTTACATAAGTTAGAACTGGTATAGTACCCATGCGCCTAAGTTTCCCCATGCGCCCAAGTACTCATGCACCTGCATAGTACTCATGCGCCTGCATAGTACTCATGCGCCTGCATAGTTCCCATGCGCCTAAGTTTTTGCCCATACGCCTAAGTGTTTGATCATGCGCCTAAGTATTCCTATGCGCCCAAGTACTCATGCGCCTGCATAGTACTCATACGCCTGCATAGTTCCCATGCGCCTAAGTTTTTGCCCATACGCCTAAGTGTTTTCTCAAACGCCTAAGTATTCCCATGCGCCCAAGTATTCATGCGCCTACATAGTGCCCATGTGCCCACATAGTGCTCATGCGCCTAAGATGACTTAGAATTTTTTTGAAATTTTGGGAAAAATGGAAATTTATGATTAAGCTCTGGAATGTTAAGGTGGTTTATGTTTGTTCATGTTATGCATGTTCTGGCATGTTATCGATGTTCCTTATTACGTATTATTACGTGACTTTACGTGGTATGTTATACTTATGTACGTAAGTAAAGTATTACGTAATGAAAAGATAACGAATGACGAAAATGGAAGTAATGAATGATGGAATCCTTGTCGCGTACCCCGGTACTATGTCGGCTTTTGCTTGACGTGGGGGTTTATTTATAAACCCCGTCACAGTATTGGCTTTTGCATGACATGGGGGTATAGCATATAAGTTGTGAGAAGATCCTTGTTGCGTACCACTGTGTCAGCTTTTGCTTGACGTGGGGGTTTACTTATAAACCCCGGCACGGTATCGGCTTTTGCTTGACGTGTGGGTATAGCGTATGGTAGGATCTAGATAACGGTGGAAGATATTAATGAAAGAAAGTACGAATGATGAACGATGATGAAAGATAATAATTTTTACCAAGATATATGTATGATGTGTGATCACGAACGAAAGTAAAGGAAAGGTTTTTACTAAAGGTAAAGTATTTTATTATATAAAACTAGAACTCACTCAGTAACGCTGACTTTTATGCATTTTCAGTTGGCAGGTAGTTTGATGCTGGGGATGGCACGAAGGTGAAGCTACTTGGCGGGCAAGATTGGCATCCATCTCATGCAATAATATCGATGTTGTTTTGTAATACAACTAATTGATCTTTTGTAATCCTTTAAACAATGATGTATTACTTGGTAAATGTGTTTATTAAAGCATAAAATGGTTTTTGATGAATTATTCTGCTGCAATATTTTAGTTACTTAATAAATTTTAACTTGTTTTGATAAATGAGGTTGTGATTGACCAACTGTGGGGTTCCCGGGAACGGGGCCTTACAAGTTGATACCAGAGCCAAAGTTTAAGAGAAATAGGTAAATATTTTCAAAACCTAAACTTAAACTGAGAATGAGACCGAATGGAGGGATGCCAGCCCAAGTAGCCACGTGCCATCAGGTGATTTACTTTCTTAAGGTTAGCCGGTATTATGTGCGTGTGCTACCTGATTTATGTGCTCTTAGTAGATTTGGATACTGATGTAGTCAGGATAGGCAATGCTTGGGGGATGAAGAGTAAAGTAAGTGGCTAATCACAACTGGCCACTGTAATTAGGGACTTACTATACTTGACATAATCCGAGCTATTACTTGAATGACCGTGTTGGTGTTTGAATCTTATAGTGTTTAAAGGATGGCGGGTGGTAGATCTTTGGAGGCTTCTCGAGGTGGAGGTCGTGGTGGACGTGGTGTTGGACCGCGTGTCACAAGAAATAGAGCTAAGACTGCCAAAATGGCTCCTGAAGAGCCCGAGCCTCATCACCATAACGGTGAGGATGAGAGCGCTAATATGAGGGCCTCAAGGAAGGAGCCATAGTGGAGGAAGTTCATCAAGTCATGCAGACGAATTCTGCCATCGGTGGTGATCGAGGTTATTAAAGCTGTGAGGGAAAATAAGGAGAAGGAGAAACAGGAGAAGGAGAATGCCAATAGGCGAGAGGATAGAGAAGGAGGTTCAAGAGAAATGGAGCAACCAGAGACTGAGATGGTTGTTTCTAGTGGCGATGAGGAGGAGGAAACAGTGCAAGAAACTGCAAAGGGGTGCAACTATGGGGCATTTCAAAGATGCAAGCCCTTATATTTGATGGGAATAGGAGTGTTGCTGCTGCTGCTCACCGATGGGTGAGAGAGTTGGAGGCTGTGTTGGATATCAGGAGTGCAGGGAGGATCAGAAGGTGAAGTTTGCTACCCACTCGTTTATGGATTCGGCCTTGTCCTGGTGGGACAACATTGTCCAGGTCGAGGGTAGCAGGCGATCGGGAAGATGAGATGGGGTGAACTGAAGAAGATGGTGATCGAGGAGTTTTGTCCTCATAGGGAACTCGACAAGATTGAGAGAGAGTTCCTGCAATTGGAGGTGGAAACTATGATGCACCAGCAGTACACAACTAAGTTTGATGAGATGGCGAGGCTGGTGCCAGAGCAGGTGACACCGTGTCACGGAGAATAAAGAGATACATTCAGGGGTTACCGGTGGATATCCATAGACATCTAATTTCCGCCCGGCCAGGCACGTTTAGGTCGGTGGTTGATCTGGCAGGGAGACTGTACGACGAGAGGGAGGAAGTGACTAAAGTGGAGGTGAGTAAGAAAGGTGATGGTGACAGTGTTTGGGATAGGGAACGAGTTGGTTGTGGTGGTTTCACTCCAAAGAACAAAAAGGCAAGGGTGGATGATCGGAAAGTAGTGACGACAGGTACGGGGATAAAGAGGTGTAATAAGTGCGGGAAGGAGCATGCGGGGGAGTGTAAGTGGGGATCAAACATCTGCTTTCAGTGTGGAAGGGAGGGCCACATGGCAAGGGATTGTCGTGTGGTGAAATGTTACAATTGTGGCGAGACTGGGAACATGAGCAGAAACTGCAAGAAGTCGAGGGCTGAGAGCTCCGGGGCAAAAAAAGGGGATGAGAAGGAGAGCAGAGGATGAAGGTCAGGGCTTACGATGACCCGGGAGGAGGCTACGGTGGATCCCGACGTTGTGTCAGGTATACTTCTAGTAACCCGAACTTATGCCTCTTTACTTTTTATTATGGTGCTAGTAAGAGTTTTATTTCTCCTGCCTTCTGTGCTAAGTTACATGTTAGGAGTAGAAAGATTGATGAGCCCTTTGATGTAGAAACTGCCATTGGTAAGTCTACCAGAATTTCTGATCTGATAGAGAATTATGACATAGAATTGGAAGGCCATAGGTTCTCTGCTAAATTGTTCGTGATGCCCTTAGGCGGATTTGATGTAGTCCTATGGATTGGTTAGCAGCCTATGAGGCAAATATTGTATGTCGCAAGAAAATGATCCGATTGACTGCACCTGATGAGAGTTCGGTGACGATCTATAGTGATCGAGTTACTACTGTTCCGAAGGTGATTTCGATGGTGGTGGCAGAGAAGTGCATGAAACGTGGATGTAGTGCCTATCTGGCTTACATGAAGGATGTGGAAGCGTCAGTACCATAATTGTCTGATGTACCAGTTGTGTGTGACTTTCAAGACGTGTTCCCAGAAGATTTACCAGGTGTGCCACCGGACCGTGAGATCGAGTTCCAGATCTTGGAGGGAGTTGGGACGAACACTTACCGTTAGCTGAATTCTCATACAATAACAGTTATCATGCCAGCATTGGTATGCCTCCATATGAGATGCTATACAGTAAGAAAGTGTAGAACGCCTGCATGTTGGGGAGACATCGGACAGAAGGAGTTGGGGAGCGTTGAAGTGATCAAGGCTACGACTGAAAAGTTGGAGAAGATCAAGGCCTTTATGAAGGCGGTAAAAGGTAGGCAAAACTCGTATGCTGACAAGAGGCGTAGACCGATTGAATTCAAGGTGGGTGATAAAGTTATGCTGAAGGTTTCACCTTGGAAGGGGATCATTCGGTTCAAAAAGCGGGTTAAGCTGAGCCCGAGGTATATAGGACCTTTTCGAATCATTGCTCGAGTAGGAGAGGTGGCCTATAGGTTGGAGCTACCCGATGAGTTAAGTGGGATTCATCCGACATTCCATGTATCTCACCTAAGAAAGTGCTTAGCTGATGAAGATATGATCGTGCCACTGGAGGATATTTAGGTGGATGAACGACTCAATTATGTGGAGCAGCCAGTGGCCATCATTGACAGAAAAGAGAAGAAACTACGGAATAAAGTGGTTCCACTGGTACGAGTACAGTGGAGGCACGGGAAGGGATCCTAGTCTACGTGGGAGACGGAGGAAGAGATGAGACAGCATTATCCACAACTGTTCGATGAGTGACAGGTGGGGACGAAACCTATATAAGGGGGGTGGACTTGTAATATCCGGATATTTTAAAAAGAAGAAAAGAAGAGAAAAATAAAAGAAAAGAGAAGTATAAAGAAATAAAGGTGAAATAACCCAAGTTGAGGGGTTAAAGTTATGAAAGAGGCAAACTTTAATATTATTATGTTTAAAAGTGGGTATGGCCGCCCACACTTCTGCTTACCACCTGCTAGATCGCAGAAAGAATAAAAAAAAAGCAGAGTTTTTCCATTGGTTTTCTAGAGAGAAGAAGAAGAAGATCGTCTAGAAGGTATGATTTTGTGTGTTTTGTTCGGTTTCAGCTGGGTTTTCAGCTTGTAGACCGAGTCTTATGTGTTTCTCTGTGTTCGGTTGTGTGTTTTTGGTGTGTTTAGGTGTTTGAACTCCAAGTTCTCTCGAGTTTGGAGGAGTTTTACTCGAAGGCTACTGTAGGCGAGTTCTAAACCCTCGGTTTTTCTGTTTTAAACATGTTTTGGGGCTGAAATGCATGTAAACTGTTATTTTTGAAAATTTCAGTATGTTAACTGTATATGTTTCCCTTGTTTATGTGGGTATGTGTGTTTGTGAATGTTTGACTGAATTACATGGTTGTATGCTTGTTTTATGAGCTTAGTATGCTAGATTTGGGTTAGGATTATGTAAAAATGATGATCGGGGAACTGAAAATTTATATAAGTTAGAACTGGTATAGTACCCATGCGCCTAAGTTTCCCTATGAGCCCAAGTACTCATGCGCCTGCATAGTACTCATGCGCCTGCATAGTTCCCATGCGCCTAAGTTTTTGCCCATACGCCTAAGTGTTTGCTCATGCGCCTAAGTATTCCCATACACCCAAGTACTCATGCGCCTGCATAGTACTCATGCGCCTGCATAGTACTCATGCGCCTGTATAGTTCCCATGCACCTAAGTTTTTGCCCATACGCCTAAGTGTTTGCTCATGCGCCTAAGTATTCCCATAAGCCCAAATATTCATGCGCCTGCATAGTGCCCATATGCCCACATAATGCTACTTAGAATTTTTCTGAAATTTTGGGAAAAATGGAAATTTATGATTAAGCTCTGGAATGTTAAGGTGGTTTATGTTTGTTCATGTTATGCATGTTCTGGCTTGTTTTAGGGCTGAAATGCATGTAAACTGTTATTTTTGAAAATTTTAGTATGTTAACCGTATATGTTTCACCTGTTTATATGGGTATGTTTGTTTGTGAATGTTTGACTGAATTACATGGTTGTATGCTTGTTTTATGAGCTTTGTATGCTAGATTTGGGCTAGGATTATGTAAAAATGATGATCGGGAACTAAAAATTTACATAATTTAGAACTGGTATAGTGCCCATGCGCCTAAGTTTCCCCATGCGCCCAAGTACTCATGCACCTGCATAGTTCCCATGCGCCTAAGTTTTTGCCCATACGACTAAGTGTTTGCTCATGCGCCTAAGTATTCCCATGCGCCTGCATAGTGCCCATGCCCCCACATAGTGCTCATGCGCCTAAGATGACTTAGAATTTTTCTGAAATTTTGGGAAAAATGAAAATTTTTAAGCTCTGGAATGTTAAGGTGGGTTATGTTTGTTCATGTTATGCATGTTATGGCCTGTTATCGATGTTCCTTATTACGTATTATTACGTGACTTTACGTGGTATGTTATACTTATGTACGTAAGTAAAGTATTACATAATGAAAGTGAAAGATAATGAATGACGAAAATGGAAGTAATGAATGACGGAATCCTTGTCGCGTACCCCGGTACTGTGTCGGCTTTTGCTTGACGTGGGGGTTAATTTATAAACCCCGGCACAGTATTCGCTTTTGCATGACGTGGGGGTATAGCATATGAGTTGTGAGAAGATCCTTGTCGCGTACCCCGGTACTGTGTCGGCTTTTGCTTGACGTGGGGGTTTACTTATAAACCCCGGCACAGTATGGGCTTTTGCTTGACGTGGGGGTATAGCGTATGGAAGAATCTAGATAACGGAGGAAGATATTAATGAAAGAAAGTACGAATGATGAACGATGATGAAAGATAATAATTTTTTACCAAGATGTATGTATGATGTGTCATCACGAACGAAAATAAAGGAAATGTTTTTACTAAAGATAAAGTATTTTATTATATAAAACTATAACTTACTCAGCAGCGCTGACTTTTATGCATTTTCAGTTGGCATGTAGTTTGTTGCTGGGGATAGCACGAGGGTAAAGCTACTTGGCGGGCAAGACTGGCATCCATCTCATGCAATAATAATGATGTTGTTTTGTAATACAACTAATTGATCTTTTGTAATCCTTTAAACAATGATGTATTACTTGGTAAATATGTTTATTAAAGCATGAAATGGTTTTTGATGAATTATTCTGCTGTAATATTTTAGTTACTTAATAAATTTTAACATGTTTTGATAAATGAGGTTGTGATTGACCAACTGTGGGGTTCCCGGGAACGGGGCCTTACATTGTAATTTCACGGCCTGGACTTGTGAGTCCCCTTGGTACTCGACCCGTAGAATCTCCCCCGTTTCTTTTGCTGATTCAGCTGCTGCTATGCGTGAGAATAATTGATCGTGCACCCCTTGTTGGATCAAGGTCATTGCCAAAGCTTCTTTCTTCTTGGCCTCACGATGATCCCATGACCCATTTTTAGTAGCGATGACCCCCAGATAAACAACATCCCAAAGATCACGAGAACATAATAGGGTTTTCATACGTAAATTCCAGTGTTCGTAGCCGTCTCCCTTGAACACGGGAATCACAGGTGAAGTGGTGAGAGGGTTTGAAAGAGTGGTGTTTTCAGCCATGGTGGGAAAGGTAGTAGTGGAGAGATAATAAGAGAAGGAGAACCACAAGGCTCTGATACCAAAGCAGTTGGAATATGAAAATAGTAAATATAAAAGACAAGTACGTAATGCTCAGAAGCTTGCTTTTATTCAATGATAGTAGTTGGTGTGCAGTACAAAAGCCTTAAGGCTATTTAAATAGGAAAGGAAATAACAAACTAGCTACCTATCCTACTAAATAGTAGGACCTCCAACTAATAAAACGTTAGAATTATTTGAACAGTTCAAACTAGCAAATAAACAAAAGAAACGTGCAGATTTATTCAAAAAACGAAACACGTGCACACCACATGCAACTTTTCACGTGAGACCTCCATGCAAGCTTCCCACGAACCAAGTTTGAATCACTTTTCATCAAGCTCGTTTTAATTGGAATCCAATTTATCCCGACTCAAATTAATACCTTCTCAATATGCTATTTCTACCAAATTCATTACCCAACCCAAGCTGTGTATTTTGCCATTTTATTATTTTATTATATCATATAACAATGTAATGTAAATAAAATAAAAACTCAAATCAAAGGTAAAAATAAGATAAAGAAGTAAATATAAAAATTGTATCAAATGGAAGCCTTCTCTTTATCAGAGCCAGGTTTCGATCCTGGGACCTGTGGGTTATGGGCCCACCACGCTTCCGCTGCGCCACTCTGATTTATTACTTTCAATACATTTTAAATTTTATTTATCGTTTGACTAACTTCTTAAAAGTTACAATTTGGTCCTGCGGCCCACAACCACTAACGGGGTTATCGTCTCCGCCCAATTTGAGTTTTTATCGTTCCGTAGGGGATGTAGTTGGACTGTTGGAGTATATATTATTTCTTAACGTCAGTAATCGGAGTATGTATTAAGTTAGTTAAATAAGAATAACCTAATTGTGTTTGAATTTTATGTATTCAAAAAAGGGTTACTATAGTATTTCGTTCTATAAATTAATTTAAAAAATGTTGTTAGTCTATGTAATTTGTCTTTAAGACATAGGAAATTAAAATATATATTAAAACATTATGTCGGTTGCTACAGTAAATTTCTATAACATTACAAATGAGCCACTGAAGTTTCGTATGTTACAAAGAGTTTCTGCAGCCACGTGTGTTGCATTTGAGACGTTGTCGATAAGTCGGTTCAGTAACACGTTTCCACCACTTTTCAATCCACCTGTGTTCAATGTCAGCAAGCTTGATCGAAAATAGTGTTTCGCCCTAACCCTCAATCCTCAATTTTTTTTTTTTTTTATATTTGTGTTCTAACAAATTTTACGTGACAAAGGTTACCTTTAACGGTGAACGAAGGAGGTTGAATGAGTGTGATAGCAAAGGAGGTCCCCGAAATGGTCCGTTTTATGTTCTTTTCTGTATCTGATGTTGTTGCTTGCCATCTGTTGTTATTGAATCCGATCCTCTATATGTTGTTAATGTTACTACTAAAGCTTAATATATCAAAAAGGTCCAGTTTTTTGTGAGTCTTTATTGCAATATGAATTTTGATTAGTGCAAACTGATGTATTTAGTTCATTTGTTTAGGTATATTGATAAATTCTCTAGGTGTCTCTATGTTGAATATAATAACAAAAGCACTGAAGGGTGGCAGGTAAGCTTTTGTTGTGATGCTTTGTTGATTTTAAATTCTGAGTTATTTAGAGGCATTTACGAATATGATGTTAAAACACTGGAATTTAAGAATTGTTGGAAATTTTATGAGTTTGGTCAATATGGTCTTTCTTAGGGGATATAATTTGTGATATTTCTCAATCATAAATTGAAGGGCTGAAGGAGGATGCAGATGAATATGTTGTTTTCATATTTGATACTTTGACCTTATATTTAATTAATCCAATTTGAACTTGGGATTACTTCTCATCATCAGCGTTAGAAGAGTTATCTTTTGTTGTATTTTAGTTGAAGGTTAATACATCATTCTTGATACTTTCGATGAAGCATTACCTATATTAGAGCTTATATTTGTTTTAATAACTAATCCTAAAATCATGCTCTCTTTTGAGAATTACAAATAATGGTTCAGTTGAATTCAATTTTCACTTTATAGCTTATGGATGATTTTGGACTAAAAGTTACCAATTTGCTCTATGTGTGTTTTAATATGATGAGCTGTTATTAGTTACTATATGTGTTTCTTTTATTTGAAATAAGCTATTTGCATACATACAAGTACATCCACATGGACACGACAAATATACATTAATACTATTAGATGCTATCTTTAAGGTGTATTTGAATGTTCATTTTCTCAATGATTAGTGAATATATTTCTTTACATATTTAATTAGGAGATTGTGGTTTCAAGTTGCTCTATGTGATCATAACTTGCATTCGAGAAGACAGTATTGTGATAAACATTGTTACTCTTGATGAATAGTAGAAGTAGCAGCCCTCTCTATAACCACTGATACTAATTCCTTTGTGAGATTAACCAATGCCAATGAAAGGTAGCTTTAGTAGAATTCCAATAAATCAATCAGTTTCAGTAGATGAGTAGGTTTCACAAACTATATAAAAGTTTTGAAAAGCCTGATGTAGGTTCTGTGGTAATGAAGGTGACCCCGTTCTTTCTTTCATATTTTTTTTGATTTAGATTATACAGAACTCTTCCATGTGTTGAATTTTGTTTGTAGGGTAATGACTCAGCTTTAGACAAAAGGATTAAATCTTGATACAAACTCGTTACAAATGTCAAAAATTTGTTAAATAATCACTAAATGCTACAAAAAGCTACACAAAACCTAATATCTATTATTATATTGGAAGGTTTTCTCTAATGTGCAATATAGTACGCTGTCCTTATTGTCTATTCTCATATTTGAACGCTAATTATCTATCGAGTGTTAGTCTAATAAAAATGTGCAAACTAATAGGTTTTTTTCAAGTATGTTTCTTTCGTTTTAAGAATTTTCGCTTAGTTGTTAGGCAATATGTAATTTTATTTATATGTGGTGCTTTTTGTTCAATTGGAATCTTAAAATTATGTTGATCTTCTCAGTCTTTGAGAAACAAATAATTCAAGACTCAGCTTGCGCATAAAAAAGAGTTGCTTGAGAAGTTTACAAGTGTTGCTGGTAAGTCTAGGCAGGTGAAATTGTGTTAGTTTATGAATTTCAGGTGTGCATTTGGATGTATATGAGATCAGTAAAGGTCCTGATGCCATCAAGAATACTAAAATCTTCTTTTCAAGGAAGAACATGGTACAACATTGACCGAACGTGTAAGATTTTAGAATTCTTCATTTGATAGTTTTCTATTATTGCCTGTGACATAACTATTAATATTGAAATATATAGTTTTATGATTTATGCAGTTTTCACTTCGTGCTACTCTTGGATTCATTATATATGTTCTAATTATATTGTCATGCATTTTTTATTTATCTACCATAAGCACAACCTATTTTTATACACCTTGGTCGGTATACACTACAAAGAATTCGACTATTAGCGGCGACATTTGTCGCCGCTAATTATATCGTTTGCGCTGCTATTACTATTAGCGTCGACAGGTCGCCGCTAATGTGTCGCCGCTATTAGTTAGCCGCTAATAATAAAAAAATCGCCGCTAATGATGTTGCCGCAAAAGGTTGTATTAGCGGTGTCAGTTGTCGCTGCTAATATATTAATTAAAAAAAATCTGGGAGACCATTAGTGGCGACATGTCGCCGCTAATGCTCGCTTTTTTTTTAATATTTTTTTTGTATTTTCTTGTTTCCAGTTTTACAAACTAACCAATCATACATTTAATCCAGATTTTCTAGTAACACAAAATACACTAGTGTTCATAACTAATATACAATGTTCACATATACATAAACGTTTAGTAAGTAGGTTAAATATATTGTTTAACTTAAACATAAAACTACTCTAAAACAACTTAAACTATTCATTTGATACGCTATTCATCCCCCTCGTCTGAATCATCTTCGTCGGCTTGATTTGAAGCCTTTTGCGAAGCACTAATTTGTGTAAGTTGTGATATAAAATTCGGATCTTGAAACAGACTTGAAATTTGAGCCTACAAAACAAAATATACTTTAGAAGTTGTATTTTGACAAAGTATGTATATTATAACATAACACATTCAACTTTAAGTATATTTAGTGTGTTTGAACCCATTTAAACTAAAGTTAGATAACTTAAGTCTATTTTAGCTATATAAAGTCAAAATAACCTAAACCCATGATAAGATTATCAAATCCAACTTCAAATCATTTTGACTTGTTTAAGCTCAAATATCACATAATAATTAGAAACTATTTCGTTTTAGTTTCTTAGTAATTTCTTTTTGTATATGATTTTTAAAAGAATTTGAATCACAACAAATAGTCTACATCAAATGCTCAAATACATCTAACAATTTTTAATTAATTTTCAACTAACTAAATAGCATATACTATACACAAATAAGTAAATTCATTTCTCAAATCCATTTAAACTAGTAGTATACATCAAATGCCCAAAATACACAAAATACCTAAATCATCTACTTCAAACCTACTAAATACATAAATACATTGCTTAACTAAGCATAAATTCAAACATATATTATATGTTATCTCACTAATTCACCATCTTAAACAAGTTTTTTTTAAAACCTAAATATTACACAAATCCTTTAACAAATCTTATTCAACCAACTAAATATCAATATATAAACATCCTTCAACCATAAATTAATATAAACAAGTATAAATTTGTGTTTAAACAACAAAAAAAGAAGAAGAAAAAAAAAAGAAAAAGCTTACCTTGCGTTGAAGGCAGCAGGAGGTAGACGGAAGAGGCGGCGACGGTGGTTGAGGTCGACGGTAGCAGAAGGAGGTCGACCGCGGTAGGAGCAGCAAGTCGACGAGGGCAGCAGCAGAGGAGGTTAAGGGCGCGTAGCGAGGGAAAAGGTCGGAGGTCAGAGGGTGGACGTTGGAAGTCGGAGGTTGAAGGTGGAGGTCGGAGGTTGATTGTGGAGCTCGATCGACGGGTGGAGGCTGAGGGTGGAGGTTGCCGGAGGTCAAGCAGAGAGCTGCTAGGGCAAGGATGGAGGGAATAATAAGCAGGGAGGGAACAGATCTCGGGTTGATGTTTAGAGCAATAGCGGCGACATGTCGCCGCTAATGGTGTCGCCGCTATTGCCTTTGTACGATAAACGTACGCCGTTAGATCTGCACACTAATCAACGGCCAGATTTAAATGAATTCACCTTGAAACGGATCGACTATCATTAGCGACGACATGTCGCCGCTAATGAGTCGCCGCTATTGGCGTGTATCGCCGCTAATAGTAACATTTCTTGTAGTGATATGACGACATCCATGTATATATTTAACTAAACTATCTTTTTCTATAAAAGTTGGCTGATACATGACGTCAACGTATCCTTAATGTATAAACTATTATGGCAACTTCGACATCAGAAACTGGTTGATGATTTCTGCTCTTATGTGTTAATATCGCTTCCAAAACGTTACGGCGGGTTTGAATCCTAGTTTACATAAAAATGTTTTAAACCTAGTTACGCCAAGAAGATAAGTTCAAAGAGCTATTAATGTCAAAAGGTAAGTTTTTAAGGTTGGTTAAATAAAACTTTATAGTCTGAGACACATATCTTAGAGGATAAGTTTTATTTTAAATCAAAGGGTTAAGATTTATGTAGTCATTTGTAAATATTTGAAAACACGTATGCACACACCTTAATTCATATTTATTCACAACTACGATTAAACCTCCCGCGTTGCAGTGGGGGGCGTAAAACTAAAACCATATCAAGTAGCACCAATAGCAAACTACCGTCAGTGATCACTAACAGCAAAAAATGTTGAACCATGCATACTCGTTACGGCGTTTTAATATGCATAATCTAAACCGAAACATAAAATGTTGAACCATGCATACTCGTTACGGCGTTTTAATATGCATAATCTAAACCGAAACATAAAACAATACGGTTGTTACACGGAAAAAATAAAGGTAAAAACGTTGAACCAAATACACATGTTGTGGTATATTAACTCAAAAATTTGTAAGAAATAAAAATTATATGTAAGCAAAGTTAAAAGTGAAAAAAATGTTGGGGTTAAATGTAAAAAATAAAACTATTAGGGTTTAAAGTAAAAAAAAGTATAACCTACAAAGCATCAAGTACAAACCATAATCATAGTCAAGTTAAAAGTTAGTAATATAAATAAATTTATTAGCATCGACTCTTCATTTTACTTTATCTAAGAGTCGAGATTGTTCCCATAAAACCGATCCTCAAATAAAAACACTCTTACAAGGACAGTATGTATATGGTCAGCTAAAGTAGATATTTGATCTGACAAGAAGGTTGAGTCAAATTAGGTTTCGACCAACTCTAAGAATCAAGTAATACAAAGTATGTGAAGGCCATGGCGTTCAAGTTTCGAACAAAGCCAGACCAAACTAAAACAAAAACGACAACAAAAAGATCCTGTCTATCTATAGATACTGCATATGTAATGTACATGTTCATCCAAAAAGAATCAAAAAGAAAGAACATAAAATAATCAAATTCCATCTCTACGTTTCGACGTAAATTAAGTTCGAAAACGAGCCGGATCGATTGTAGTTTATTATTTATCACGTCGTGTACGGTGACGTCGCAACACGTGACGGGTAAAAAGAACTAGTTTAAGCAATCAAGCAGACAGTTTCGAAACTTTAAGTATAGCAAAAGCTTTAGTTATGATATATATGTTTTTTCGCTTCCCTAAAAGCCCTAAGCAAAATTATATTGTATTAGATGACATGTTCCATTGTTTTGATATATAAAAATCTGTAAAATAATCATCTACAATATTTATAAGCTCAAAATTATTACGAGAAAACCAAAACATATGTGTTGCCATTGGCCCATTACAGATAGCGGTGCACATTAGTCTCATGAAACTAATTTTCTTCCCACAGTTTTACCTTTTTACCCCTCCACCGACCAGCATATTACTTGTATTAATAATCTAATACACAATTACCATTGAGAACCCACACTGTAAACCCTAACTCCTCACCGGAAACTGACATATTTCCGGCAAGATGTACCTCCGGCGACCGGAGTACGGCCACCGACGAGTGATCACTCAACTGTTACTAACTAAATCAACAAGCTCGAAGAGGCTTCCCACACAAACAATCATTGTCACTAAACGACGACGCTTCAAGGTGATCGAACCAGGCACCTGCCGGAATCGCACCACACAGGTGGTTATGGCTCAGATCAAGGTGTCCGACGAACGATGCCGTGGTTATCGACTTCGGAATCGCACCTTTCAGCTTGTTATACGACAAATCCATCACCATAAAGTACGATTTAGGCCCGAACGCATCGGGAATCGTGCCTTCAATGGCGTTCTTACTCACGTTCAATATGCTTATGCCGGAGTTTATCAACGTCGCCGGTAATTGACCGGAGATCATGTTTCCGTCGAGGTTCAACGTCGCCAGAACCGCCATTTTCCCGAGCGATTCAGGAATCGGACCGGAGATCCGGTTCAGCGAGAGGTCGAGGTCGGAGAGACGGTAGATTTGTGAAATTGTCGTCGGAATCTGGCCGGAGATCCGGTTTCCGCTCAGTAACGCACGGCTGAGCATCCGAAGCTTCCCGATGTTCTGCGGTATGCTGCCGGTGATCATGTTGTTTCGGAGATCTAAATGCATCAACGACGATAGATTCGCGATCGATCTCGGAATCGCTCCGGTGAGTTTGTTGTCGGCGAGGTTTAACACCGTCAGCTGGCTGAGTTTTCCAATCTCCGGCGGAATCTCGCCAGAGATTTGGTTTCCGACGAGATCTAGATGACGGAGGAACGGTAGAGCGGTTATGCACGGAGGTATAATACCGGAAATGCCCTTCCAATCGGCGAGAATTACGTTGGATAGCCTCTCCAGCTTGCATATAGCTGTAGAGATCGAACCGGTCATATAACCGGTTCGTTTAGCTTTTTGGAAAATCGGATCTTCGGACTCTCCACGGAGCGCTATGTCCGCGACACGTTTAGTGGACGGGTCACATGTAACACCGTACCATTTGTTACAGCAGTCGTTGCCCGTCCACGACTTGAATATGCCCAAATATGGTTCGTTTAAAGCGGCTTTGAACGCCTGCAAAGCTGCTAGGTCAGACGGTGGACAAGCGTTCACTGTTATACTAGAGAACGCTAAAACCGCGGTCATGAAACACAACAAGGTACGCATTTTTACTCTTAGCTTACTCATTAACATACACACACCTTTTTTCACTATGTGATTTGTTAACTTGTTTAAGTTTTGATGTGTTATAACGACTACTAGATGGTTTTATATAGGGAAATGGTTGATAGGCAAAATGACGATTTTACCCTCACGTGACATGTGTAATTACGGGTAAACAGGTCAACGTGGGTAGAAAAAGACGAGGATGGAGATTGTGTGAGGATTGTATGTTTGTAAAACGAAGGGAGATGGAAGGTGAGGGACAGGACACGTGGCCATATGCAATTAGTGAGTTAATTATATCCTATTATTAATAACTAGGTATTGTAATTATTGATGAGGATTAATTATATAATTAGAATATTACATATGCATGTTCAAATTCAATAAAGCAGACAAGCAATGGGCTCGATTATTGTCCTTGAGTATAGATATTACTTATTAGTAATGCAATTACATGTTGTATTTCACATAATCGAGGTTGAATTACTGTTAATAATATATATAAAAATATAACGGGCTGACCGACATTTATGGAGGCTTAAAGGGAAATTAAACTAATAAACACACTGCAACTTTACTACTCTTATTAATTATTGTTTTTAAAAACCCTAATCTTCATCAAGAATTTTTTTTATTTTTTTTATATCATACAACTGAAAAAATTAATATACAAGAAAAATATGTTCACGGAACAAAATTCACGCTAAACTGTCTAGCCAAAATTCACCCTAAACTGTCTAGCTAAAATTCTTTATTGTCTCTCATTCTTGAAACCATTAAGGTGGAGGTGGAACTTGTGTCTTTCTTTTTTGTTTAGGCTCATAAATCTTTCAATTCACGCATCGAAGATGTGAAAGTTTTAACTCTTAGCGTATATTAAAACTGTAAAAGGTTTTGTGATCTTGTAAACGTGACAGCCTAAAGCGGTTGTTTTTCTCTTAAACACTAAAGCCTCCCATACCCCATCTTCACGTGGCTCATTTTCAGTGAGACCCCAAAAACACACCCGATCGCCTGAATCTTGGGCTTGGTACGGTGTTTTAACAAATATCTTCCTAACAATGTAACTGATCGATCATGTGATGTCGATGGGAAGATTGCTTGAGATCGATGTATTGATTAAATACTCACACCAGACCACCACCCATTATGGGTGTCATATGATATGGGGTCTTTGCATTTATTTATGCAGTATTAGATTTACTCCTATGTTGGAGCAGAGGCACATTTGTCCTGGACCCATATCCTGCCCAACCTGGGCCCACTCTTAATATTAATGTCACAATGACAGCCTGTATCAGTAAATATGTAATACTATAATAACATAGATAAGAAGTAGATAAGCATCCCGAGTATAGTTGTAAATTCCAACATCCGTAAAATGTTAAATGAATATATTAACACAATTTGATGATTGTTTTTTACTGTAACACATTTATAAGATAGAGAAGTCATTAAAAAGTTAGATTTTATCTGATATACTTGCATATAAAAAGTAGATATTAGATAAACATCCGAGTATAATAGTCATGAGATGAGAGAGTCATGTATCAATTTAATTACTAGCTAATATGAACTTTTCTTTTCAATAATGACTTAACTAATTGATACACGACACTACACTAGTATAGATTCACGCATGTGTTAATATTTTTATAACGATTTACGTACGTATTATTATCGCAGCGTAAAGTGAACATTCAGGGTTTAGACGAGCAAAATGACTATCAATTGTTTTCTTAAAATTTATTAATTTATCTTAATAAAAGTTTTAGTTAAGTGAAAGTAAAATTTATGTGAAATAAAATGTAGAGAAAGATGCTGGAGACAATGACAGGATCCTTTCTGAAATCATAGTCAAAATGTCGCAGGGAGTAACATGGCATTTCTGGGGGATGAGGACCAAGATAGACCAGTACGTTATTAGATGCTTGAAAGTCTGTCCAACATATTTTAAAATTTTATGTAGTCCGATGAAATCTTAGATTTGTTTTTTCATCTGTTTATATTTAATAATTTTTTAAATATAATATTAAAAAACCCATATGTATATATACATATCTTACTATATTTGAAGAGAAAAAACTTAAAACTGAAAATTTACTATAACAATTTTAGCTAAAATTAGATAGCGTCGGTGTGATATGAGATATTACCAATATAAAATTTGCAACAAAAGTAGTAATACTAAAATGTATGTTTATATTAAAATTTTAGGTTTTATAACACGTGTTTTATCACAAGGATGTAACTGTAACTAACTAAGCATGTAAACAAAATATTTTTAAGGCTTTCTTCCATTACAAATTATAATCTGCAACTGAATACTCCAACTAACACTTCAAAAGTTTGTATAACAAGTTAGTTTTTATTTATACAACACTTGAATCAATTTACATTAATAACGTAAGAAAGCTTATATTAACTTTATATTTATATACCACTCTAATCTAAATACATTTATATTCATATAAAGAGTTAGGATGGACGGGGCAATCCCACCTTGGCCTCATTATGGTTCGCTGGCGTTAAACAGCACGACCGCCGCCTGTGTGTGTTGAGCCACAAAGGGAGTGGATGTCGTGTGAATTAACGATTTAACGTTGGTGTGTGGGGTTCATAGTGTGGCATGTTCGGACTATATCAAATGTATAGGTTTAGTTGACTTGTCAACTCTTGTAATTAATCATTGTAATTCTCTTTTTGATAATATAATGTAATGCATGAATTATATGGTAACCCATATTATAGTGTATGTTAGTTTATGTTATAACAGGAAACATCAGACTTGGTCACTAAGTGTTAGAACAACCTACGGATGAACAAGTATCCTTCCGTAGATGTTCTCCGGAGCATAACTAAAGTATGTGCTTCCGTAGATGTCCTACGGAAGAACAACAACTGCTGAACAAGACCAAAGATCAAGTGGAGCTGCTGAAGGAGAGTTTGCTGCTGAAGAACAAATACAAGAACTCATGCGGAAGCACAACCACTGAAGAACAAATGCTGAAGACTAATTGCTAAAGTGTTGCTGCGGAAGACTAATTGCTGCGGAAGAAGAACTTCCTTTGGAAGATTAACAAGTATTGTTTCAAATCATCAAGTACGTAACAAAAAGTCAACAAGTCAACATATCAGAGCAATATCATCAAATCAATGACGGTGAAGGATAATAAAGTCAACAGAATATTCCACGTCACATCAACAAAATTTTTTATGTAATTTACAATTTCCTATGTAAATTGTGAATTCTTATGCCAATAAACAAGGCAAGGATTCGCACATATAAAAACAGAATATCAAAACAGAATAGAGATATATTAGCTAGAAAATAGAAACAGAATAGGAAGATATCTATACATAATTAGGTGTATATATTGATCGATGAACATTGATCAACAAGAATATCAATAAGATAGCAATATCAAGCATCAAGAACATATAGCATTATAATCAATTGTAATCGATTGATTGTGAATGAAGAGCAATTGAAAACAATCTTTGTATTGCATTATTACGTTTAGTTTTTCTAGTTGCTCTTCTTTATTCATCGATTTCAACTTTTGATAAACAATCCGTTAAACAGCAGGTATTGATAATTCCGCGATCAATAATTGTTAAAATCAAATTGATAATTCCTGCAACGATCCTTGGATTATCAAGTGGTATCAGAGCTACGTGCTCATTGATCTAGATCAATTGATCTATCAGTTTGATTTGTTTAATAGGTGTTTATTTAATTAAGTTAATTAACATGAGCAATTCAGTGGTTGGCGCTTATCAACTTCCGAAGTTGGAAAATAATTTGATTTTAAAACTTGGAAAATCAGATTTAGGAATCATGTTAATTATACAGATTCTGATTTATGGCTGTCGATTACTGAAGGTCCTTATATTCCACCTGCTTTAGGACCGGATTATAAAGACAACAATTAACCAGTAAGTTTAAAAAATCTGTCACCTGATGATGGCAAGAGAGTCAAGATTGACATCAAAGCATATAGTATGTTTACTATGGCTTTGCCTGAAGATATCTTGATCAAGTGTGAATCATATAAAACAGCAAACTCGTTATGTAAAATCCTGCACACTTTGTGTGAAGGAAGTGACGAGATAAGGAGCATAAAAAAGGATACACTTCGCTCACAATATGAGACTTTTCATCATATCGTGGGTGATTCTGTTCCTCAACAACTCCACAGGTTCATGCAACTTGTTACAGAGATGAATATCTTTGAACTGAACTACAGCAACGAGGAGTTAAACAAGAAGATGCTTCATTCATTACCAGAAAGTTGGACCCACACTATGTCCATGTTCAAGAATACTATTGATCTGAAGGCAATTGGATTGGACACTCTGGTTGCAAAGGTAGAAGCTTTGGAGTTAGACGAGAAAACCAGAAACAAGAGTGTTAAAGCACCTATAGCACCGTACCAATTCAAAGAAACTAAGGGTGTTGGAAGTGCCTTCATCTCTAATGATGATGAAGATAACTCTTGTGTTGAAAGTGATACTAAAGAGGAAACTGGCTTCTATGCTGCCAAGCCCTCCAAGTTGAACTCTCAAAACAATAAAAACAGAAAAGCAAAAGGAAAGTAGATGACTCCAAATCCAACAAAGCCAGCAATCAAACAGAACCAATTACTGTGGTTCTGGAATCAGAAGAACAGAAGGCAGCCTTTGTTGCTTTCAGCTCAAGCTCTCAAGCCTATTTGGGAAGTACCTTGACTCCTGCCTGCTTCTGTCAGCAAGACCTTGAAGAACTTCATCCAGATGAAGTAGAAATGATGGATCTGTAATGGCAAATGGCCATAATTGCTTATAGAGTCAAAATGTACATGAAGAGAAACAAGGGATTGTCAGTGGGAGGCAGAACAACAAAAATTGGTGTTGACAAATCCAAGGTGAGGTGTTACAAATGTAATCTGTATGGTCACTTCTCCAAGGAATGCAACAATAATTAGCAATCAACAACAGATACAAGACAAGCAAATCAGAGGAGCCTCAAGCAACCATAGCTAACAAACGCATCCCCTCCAGCCACAGGCTCTTCAACAGGTACCAATAATTCTAAAGAAACTGGTTTGATTATTTTGCAGGATGGTACTTGTGATTGGAGCATGTACGAGAAGGAAGTACTAGAAGAAAATCAAGCTTTGATGGATAATATGGAAAACAAAGTTCCTTATGTGTTGATGAGGTTGAGAGATACAGGGCTCATGCTCAACAATTAGCTGATAAAGTCAAATAGACTATGCTTTTAAATGAATCTCATGAAAGAGAACATAAACTTTATCAAGTTAAAATAAATTCACTACAAAAGGATTTAGACAAACTTATGTCTGAAAATTATAATTTGAAAGCACAAGTTGAGCATTTGACCAACTCATTAACCAAGTCCATGTCAGATCATGCATCAACTAAAGTAAAACTTCAGAAATTCCAACTATCATCACAGCAGTATGAGAATCTGTTAAACTCTCATATTGAATTAAAAAACAAGTCTAGGTTGGGATATCATACTGTTGCTCCATGAATTAATGATAATTACATCATCCTACCAGACACCATGACCAACTGTTTGACAAATCATTTTGTGTCTAGCACCAAAACTAAGTCAAAAGTTGAAAATAATGAAGTGATAAATGATAAGGATTCTGAATCCATTGAAACTGATTCATCTGAATCAACATTCTCAAAACAAAATGACTCAGAACTTGATCTGATAACTGTGATGATCTAGATGATAGTGATGAGCCTAATAAACAAGAAAGTGCTGGTTTGGGTAAGGGAAAATATGTGGTAATTGATTATATAACTCCCAAAATCCTTGATGAGATCAAGTTGCCCTATCCGCCAAAACAAAGAAATCTGCTGAAAACCATTTACACAAGGATTGGTCAGTTGAATGAAGAGCAATTGAAAACAATCTTTGTATTGCACTATTACGTTTAGTTTTTCTAGTTGTTCTTCTTTGTTCGTCGATTTCAACTTTTAATAAACAATCCGTTAAATAGCAGGTATTGATAATTTCGCTATCAATACTTGTTAAAATCAAATTGATAATTCCTGCAATGATCCTTGGATTATCAGGTGGTATCAGAGCCAAGTGCTCAATGATCTAGATCAATTGATCTATCAGTTTGATTTATTTAATAGGTGTTCAAGTTAATTAACATGAGCAATTCAGTGGTTGGCGCTTATCAACCTCCAAAGTTGGGAAATAAATCTGATTTTAAAACTTGGAAAATCAGATTTAAGAATCATACAGATTCTAATTTATGGGTGTCGATTAATGAAGGTCCTTATATTTCACCTGCTTTAGGACCAGATTATAAAGACAACAATCAACACGTAAGTTTAAAAAATCTGTCACCTGATGATGGCAAGAAAGTCAAGATTGACATCAAAGCATATAGTATGCTTACTATGGCTTTGCCTGAAGATATCTTGATCAAGTGTGAATCATATAAAACAGCAAACTCGTTATGTAAAATCCTGCACACTTTGTGTGAAGGAAGTGACGAGATAAGGAGCATAAAAAAGGATACACTTCGCTCACAATATGAGACTTCTCATCATATCGTGGGTGATTCTGTTCCTCAACAACTCCACAGGTTCATGCAACTTGTTACAGAGATGAATATCTTTGAACTGAACTACAGCAACGAGGAGTTAAACAAGAAGATGCTTCATTCATTACCAGAAAGTTGGACCCACACTATGTCCATGTTCAAGAATACTATTGATCTGAAGGCAATTGGATTGGACACTCTGGTTGCAAAGGTAGAAGCTTTGGAGTTAGACGAGAAAACCAGAAACAAGAGTGTTAAAGCACCTATAGCACCGTACCAATTCAAAGAAACTAAGGGTGTTGGAAGTGCCTTCATCTCTAATGATGATGAAGATAACTCTTGTGTTGAAAGTGATACTAAAGAGGAAACTGGCTTCTATGCTGCCAAGCCCTCCAAGTTGAACTCTCAAAACAATAAAAACAGAAAAGCAAAAGGAAAGTAGATGACTCCAAATCCAACAAAGCCAGCAATCAAACAGAACCAATTACTGTGGTTCTGGAATCAGAAGAACAGAAGGCAGCCTTTGTTGCTTTCAGCTCAAGCTTTCAAGCCTATTTGGGAAGTACCTTGACTCCTGCCTGCTTCTGTCAGCAAGACCTTGAAGAACTTCATCCAGATGAAGTAGAAGAGATGGATCTGCAATGGCAAATGGCCATGGTTGCTTATAGAGCCAAAATATACATGAAGAGAAACAAGGGATTGTCAGTGGAAGGCAGAACAACAAAAATTGGTGTTGACAAATCCAAGGTGAGGTGTTACAAATGTAATCTGTATGGTCACTTCTCCAGGGAATGCAACAATAATCAACAATCAACAAGATAGCAATATCAAGCATCAAGAACATATAGCATTATAATCAATTGTAATCGATTGATTGTGAATGAAGAGCAATTGAAAACAATCTTTGTATTGCGTTATTATGTTTAGTTTTTCTAATTGTTCTTCTTTGTTCATTGATCTCAACTTTTGATAAACAATCCGTTAAACAACAGGTATTGATAATTCCGCGATCAATACTTGTTAAAATCAAATTGATAATTACAGCAACGATCCTTGGATTATCAGGAACACATCCATAATTAATCATTGAAGAGCTCGTCATGAACAAGTTAGGCTAATCCACCAGTGATCCACTTCGAGTGACGGGTTTGTGCACGTAGTTATTATTTTTAGTTTTGATCTAGATTTTGGAATCGAAGCTGAGACCTATTAAGTTTTGTTTGATTTAACTTGTGATTTAGTTATTTAAATGATTTGAGTTTAAACTTGTTCATCCGCAGATTGTTATTAATATAAAAAATACCAAAAATATTCTTAAAACACATAAAAATACAAAACTATTGTCTTATTTACATATTTTATTGAATAAGCAGTTTATATAACGGGAAATGATAGTACACTATACCTTTGCTTACTTTCCTCATTTATCAAACAATCCTTTATAGACTGATCAGATGTGATTTAATATGTGAGTAGGTTCAGCTTGAGTTGAAAATAAACAAGTCATGCATAACATAATGTCAAGGTGACAAACTGTGGCTAATTCCATTTTGAGGAGCAAGGAAGTAAGTCTTATCCTGCTATGATCAACTTACTCACCTAAGCACACTATGTTGTAACACTTTATAACCTCTATCTTTGCGCATCATGAACTCTCTGTTTTGCAAAAGCAAAGACCTGAGTTCCTGGGCACCTCTGTTTTACGTAAGTAAAGACCTGGTGTCCTGATGCTTCGTAACAAAAGATTCCAAAAGGAACAGCTCTAAAAGAATCCATGGTGATTAACTGTATATTAATTCAGAGCTCACAAATCATATCAGCATTAATAAGATTTCAAAAAAATCTTAAGATAGAGCTTATAACTTACGAAACATAGTTTTAAGTGTGAAAAAATGATAAATTGACTCATCTACGGAGGACAAACTTCAATGTGAATTGAATGTGGAGTCCATACTTGTCCATCTTTGAACAATTTTTAAACCATGATAAATAGCATAACAAGTTGAATATACACTCTTGCTTGAATTTATGAGGATCAATATACTTGCAATCAACACTAGATCTGTCTTCTATCATCAACCAAAACTGTCATTGGAAAGTTTCTTAGTGTTATAGTATGATCCCATTATATGATGTCAATGCTTGTAAATAATTTCTGGTTTTGTCCTTTTCTGTGCTAATTAGTTGGATAGATAATGTTTTTCATGCTATTCTTTATAAATATTTGATAAATGCATAATTTTACGATTAATCACAAATTTAGGGGGAGTAGTAAATCAGCATGAAAATCTGAGTATCAAATATGTTACATCTTTAAATGAAGAAAGTTGGAACTTGAGCACTAACTTGGCTGCAGGATATCTGAAGGTTTTAACCAAATCAATTTCGCACAATTGCCATGAAGCAGAGTCAACAAGGTCTAATAGCAAACAACAAATGATTTAACATTATGTTTAAGATCATACATCAAAAAGGACAAAAATTGCATTTCCGTAGATTGGTAACCTACGGTTTAAACAACAAATTCATAACAAATTTTGTCTTCCTTAGATGTTTCTGCGGAAGAATTAATTTGTTAAGGTTAAAACAGCAAAGTTTTTGCCTTCCATAGATGTTCTGCGGAAAAATAAAATTAAATCAAATCAAAAAGGTAAGTTTTAGAATTCCATAGATGTTCTGCGGAAGAATAAAATTAAATCAAATCAAAAGGAAAGTTTTAGCCTTCCGTAGATGTTCTGCGGAAGCATAAACTTGTGGATAACCTCGGAAGGGTATAAAGGAAAATGGGTCCCATAATATTAAATATTTTTTTAAATTGTCTAAAAATGCATAAAAGGATATCTCGACCATTGGCCTTTCTACTCACTCTCAAAAACCTTCTCAGCCCTAGAAAATCTTTCAAACCCCTTTCATCAACAATCGCTAAAATCGTTCATTCCACACAAATAATCCACACATCAGTCAAAGATCGAAGCCAGTATGACTAATCGATTCGTCAAAGATCATAACATATGCGCATTTCTAAATCCAGAATTGGAAGATGGATGCAGAGACATCATCCGCTATCTGAGAAGAAGTAGATTGTTTTATGCGCTAACAGCAGATCCTATTATCTATCAATCACACATGATAGATTTCTGGGACTCTGCGAGGGTCGAGGAAGAAAATGAAGAACAAGTAATTTATGCCTCAATCAGAAATCAACAACTGAGAATTGATGAACGAACAATAAGGAGGGCGCTGGAGTTCGAAGAAAGTGAAGAATGTCACCCTGATGTATTTGATCACGAATACATTCAGAAAGTTTTTCAGTTAATGGGGTATGACGGAGACTATCAACATGGTGAGATTAAAAAGGGGAGGTTGTGCAAGCCGTATAGATTCCAATGCCACACCTATCTCAAGTGCATCTCCAACAGGAAGTCCAGATTGGATAGATTCTCGAGGCACATCTCATCGGGAATCATTGGCACTTTTGAGGGAAGAAAGTACAACTACTCCAAGTACATTCTTGGTTGCCTGTGCGACCACATAAGAATGCAGAAAGACAACAAGATGTACATGTTCCCAAGGTTCATCCAGCTGATCATAAACGAATGTATGCCCAATGTTGAAAGAGAGTGTGATGTGTTTGTGAAAACTCACCTAGGAAGATCTCTACTCAACAAATTGACTGGGCAGTATCAAAGAGAAGAGGTGGAGATGTTCCCACATGTGATGGATGAAACTGATGTCATACCTTAGGAACTCATATTCCCTGAACAACCACAACAACAAACACCTTCAACCGAATCACCTGAACCACCACATCATGAACCCAATCCTCTTTCACCACCAAGTGATCACACCCAACCCTTATCACCTACACTTTCTCAAACATCAATAAACTCTGCTTCAACTGAAGTAATGTCACTTAATCAAATCCCTCAACCATTACCACAACAATCACCACCACAACCATTATCTCAACATGAACCATACTTTCCATCACCAGCTATTGTGATAGAATTATCAGAATCATCTTCCAGTGAGCATACCCAACCTATCTCACCCATCCAATCTCAATCATCACTGCACTCTGGTGCAACAGAACCCATCTCACCACTTCTTACTCAAACACCTACACCTCCACTTCAAACTAAACCAACCACCTCACCCACACCTACTGAACCCATTGATGGCCTAACATCTACTGAGAAACTCAACTTTGATGAGGATGAATATGAAGTTGTTAATGATGGTGATACTGAGGAGATATGTCTAGAGGTTGAAAGGGAGAAAGATGAAGAAGTTGAACAAGAAGAGGGTAGTTATGTTGACATCATTGCTTACAATAAGGATGACTTGAATGAAGAACAGATTGATGTGAGTAAGAGCTACCTGGTATCAAAATACAACAATTTGATCATTAAAAGCAACAATAAGTTAGAAAAGTTGAGGAAAATATAGAAGGAGCTGATAGAGAAGGCATACTGATAGCTGAGAAAGATGCTACAATCACTCAACTAGAAGGACGAATCAGAACAACTGAAAGCAAAAGATGATGAGATTGAGAAGTTAAAGAAAAAGTTGTCTGAACAAGAAGTGAGCAAAAAGAAAGAAGCTGATGTGAGTTCAAAAATAAAGGAAAAGGAACCCATAATCTTTTACAACAGGAAAAGAAAATATCTGGGCAAAACTCAAGATGAAGGTGTTGAATCTAAAGATCAACAAAAGAAATCAAAAAGGGTCTCCCCAACTCACACTCCATCAGCTGAACCTGCTGCTTATCAGCAAATTAACATCATCAAAGAAGAAAGTGATGATGAGTTGAAACAGCTAACTGAAGGAGAATCTGGCATGCTATCAACAGAAGACATACTTGAAAAAAGAGCTCAATCTGCCATGTTCATGGACCTAATCAACAATGGCTTTCCCTATGACTTGGTAGAGAAAATGAATATGCCTGAAATGATTCTAGTTTTGAAAGAATTTGATGTTGCAAGACTGATGCTCCCAATTTGTAATTATGAAACTTTTTCAAAGTTCAAGGCCATGGAGCAAATAAGAAAAGACTTGGGCCATTGTGACTCAAAGAAGCTAACAAGGTACAACATAACTTGCTGGTTACAAAGTCACAACTATAAGCAACATGAGCTTAAAGGGAGAACAATTGGTGAGCTCAGAGCTATGATGGAGCATGTGATGAAGGTGGAGCTAGAAACAGGAGTGAAATTCAGGACTGGAGCTCCCAATCCTGCCTACAAACAAACAAAACAAACTCCTGCTGAACCAACTGTAGTTCAAAGCAAAGATATGTATAAGGGCAGAGAAAGCATGATCAAAGAACCAAGAGACATCATTCCCAGCAAGGTATGGCCCCTGGGAACTGTTGTGAGGGAGTTAACAGAAGAAAAGACTACATTGATACAACTCTTTGAGCAGATGACCACTCCAAGAACAGTTGAAGAAAATAAAATAATAGCATGGAAATATGATTCAGAATGGGATTGTGTTGTGCTGAAGAGAACATCTGGAATGATTCAATACTTTTTATGGGTGGAAACACTCCTTACACTTCCAGATGCAGACCTCACTACTTTGCAAAACATTGCCATCACAAACTACCTAATCAGTCCAAAGGGAAGAGACTTCTCTGGACTTGTGGCTAAGTTGAGTCACAAGTTCAAGGGAGATGTGCTTAAAGAATCAAAGAGAGAAGATGCAGAACACAACAAAAGGAAGTTGAAATAGAAAAGGTCTCATGTCAGTTCTTCTCAAGCTTTAGATGATGAATTTTTACAAAGAATTGGATATGAAGACAGATCTGAAGCATCAATCAAAGTTATTAAGGGAAATCAGTACTCTTGCCCTATCATAGAATGGGGATATGTAGAAAGGTCGAAAGAGCTGGTGTTGCAGAGAAATGATCCACTGAAGAAAGGTCCTAGCATAAGGCTATTTGACCCAATGGAGATCAAGCTGCTTCATTCGAGCTATCCTCATATCTACATGACAAGTATTTTCCCAAGCTCAATGATCAAACTGCTCAAAATGACTTGTGCTTGTATGTACACATCATTCAAGTTATTGACAAGCTCCATGCCAAGGCCTACAAGAGAAGGAAGTTTGAGGCTGGTCAACTGATAGAAGCAGAAATAGAACCAATAACAGAACTGAGAATTTCAGAACAGGATAAGCTGGAAGTGGTGTCTAATAATAGTGTTGTTGCAACATTAACTACTGAAGAGGACATCCTGGGCTTGAAATACAAAACATTAAAGAGAATAGGAAGAATGAATCTGTATGAAGATCAAAAGAATATTGTGGGATACTTCAACACCAAAATTTTGACAAGAGTTCAAGAATTGAGAGACTTGAACAGCTGATTACAAGAGGCTAAACCTATAGGGGGAGTATTGTTAGGACTATATCAAATGTATAGGTTTAGTTGACTTGTCAATTCTTGTAATTCATCATTGTAATTCTCTTTTTGATAATATAATGTAATGCATGAATTATATGGTAACCCATATTATTGTGTGTGTTAGTTTATGTTATAACAGAAAACATCAGACTTGGTTAATTTGGAAAAATTGACTAAGTGTTAGAACAAGCTACGGATGAATAAGTGTTCTTCCATATATGTTCTTCGGAGCATAACTAAAGTCTATGCTTCCGTAGATCTCCTACGAAAGAACAACAACTGCTGAACAAGACCAAAGATCAAGTGGAGCTGCTGAAGGAGAGCTTGCTGCTGAAGAACAAGTACAAGAACTCATGCGGAAGCACAACCACTGAAGAACAAATGTTGAAGACTAATTGCTAAAGTGTTGCTACGAAAGACTAATTGCTGCGGAAGAAGAACTTCCTACGGAAGACCAATTCCTACGGAAGATTAACAAGTATTGTTTCAAATCATCAAGTACGTAACAAAAAGTCAACCAGTCAACATATCAGAGCAATATCATCAAATCAATGACGGCGAAGGATAATTAAGTCAACAGAATATTCCACGTCACATCAACAAAATTCTTTATGTAATTTACAATTTCCTATGTAAATTGTGAACTCTTATGCCGATAAACAAGGCAAGGATTCGCACATATAGAAATAGAATATCAAAACAGAATAGCGATATATTAGCTAGAAAATAGGAACAGAATAGGAAGATATCTATACACAATTGGGTGTATATATTGATCGATGAACATTGATCTACAAGAACATCAACAAGATAGCAATATCAAGCATCAAGAACATATAGCATTATAATCAATTGTAATCGATTGATTGTGAATGAAGAGCAATTGAAAACAATTTTGTATTGCATTATTACGTTTAGTTTTTCTAGTTGTTCTTCTTTGTTCATCGATTTCAACTTTTGATAAACAATCCGTTAAACAGCAGGTATTGATAATTCCGCGATCAATACTTGTTAAAATCAAATTGATAATTCCTGCAACGATCCTTGGATTATCATGGCATGAGTGCGATGCGACGCATTTGTAAACTTTGTTACGCGCATGGCTACGGTGATATTTAAATAGTTAAGTACATAAAATAAATATATGAATATGCGGCAAATCAGTTCTGGAGATCATAAACAAATACCTTACATTAATTAAAAATATAGATTATTTTTGCATGTTAATTGAGGTTTGTGAGAAATGAGAATAATAATAATTGAGTTGGATTTAGCTATGGATTTTAAAGGAATAAGGTATTAATGGTGTAGTGGTGCCATTGAAAAACTGCCGCCGTGTGTTACGGGGTATGTGTTTGATCTTCAGGCGTTATTTGGTGCCCTTCGTATCCTCTAACATGCCACTATTATTATCATAATCAAAACAAGAACTATATTTTATGGGTCATGTCTAAATTTCTTTTATATGTTTTATAGCATTGGATACTGAAAGTCTCGAATGACATGTTTAGGTTTACACATACGGTGAGGCGTATGTTCATAAAAAATAGTATTATATATAAAAAGTTATTTATGTTTTAAGGAACAGTAAAAGAAAATAAACAATGATTAAAAAAAATGATGTCTATTCCAATTTTTTTTATATTTTTGAACGGCATTTTTATTTTGCCTTTATACAAGGTTTGAACACAACCTTCTGGTTGTGGGACTTCTCTCTTACCACTAGGCCTTAAACCCCCACCTTCCATTTTTATCTATCACGGTCATAACTCACTTCAAATTTATGGTGAAATCATCGGTGTTTTAGCATTTGGTTTAACCATTCCGTGTATGTCTATATACGTATAGCGGATATTCGTAACTGAAAATTGTAAATCCCAAACTTCAAACTAAAACCTTCGATTTGAAACAAGAACACTTGACAACTAAGATATCAATCATTTTGATTTTAATTATGAGAAAGAGAACTTATTGTACTTATCTTGAACTCATAAAAGGATAGACAACTATTGTTTGGTATATGAGTGGCCCATATTGTTAAGATGAAAGAGGAATAGATACCGATCGACCCATATGCTCACCCAGGTTTCACTATCAGAATTCAAAAGGGGAGCAATCAAACGTGCATTCAAAGACTTCATCCAGCATAAAAGATGATATCCGTGTAACATATTCTATATCTTCGATAAAAAGAAAGAAAAAAACACCATTAAATACGGATAATCATATATATGAAAGTGGGTATATGTAATATATATTTTTTGATGACGTGCTTGTCTTTGACTGTTCTTACATTGGATATACGTAATAGATTTAATATTACTTTGCCAATGTGGTCTATGCAAAACGTTTTTATGTATTGAAAAAACATATGCAAGATATCATAATAAACGAGCATAATAAATATATTCAATAACATCCAACATCAAGACTTCATGAGGAATCATGTCAACATTTAACCATTAGATAAAGTCTCTTCTGATTGGCCGTTGTATACGTGTATACTGCTTCAAACTCTACATCAAGATTTCTTTGCAGTCGTATACAAAAAGTTTACATAGGCACATGAGCACACGATCATATACATTCTAACAAGAAGATTAGGAAACATATAGAAACATTTAATCAAGTTGAAGGCAATTTTAGATATAGCCATAAAAACTTGTATGAAATCATATAACCCGATCAAATAGCTCTATCCAATATACTCATTTGAAATAAATAATATTTTCATTTACTCACTTACTAAATAAAATTTGTTACCTTTATATCTTTCTTTTTTCTCATAACACTTCTAACTCATAATATATAGATATCAAAAATATGGAAGTGGGTATATTTAATATTATGTTTTTGAACCATGGACTTGGTACCTAAACAGACACAGGTCTAAGTTCCATGGACTTGGTACCTAAACAGACACAGCTGGCATTACTGATGTGGCAATGTTTTTCTGACATGGCGGCTTATGTGGCTGCCAGCTCACCACTAACATGAAATGGTAACAATATTAAGGCTTATTACAATTATAATTTGCTGCAATTCACTACATTTAGGTGTAGTCATCTGTAAACCCGTATCGGTAAACTGGTAAAGTTGACCCATTGACATGTAAGAGTGGATTCAATGGGCGGTTTGGTCTGGAGACATGTACCAGAAAGATCAAAGTAGACGTTGATATAGATGTTTTAACAAATAACATGCACATTTATCATAAAGCTAATCTTTAATGGTTATAGGCCCTAACACATAAATATGTCTTAACCGAACCAAACTCAAAAATGTGTTCGGGCAAATTAATTCAAGTAGAAATAGAGAGGGAGACCACCAGTGAGAGAAGTCAATCATGAAAAGTAATATATTTTCTAACTGTGGATAAAACAGAGCTCTTACCTTGAGTCAAGATCATGTATACTTGTGCTGTGTTTTCCTGACATCACAAAATACTTGCAAAATGTGATGGATAGTGAGAATGTATGATTGAATAAAGAAAAAAAAAGATAAATTCTAATTCTATCGATAGAGCATGCACAATAAGAGATTTAGGTAAAAAAGAAAGATTAAACTCGAGCTAATGTGGCAGACGAGAACTCTGCAATTGTGCTGAAGTTACATTGTGAAACTGTGTAGATGCTACATTGTGGAACATTGTTGGCACTACACCTTGCAAAGGCGGTGGCATCATATTATGAAACTGTAAATTTCTTGAGTTAGGAAGTTCCTGCAACAAATTTAGAATAAGTATAATGAACACACAGCTAAAGAATTATGTATTTCAAATGTGAAAATATTGTAACCATGTTAATATACACATGAATGATAAAGATTAACAAGTAAAACGAACCATTTGATGAAAACTGGCATCAATCCCGATATTTACAACTTCTGGTTGTGCAGATACCTGATTCATGTGAAGAAAAAAGCTTATTTAGTTATTTAGACAGATAACTTAAAGTCATTAAAAAGTATGGAATAAACAAACCTTTTCCTTCATAACTGTGGTACCATTATTGTTTGCTTTTTCTTTCCCGGACTCTGCTCGCTTAGTGCCCTTGTTCACATTTAAGTTAGGTCCGGGTTCTTTAGAAACTGTAGGTACACCTTGGCCTTCATTTTCAGCGGAGTTATTTACATTTGAGCATTGAGCCAGAGCATCTTTAATTGCACCTAATGCAATTTTGTAACTTTCTTGTGAAATTGACCCTTCTTCACCCAAAATTATAGCCCGGCGACATAAATCATTAAGCCTCCTGGTTTTTGTTTGTACATTCTCAAGTTTTTCACTAATAGGGCATCTGCTTGTAGCTGCATTTGTCCATCTTTGAAGTACATATTTAAAAGGGATATTGAAAACACCTGACATTTGTAGAACTACAACAGCATGCCTACATAAATAACCTTTGAATTCAAACGAACGACAAGAACAACAGATATCCAACTGTGTTCCATTCCATTCCACTATGTAATCTTGACTGCTTTCAAAATCTTTAACAACATATGTTATAGAGTTTCCATCTTCTTTCTCAATCTTAAGATGACATGCAACTGCCCCCAAAACCTCAACTTGAAATTTCTTAAAGATTTCATGGGTGTATACAAATTGCACTTGTTTTTCAAATGGTGATGGAGATTTCAACTCGGGTGTGTCATGCCATGCATCAAAATCTGATTTTGCTTGTTCTTCATACAAATCCTCCATCATAACTTTGTATTGTTCTAGAAACTCTCTCAAAGAAGTTTCTAATTGAATGTGTTTATCGATAAAGGAGTTTGGGCTCTCGGATCGAGAAGGTGTATATAATCCGGCAAGAGATATCTTTTTGATATATGCTGGGGCCCATAGTTTTCGATCTTCGTATAATGATTGAAACCATGTGTCTTCGTTAAGATTAAATTTGTTAGCTAATTTGACCCACCTCCTGTCAAATTCTTCTTCAGTCCATGACCTGTGTATACACTTGTTAAACTTCACCATGAAAGTATCATGCCATGGGTTCAAATAATCAAGCTGCCTAGAGACCTTTTCTAGAACATTCCAGAGATTATAAAAGTGCCGTGAGTTAGGAAAGACTGCCGCAATAGCTGCTTCTATAGAATTGCTCTGGTCAGTAAGTATTACATTTGGGGCACGGCTACCCATCGCTAAAAACCATGTTTGAAATAACCAAACAAATGTGAATAGTGTGTCATCTGCAATCAACGCACACCCAAGCAATGTAGGTTGACAATGCTGGTTAACGCCGATAAAAAGAACCAATGGTATTTTGTATTTGTTCATGAAATACATAGTGTCAAAAGAGACCACATCGTTAAAGTTTTTGTAATCATCAATGCCTTTCGCATCAACCCAGAAAACGTTTCTGAGTTGATGTTCTTCATTTAAATCCACCGAATAATAAAAATTTGGATTTTCTTCCTGCATGGTAACAAAGAGTTCAAGAAGAATTTGAGCATCTCCTTCCTCTAATGTTAAAGTCCGACCCCTGTCATTTTGATTCCTAATATAATTCTCAAGACCACTAGATTGAAATACGCCATATTGTTTAGACACAGTTGCTAATAGTGTTTTCCTACGTACCTTAGCATCATTCTTAAGTGTATCAGAATTCCTGTGACTCCTGAAAAAGTGTGATTGAGATGGTAAAAGTTCATGGTTATGCTCCTTCACAAAACTATGAATATACCATTTCCCATTTGCTTTTCTCTTGACATGCATACTCGCTTTACAACCTATCTTAGGTGAGGGTCTTGGATTGATTGCATCATCAGATTGTTGTTTGTTCCCATATCTTATGCATGAAAATTTAGCATCAATGAACTCTTTTGACGCCCTAGAACGACGACTGCTCAGTTTGGCAGTTCCAAACCCTACTGATTTGGCATATTCCTTATAATACTCATAAGCTGCTTCATTCGAATCAAACTCCATAGTGTCTAGAGGTTCTGAATTAGAACCCCCAGAGACAGTATTGACATCCATATTTGCAGTAACCACACTCACCTTTTGTACAATTTAAACACAATACAGATTCATATCTGCTCTATCAGATTCAGAGATGGTGAGATACGTGGAATTTTATCTTGTTGATCCCTCGTAAACAGCCTAGAAAGACCAAAAGTTAAATCAATACCAGTAAATTACTAAATTTGCAAGTATCGCGTTTCCTACTTAAAAACATACATAGAATAGTTTCTCGAAAACACGTATTCCCTCTTTCGCAACCAAAAAACCACACTTTGATTTTTACATACCTAATACTATCCTAGAAGCATAATTCATATAACCTATGATGAAACTAACACATGGAATTTGTAGGACAGTTTATTTCTCTAAAAATTCAAAATCCACACAGGATTGAACTCTATATAAAAACTATCTGTAAAGGTTAGCACTCATTAACCAATAATCAGCTCATAACATGATAAAAGTGACCTGTAACTGCAAGTGTGTGTGTGGCATTAAAGCTTTAAACTATACATACGAATCCAAATCGTTTAACAGACTGAATCAAACAAATTTCATAAGAATCGGCATATGAATCAAATGCGAACAAATAGAAGAGTTATGATGAGAGAGATTTTACCGAAATTATGAGACTGGTCAGGGGAAATTTGAAGAGTTTCCGATGATTTGAAGGCGGAGATGGAGAAATTTTAGATTGAGATCACACAAATTGCAGACGTATTTGAAGTTTCAGTAAGTTAGGGTTTCTGTGTTAATTTGGGGATGAAGAAAGGTTTTTTCGAAAAGGGGTCCCGTTTGGTGTGCACAAAGGGCCATTTATGTCATAGATGTTATATTGGTGGTTTGTTTAGCGGTAAGAGAAGCTAAAGTGTAGGACGGGTTCATCTTCGGGTTTTAACGGGTAGTCGGGTACATCATTTTCGATGGTCAGGGTAAGGTTGGTGGGTTGGTATTTGGGTATGGGAACCGACCTGAATAGAACCGTTGAGTGACTATAAAAATTGGATCGCTTGAGGGTTTTAAGAAAAAAATAAATAATTACCACACATAAATACAACTAAAATATAAACCATTTTTACAACAAAAAATCTCATTTTTCTCCTACATATTCTATATCTTCTACTCGTAATTCAATAATTTTTTTACATTCAATGGATCGGGAAAAAAAACAAACTGCAGCCTAAAAACAAACCAAATCGAAGACGACCGGTTCTAGCCAATTATACCCACAATTTTAATACTACGCGTAACATCCAACCATGCCCTTCATGTTCACTCAATGCGCTTCGACACAATTCGCCTATGATCAAACCTTTGGCTAGAGTGCATATCGTGAACCAATTCGATGCCGTAGTCTATTTTTAGATAAGAAGACTAAAAACGTGTTTAGCCACCTTTCAAACTGGATCAAACGAATTTCGATTAAACTCATTGTAAGAAATTGGAATCGGTACATCGAACCTAAGCACCAAACTCTAAACCTTTAAGTTAAACCTTAAGCTACACTCTAAAAGCTAAACCCTTACATTGTACTATAAACCCTAGACCCTGAAAACAAATATGGTAGAGTTCAACAAGTTGCTTCCAACGTTGCTAAAATGAGTTCCATGAAGTTCGTTTGACCTAGTTTTGGAGTCTTCGACCTTTGAATATCTGATAAATCTAAAATTGTTTCTACCACTATCCTTTCTTTTTACAACATACGCATTCACCAAATTGTCCAACCTATCGAACTCCTTCTGTAGCACTTGAGAGGTCGTTATACGTCTGGTTTATTTGACACATAGAGTGTGGTTTGCATTTTTGTTTGTGAATATATATTGATTCATATGAGTTTCATGTTGCCTGCTTCACCAATGTCGGACCTCCAGCCATACTCCATCTCACTGGTATCCGAGTATCTCTCCATCACACACACGATTTTGTTGTGTCTATGTAGATAAATATAATGTAAACAAATAAAGCTAGTATTTGTAAAAGAAATAATTGATTCCTCTAGAGATCAAAACTTTCATATTGTTCTTGTACTCATGTCTCACCAACAAAATGTAGGTTTCAAATTTTGTCCCCATGCAAACACAACCAAGTGGTTTGGGACCGATGTCACTCTTTTTTAACAAATAAATCTATCAAGTATCAGTTACTTGAGATGGTAGTCCGGTGATAAGAACCAACAACTTTTTGATGAAGTGTATAATTTAAATCTATGCATAAGGTAGTTTAGGATTTAATAGAGTTTAAGAGTATAAATAGATGGATGTGAGTACCGAACAAAAAAAAATTCCCGAGAATCGTTTGATTTGCATAGTGTTTCCTATAATAATTAAAAGTTTAAACGGACGTAAACTTTGATTGGAATCCATTAAAAATTTATAAGATGTTTAGTTTATAGACCAGTTATTTACCCGTCGCGCCTTGCAACGGCAACGTAAACGGTGTGACCTAACTTGTTTTCGAGCTAAATTCATCATTAACAGTTCTGACCTCACCACCAACATAAGCACCCCCATCACCATCGTCAAACAAAACCGCCACCACCACCAACACAACCACCACAAACAAAAGAAATAAAAACAAATAAATCAAGCGAATCAGATCTACAATCATCATCATCTTTGCAAAACAAACCATCACCAAACAGTTCAAACCCTACCACCAACACAACCACCAATGTCACCATCGTCAAACAGAATCGTCACCACCACCAACACAACCGCTGCAAACAAAAGAGAGAAAAAAACAAATAAACCAATCGACTCAAATCTGCTATCATCATTATCGTCGCAAAACAAAGAGGCCCAGATGCCTCTACTACTGAAACCAAAGTTGTCATGCCAAGTAGCTGGCCACCATTATTGTTAAAACAGATCTCAAAATGAAAACCCTAAAGGTTTCAGGGGAGAAGGAAGACTGGAACAACATCTAAACCCAACCATCATCTGTGGACTTTAAGATCCCCAAAACAACAACTAGCGTTGAGGTTTAAGAACCCGATCACTGGAGACATCTCCGCTATCACCCCCACCATCACCTTTGTTTCTATGACGGTAATCAACTTCGATCTACAAATATTATCATCGTTGCAAAACAAAGAAAGCTAGATGCATCCATGGCTACAACTGGAGTTGCCATGGCAAATAGCAGGTCACCATCATTGCCACAACAGATCTTAAAATGAAAACCTAAAGGGTTCGCGACAGTCACAACACCTATGACCGCCTTCAGCTCCGCTATCACCTCCGTAACCCCCCCCCCCCCTAATTGAACCTTTTGCTATAGAGACACTCGTCATAATGACTAGAGGAACGATCGACTATTTTGATAAAGAAGGTGATGGGTTATGATGGAGGTAGCCGAGGGCATCGAACATATCTCCTGAGGCAAGACCAGTTATATGACAACAACAATTATTCCACGTGTGTCACACCCTCAAATTCCACAAACAGGGTATTATCGTTAGACGTGCGACATACCAGGATCTCAGCCACTAGTTACACCAAACGACACATCAATTACAAAACATGTTTGCTCATTATCACTAGAGTTTCCCAAAAACAGAGTTAAATACGTAAACACATAAGTAATTGCGGAAGCGTAATAATTTGTAAATCAAATGGCGCAGACATGCACAAATCTAATAAAATATAATTCGTAGAAAATGTTAATGTTTCATTTGACCCAACAATGATGAATGCAGCGTGTGATGATCCTAAATCGTGCGCATCTTAAGAACCTGAAAGAAACATGCTAAAGTGTCAACACAAGGTTGATGAGTTCACAGGTTTAATAGAAAACAGTAAGTAATAGTAATGAAATTCAGATTCAGTAATCAAAGCATATAAGTAGGTAGCTAGCCTACAACAAGTCACTATGTGTATGAATTTCGCGACCGAACTGACAGTAATAATGTAATGAATGCCCCGGTTATGGATACCAGACCACAACACAGTAAAACAGACTAACCATTCACCCTATTGACCTCTAGTCAAGCTAGCGCAACTAACCCAGGCGGGGTTTGTCAAACCCAGTATATCTACTAACAATCACCTCGCTAATACCATATTAACGGTCCGAATGGGGCATAGTGGTATCATAATATTAAACCAGTATATGCAGTATTACCAACCTAAAGTACCGTACAGTTTATGAAAATCAACATGTTTTTCTCCCCCAAAAGAGAGTATAGTATGAAAGTGGGCTGTAAACTCACCTTAGGGTGCATGGCAGACAAATAAAACCAAATACCACAATGGTAACCTCAACCTATTACACAAATAGGTTTATAAGTTTGTGCACAAAACATGCTTACAATGCCCAAGTCATATCACACAAAGTTCAACCCAATTCAACGCATAAAATCAAGCTTTGATAACAATTTACACAAGAATTCATTACAAATCATCAATACACTATTTTGAGTTGAATCCACTTGGAGGTGCTCCAAGACTCACGGGGTTACTTCTCAAATCATTTATTTTGATCATAACCTCATCAAAATACAAACCATATATCAAAACACTTGACCCTTTATTTGCTGTCAAAAAGAACAGTTTTGACCTACCTTCACTAAAAAGGCAATAACTCGAGTTTTACAAGTCCAAATTGAGTGTGGTTGGACATTCTGGAAACTATACTAAAAAATACACAATTTGGACTCAAGAAACGCAATGATTGAGTTTATTATCATTAAGTTACAACGTGCACAAATTTGCTAACAGATTCTGCCGAAATCAGAAAAACATCAAGTTTAGACTAAATGTGCATCCTAACAATGTTCAATGACTTCACAAGGCCATGTTATCACTTAAAAGAAGTTTAGACACTCATCCAAGTGTCTTTGCACGTTCATAGGATTTAGCAAAACCCAAACCATACGATTTATATTCAAACTCTTTCCAATGATCATTACTCGACCCGATAACTACGTTTTCACATAATAATCGACAAACACAACCCATTGCCCCCACATTAATCGATTTCCAACCCAATTACCAACCCTAATCTGAATCTGTATCAACCATAACATGAAACCCTTGATTTCTAACAAGGAACAAAGCAAAACATGATCAAATCAAGGAATAACACATACAACACACAAGAACAACAAAACACAGCCCTAGGAAATCGCTTTTTACCTTATAATTCGAAGTGGGCAGAAAGGAAACATGCTGTAATGGCTGGAGGATCAAGAGAATGGATGTAGGAGGAGAGAGGATGGTCGATTGGGGAGGAATGGTGGTGATCGGCGGTGGTTTTGGGTGAACTTGAGGTGATCGGCCGATTGGAGAGGGGGGAAGGGGATTCACGGTCGATGGGGGGGGGGGGGGAATTAGGGTTTTGCATGGGGTGTGTGCATTATCTTGCATGTAAAGGGTCATTCGTGGGCTTTCGGGTTGGGTCAGGTGAACATGTGATGCCTACAAATATTTAACATCAACTACCAACACTTGCCACGCTCAATATTGTTTTTCAAATTTGTTTAGTTGGTAATTACAATAACAATTATTTATTTATAATAATAATAATTATTATTTAATAATCTAACTTTGGTTAATCAAAGATTAACAAAACTCATCGTAACGGAGGATGGTTAAGTTAAGGGAACGAGTTTACCTGAGAACTAGGGTTGTCACAACGTGAAACAATACTTGTACTTTTACCTACAATGCCACTACTCACATACAAAAGGTGCAGATTAATATTTATAGAATTAGAATACAAAAAAGTTATAAAGACACACATAACTTTTATAAAACACACATAAATTTTATGTTCAATCGTCCCTGATTCCGCTCCATTCCATCCTTAGATCAACCTTCACCATCTTCAATGTCTTTATCTTTCTAGCCATCAAATCAACCTCCACCTAAATTTACCGCTTGAGTCACCGTCTAAACCACCCTCACTTGAACCACCACCTTCAACTGCGAATTCGAGGAAAACCTGTAACACCCCAACCCGAATAAAGCTGACGTGTCACTATTAAGGTACATGTAATCTTATTCATTCTAATATATGTAGTGGATTGCACCTTACTCTCCGTTTATTTTATTTTAATTCTTCGTTGCTACTAGCTTCTATCTGATCCGTACATTATGTGTAATTATATTGAATGTGTCTGACATCTGAACTGCTTGATTAATTCATTAAGTTTATTATTCAGGGCAACTCTAGGACTTAGTTTAATGTTCATTATTTGTTAATTTTATTTATTTAACATTTAGTTAGATTTGCTCAATTAAATGTTAAATAGGAGTTTTGTTATTTATTTTATTTTAATTGGACTTGTTGCTTTGGTTAGGATATAATTCATTTTACGTTTAATAAGTTCTAAACTTTGTTCTGTAATTTGTAAATCTGAACACTGATACCCGAACAATACTTTCTATGGAGGTTTCATAGGCTTCTCATCGCGGCCTCGATAACTTGGCACCATCCATGGCGGTGTGATTAGATCGCGACGTCTTTATGTTATCTGTATATCTATGTGCTTGGATAAGTTCTTAGCTATATATGTTTCAGAGGTGTATGGACTAGTCCTAAGATATATCTAAATCTAATGGATGTGAGTGTATGCCAACGCTCCTCCACGCCTCAGGTACTTTGCAAGCCTTTGTAAACCATGGTTACTACGAATTTATATCTGAATTTTGTTAACTTGCATGATTTATATAATAAGATGTATATTTAAAATCTACTAACCTCTGTGAAATCTATATCTGAAATTTGTATTATGTTAGTATGGCATATGCGAATGAAATCCGATATATGTGAATTTCAATTGTATTCATTACGGTATTTGTGTCAACTTTTCTTTTATATGTTCAGTGGACAATCGCTCGGCCGCATTGTTTCTCCGCTACAGGTACGCAGGGAAATCAATAGAATGTATGAAAAGCGTTAATTTTAAGCTAGGAAGTGAAAAAACAAAAGTTTAATAAGACTTTTACTTTGAGACTTTATTAATTTGATTTTTAAACTAATGTAACAGTATTGGGTTGACTTATTTTATTTCTCATTTATTAATATCTTTGATTATTGTATTGTGTGAGACGTCAGACCTATCCGGGTCAGGGTGTTACAAAACCGAAAATCAAAATGATGGTGTTAGTGTGGTGGCGGAGATCGGCAAATTGTTTAGGCGTAGTTCAAGGTTAGGGTTCTTTTTAGTGGAGGTAAGGAAGGCGGTGGTGGTGTAGGGTTAGGGCTATGATTGATTTGGGCTTCTTACAATATGAACTTGTGGTGCGGGTTTGGGCTTCGATTGAAGTGCATTTTTGTGGCTTTGATTGATTTGGTCGTGGCTAGTGGTGTTGTTGACCACATAATTACTTTTAATTAATATTATTTAAAGTAAGTTATACAAACGGTCTAATAGTCCCTCACCTAAATTTCATAATTAGTTCTGATATGAAAAGAATGAATTGCGATTGAATTTAACACAAAAATTAATAAAATTTAACTTAATATCCAAACTAGTTACCAATGAAATTCACTAATCATATAGAAATAAACATGAAATTTTAATCCTTACATCCAAACTTGTTAATTTATTAAACCACATACACCATCTATGTAATTAATCTATACTATTATATAATATTTATTAAAAGAATAAGATAGTAATTTCATTCAAAATATAAAATAGGTTACATTTTAAGCATAGAGTACAAGTGTTTTATGCAATAATTTCACTTTTGCCCTTATTTAATTTCTAATTATTGTATTATTTAATACATATTATTAATACATTATTTAATAATATGATATTATTTAATTCACTTCATTAAATTTTATTTTATTTAGAATAATATAAATTGATATTTAAATTGATATTTATTAATTATATTTTTATAACTAAATATTATTTAAATTAAGTATTATTTTATTTAAATATTTTAGTGTGTAACTTATATATATCTTTATATTTATAATAACTATAATACTAATATTTTTCTAGGGGCACATTGTAAGTTTAATAATTTTAATACTTATCTATATCTTTTATAATAAAAGTGAAATGATGATAAAATGATAATTTTACATATGGATTAAGACACCCATATGAAAAGTCATGCTTAAATTTTTAAAAAATTAACCATTTTATTCCATTTATGCCCTTACAATAAATTATAACATATGATGCTTAGAATACAAATACTAAAGCATATAAACGTGGTCAAACAAAACCGTCATTTACTTTCAATGCCGTTCATTTATTGCGATTGAACACTAATCCCTCTTCCCATTTCCGGTCTATGCAAATCACCACCGAAAGCTGCCTCCGATTATATAAAAACTCTAACCTACATTCATAAAACAAACCCCCCCCCCCCTAAAATCTAGGTAATAAGTGATTTTCGACCACAAATACCACTTATGTTTTCACTAATCTTGTTGGGATAATATAGTTGTATTAAAGACTTTTGTAATATACGTAATTATTTTCTTTCATTCAATTGTTTCAATAATTATAGTTTGATTTTCTAAATTACGTCATAACGTACCGAGCCGATATTGACTAAAATCAAATTCTCAAGAAATCAAGTAACAGTCGTATCGCCACAATGCACGAGCATTTCTACTATACTATATAAAGCATTTGAAAGAGACACAATAATAATTTTACTTAAAATTTAAGACACCTAAGATAACTTTTTAAGCATATGGTACAAGTGTCTTATGAAATAGTTACTAAATTGTCCTTATTTAATAAACTTATTCTAATTAATATATTAATTAATACATATTAGATTATTAAATTCATTACATTAAGTATTATCTTATTTATAATATTTTAAATTAACATTTATAATTACTTTTACCATTAATATTTTTATAACTAAATATTATTTAAATTAAGTATTAAGTATACTATTATATTAAATATTTAAGGATACAATTGTAATTGATTAAACATTTATATTTTTACATTATATTAAATTCGTTTATCATTTATATTTTTACTATTTAAATAACAATTTAAACTCCTGATCATTCTCACCGTCAAGCGCGGATACCCCACTAGTCCTTTTAAATTAGTAAATAGCTATGAAAAGAGTTCTAGAAGATATTTATAGAGAACGTGTTTATGTGAAAACTATTATAAAATATCTCTTATTTAAATTTAAAGAGTAGATCAATGCCTCAATGGCACATCAACGCCTTTCGGCTAGTTTCGGCTAGTTTAGGGTCTATAATTTAAAGTATTTCATTTTATATAACTTTATGTGGAAATTCACGTATAAACAATTCCTAATCGAAAACAAAGTCGCCAAAAAATAATACTAATAACACGTGCTCTTTAAAAAAAATGTAATATATTAACTAACTGGGTTTTCATCCCGCGCGTTGTGGCGGTCCCGTCATGCTACCAAAAATTAAAACGCAAATAATAAACATGTCGTGACAACTACCACTCTCACGTAGAACCCTAAAGCATTTCTTCATCATAGAAATTGTTAACTTATATTCCATTTAGTTCATCATGGTATTAGAACAGTAACGGCTATAGCTTATGACATTAAAAAACCCTCGATTTTAAATATAACACCGTTTACAAAAACATTACATCGGAACGTTAACTAAATAACTAAGTTATACCCATTCTTTTTTTAAAAAAAAAAGTTAACAAACGAAAGTTATTACCGAAAAACGAAAATTTTAGAAAATCAAATGAATTAATATTATATACTGGGGGCTTAAAATCAAAATAAAAATAAATACACAAAAAATAAAATTTAGAAATTATACATGTATTTTTTTGCCAAAATTTTGACCCAAAAAGTTTTGTGCCAAAATTCATATATTTCTAAACCTCACGGTAGCTATGAATTCTGTGGCTAAAGTTTAAACTTTTAGTTGTTGTGGCTAAATTATAAAAAACCACAAAACCTCTGTGGTAAAGTGATTGTTTTTTAATATATAGTATAATGGAAGCAATCAAGAGGATAAATCAATTTCACTTAAGATAAGAACACATAGCCGATGAAAAAGTACAAGATCCGGTAACATTAATATATAATACATGATAAAATCCATAAGAATCGTTTAATCAATCACACTCTAAAGTCATATCTAAAGTAAACATTGATATATTTCTTTAGTTCTCGGGATCAAAACACTTTGAAAAAAAATAAAATTCATTTTTTATGGATGTCTATAGATGTGTTTCGTAGATTACAGACATTTTACCTTTAAAAAAACAAACTGCACCTTACTTTCTTATAGTATTTCTTATAGTAAATCATTTCTGTGATTTATTTAAGCGCTATCGTTAAGTTAAATTATTATAAAATAATGTCATGTTTAATCTATGACCTATAAGCTTTATTTAAACCATATAAGCTTTATTTAAAACAAATTTACAAAAGACTAATCTATGACCTATAATAAAAGAATAACTATGAGTATATATGAATCTAAAAATTATTAACTCATATTAATTACAATAAATATTATATTTATGATAACTTATTACTTTTAAATTATTTGATATATTTTCAAAAGTGTTAAGAAATTGCTAATTATGCTAGCAAATAATGATTAAGTTATTAATTTTAATATTATCATTAACAGTTTTTTGTTTATTAAAATAAAAGTTTAAGTCATTATTCGGTAATGTTTATTTTTTTAACAACCTTCTATTGATATGAATTTCACCTATCCTTTATAACCTTCAATACTAGTACACAAAAAAATTATTTACATCTTTATAAACAATTAATTTTTAATTTTAATTGTCATTGTCTTAGTTACGTATTATTGTTACATACTTTTGTAAATTTTATCAGATTTGTTAATTAGTTAATTTTTTTTTTCATTTAATGTTCAATCATTCTACCTTCATTTGTTTCCATTGTAAAACGACACAATTGATTGATACTATTATATTATAAAAAACTTCTTATTCTAATTCATCTCTTTTACATCATATATATCATATATATTACTATGAATTTATTTATCAATGTATTATTTTAAGTATTTGTCAACCTACTAACCTAGTTTTCTATACAACATTGTTTAAGATTTTTTCTAGTATGTTAGACATAAAGGAGTTGGTGTCATTGACTCGTTAATGCAAAGATTAATACAAAATGATGTTTGATATATATCTATATCTATATTATTCTATAGTATATATTAGAAGGATAACATGGTAATTTCATTCAAAGTGTAAAACATCTATATAAAATTTTAAGCATTGAGTACAAGTGATTTATACAATAGTTTCACTTTTGCCCCCATTTAATTAACTTTTTTTAGTTATTGTATTATTTATTACACATTATTAATACATTATTTAATAATATGATATTATTTAATTCACTTTATTAAATTTTATTTTATTTATAATAATATAAATTGACATTTTTACTAATCATATTTTTATAACTAAATACTATTTAAATTAAGTATTATTTTATTTAAATACTTATATCTATACTACTATATAATACATCTCTTTGGATAGAGATGTGGTTTTGTCAAGCATACAAGTTTTGAAACAACATGTACAAAATAGTGCAAGGCATTTAAGAGAGGTAGAATAGAAAATTGATTAAGATTTTAAGACATTTTAGAGGCAATATGATAAATTTATCCATTAAATTTGATATAACTTGATATTTTTACCCTTGGCTCTTTCATGTATTTAATAAACATTATTAATACATTATTTAATAATATGATATTATTTAATTCACATCATTAAATTTTATTTTATATATGATACTATAAATTGACATTTAAATTTATATTTACTAATTATATTTTTTATAACTAAATACTATTTAAATTATGTATTATTTTACTTAAATATTTAAGTATATAACTTATATATATTTTTATATTTATAATAACTATAATACTAATATTTTTTAGGGGCATATTGTAAGTTTAATAATTTTAATATTTATCTATATCTTTTATAATAAAAGTAAAATAATGATAAATGATAATTTTACATATGGATTAAGAGACTCATATGAAAAGTTATGTTTAAATTTCAAAAAATTAACCATTTTATTATATTTATGCCCTTACAATAAGGTATAACATATGATGCTTAGAATACAAATGTTAAAGCATATACACGTGGTCAAGCAAAACTGTCATTTACTTTCAATGTCATTCATTCATTGTGATTGAGCACTAATCCCTTTTCCTCTTTTCATTGTCAGTTGTTAACAACTCAATAACAATTAAGATGGTAATTTGTGGTGACAATTTCTCCATTAATTTTTTCCGGTAAATGCAAATCACTACCGAAAGTTGCCTCCGATGATCATAAAACTCTAACCTACATTCATAAAACGAACCCCCCCCCCCTAAAATCTAAGTAATAAGTGATTTCTGACCACAAATACCACGCATACTTTTACTAATTTTGTTGGGATAATATAGTTGTCTTAAATACTTTTGTAATATACGTAATTGTTTTTTTCATTCAATTTTTTCAATAATTATATTTTGAAGATTTTAATTTACGTCATAACGCACCGAGCCGATACTGACTAAAACCGAATTCCCAAAAAATCGCGCAACAGCCGTACTGCCGCAACGCGCGGATATTTCCATTAGTAAATAACAAAGTATGCATAGATACATTCGTTTTTGGAAGGATTACTCCATTGTACTTATTATAAGGAACCTATATTAAGATAATCACTATTATAAATCGACACTTCCTATATGTCGTGTATAGCCTATACGTGACGTATAGGATCGACGACTGATATGTTAATAATTATATATGTTTACAATACAAGTGTCTTTGCTTTTAAGTCATTTTTATTATAAAATTCATTTATGTAGACACTTATTTGTGCTTTATTTGTATTTTGTAGTTGTAAAGGATGAAATTCGGTTATTTTTGTAAAGAAAACTCTAGGATTTGAAGAAGTTTAAGAGGAAAAATGTTTCGGATATAACCATATCAAAACTGGATATGCCTATATCAACTTTCAAACTTTAAGGAGCTCATTTCTGAAGTTGAATATGGTCATATCGTTTCCGATATGGTCATAGTCGGACCAAAAACGGGTTTATAACCCTAATACACCCCATTTCTAGCATAACTTTCATTTTCTCTCGAACACTAGTCTCATTCAAACCCTTAGGTGATTTTGAGTATTTCTCAAAAGTTTTAGAAGATTTGAAGGCAAATATTAAAGATTACACAATTTAAAGATAATCTAACATCACCCAACTCATTTCCACTCAAAATTGGTTTGAATTCCTCTAGATCAAGTATGAGTTCTTCCATGTTCTTAAGTTTGGGTATATTTTTTGTAAGCCTCATGGGCTAAACTCTTACTATCACTTGGATTAGATAAAACTTAGCATGATTTAACAACTTGTACATGATTCTTGATGTTATGTATGTTAATGTCATGATGAAACTTGATTATTCTTTAATGATTATGTTTATTTGTTCTAGTTTGATGAAATATTCAACCATGTGGGTGTTGTAAGCATGTTATATTGGAAAACCTTATATTTTTACAAGACTTATGCAGATGATTGACATTTAAGTAAGAATGGTGAATTAATGTTGAAGGTTTAGTGAAATTGATTAAATGTGCTCCTTATGCTTATGTTAGTGAAAACCATGGTGTATATTTCTCTTGTCATTAGTTATGAATTACTTTGTAATTGTGGTATGATGTTTGTGAGTTGAAGGATAATTGTAGCTTTGTCTATTTTACACAAGTGGAGGTGGTTATCATGTGTTATAGTGTTAACTTTCCAAAGATTTATGGAGTTAGATAACCTTGATGAGAGTTTAATTCACCTTTCACATTAATATAATTATATCATTCGTTTCTTATTGTATAACTTTAGGCGGCTATTGTGTGTTTATCGTTTTAGCTTTCCAAACATTTATATGTTTAGATACATTTGACGGGGGTTTAAGCTACTTTCATGTATTATATGTAAAACGATACACCCACCTTGAGTTTGTGCTAGTTGTTATTGATATGTTAAGTGGAGTCAAAGTCCAAATTGTACTTTTAATTGATTGTGTATCTTTATCTTTATTTACTTGATTTGTTAGTTTAAACTCCTTATGTTTTTAGTTAATTTCAATATTCGCAAATTCAAACTCAATTGATCCGTTAGATAGTGATAACTGTTTAGTATTGGGAGCCATTATGTCCACGTATCGATACTTGGTTCTTATCTCAAGCTATACTACTTGTCTATTTTGTGTGTAGTTAGTTTAAAGGTGATAACCTTTTCTTTTATTAAAATAATTTGTGTGATTTTTCATATCAAAAATATATATACATCAATACACATCAAGGACTCTAGAAACAAGATAAATTCAAGGGGGTTGTCAGAGGATTATACCCCCCGTATAGCCTTATATGACACATATAAGTCTATACGGAAGAAAATTCAAGGAGCTGTTAGATGGTCTATACACCTCATAAAATGCTATATGACCCCCCCCCCCATACGACGCATGTAGTGATATACGACCCGTATAGAATTCTGGAGTGTTGATTTATGATTGGGGGCGTATAGATATCTGATCGGGTTCCTATTATAATATTTTTATGAAAAGCATTTACTAGCAGTATGAAATCATTGATTTGTATAAACAAGTCGAAGTCCCAATTTTCATTTATAACATGTTAGTTTATGCTCTTATAATAATCATTTATCTTTATATGCCTTGATTAAATTTTATTAATGATTAATGATTTTTCTTCACTTGCCGTTTTAATCCTCGATCTTGTACCTAATCACATGATATTTCTTCGTTCTTAATTTTGCTTTAGTTGATTACTTCCCAAAATTGATTCGAGATGCCTCTCTTCAATATATCTAGATTCGTTAAATCTTTATATAATATTTTGCTTTGGAAATAGAAGGATAAAATTATGAACATTGAATCGTTTGTAAATGATATTTATATCACATGCTCTTATTTTTTTCAGGAGCTTACTCTTTGTTTTATCAGGTCACCATTTTTTAGATCGTTATAAAAGTAATTAGAGCATTTTAACCATTCCAAAAAGTAGATTTATTTTTTGAAATGATATTTTTTAAAACGCTTCAAACACACTTTAAGAAACAATAATTAACTAGGAAAGTTATATATAAGAAAGAAGAGAGCATGATCTCGCCAATTACTTCTGAATGAATCCAGAAATCATATGTAAGAACTATAACATTTCGTACCAGCTTCTAGGAGACATATAATTGTCTACATTGATCTCGGTAGCCACTCCACCCACGGAATTTAATGAATCTAAAGGAGTGTGAGTCTATGACTTTTGTACTAGTGAAAGTTGGTATATTACTATACACTTAAAAACCAAGGTCGGTAGCAATGTGATTGTTCCACACTACCTTGGTTTTAAATATAGATTTGCTGAGTGAAAATAAGCTCACTAATTTGTTATTGTCTTAGTGGTTGAGGCGTTGGACGTCGGAACTTTAAACCCGGGTTCAGTTCCCGGGTTCAGTTCGTGGTTGAGGTTCTTTTTTTTCCTTGATTATTTTGTCTTTTTTTTAATATTTGTTTTTCTAAATTATTTAATTTAATTTGTTACTAACTCCTCTAACAAATTTATCGATTGATGTAGTTCTTTAACAGCTTCTGACTTTTAATATAAGTTTTATTAATATTAAAAATTTGTTTCGGTTTTGGTTTTTTTAATGGAGTTTTTATCTTTCGACGTTAAATGTTATTCCACTAAATGTTTTCAATATTTTGAATTTTATTTACATAAATTCATGACCTTACACGTTATTCTTTTTACTTTAATACATAATTTAGTTTAAAATTGAGCATATTCGCATGACACCGCGCAAGAACTGAGTTACGCATCACGTGAAACTAGTCATAGCGTGTGACGAATCGACATATGTTTATTAATGTTTTGACGACAAAATTTTTCATGGTTCAACGTCGCCGCCACAACGCGCGGGTATCTTGCTCAGAAGTATAAATTTATACGATTTCGGCTGAAAATTTTATACATATTGAGTCCGACCTCTTAATTTAGGTTTCGAGACTCCCCCCCCCCCAACTTATTGGGTCTCGAGACTTCCTGCCCCCTATACCATCGATCAAGCTCCGTCACTGTGTATGCATCCATAGCTATCTATACTATATTATAATGCACAAAGGAAGAATTCCGGACAAAGTTAAGAGATTTGTAAATTTTAAGCACAAGGTACAACCTAAAAAATCAATTTAATAAGGGTAATTATGTCTTTCTAACACTACTAAAAAAGTGAAATTTTAAACTTATTTACACTTACATCCTTGTATCTTTAATTATATATAATTTTTTCCATGTTTGTTACAATATATTTAAAAAAAGGAATTCAGTTTTTTAAATATAAAACTAACCAGAGACGAGTACCATAATAAAAAAATGTCACACGCGTCGCATCACGCGGACACGTTACTAGTATTATACAATGTATGAGTCTGAGTCTTGAGAATAAATGAAATTCATATTGAAATTTTTTAATCACCCATCCAATTCGTGTTTTGGGTGTCATATTCGATGTTTTCATGCTAAATTTAAATAATTTCTGAATTGATATGAAGAAATCATACCACTGCAAATAACAAGTTCACGCTATGGGAAAGCTAAAAGATATTACATCAAATTTGTTAACACACAATTTTTTCGTTAGATGGAAAATCAATATTGCATAGATCTGTTATCGATTTAATAAATTGACAAAATGAAAATGCAGTACCATGCGTTCTTTTAATTTCATGTTTCGGGTGTCTGGTCGTTTTTCATGCTAAACTTAATCAATTCAAAATTGACATGATGAAAATCATATCAATTCACGTTTTGGATGTCTTATTTATTTTCTTGACGTTAAATTTAATCAATTTCAAAATTGACAAGATAGAAAATTATATCAAGTTACATTAAAAGGTCATATAGTTTCAATATCAAAACGGTTTAAAAAATTCAAAGAACTTATATTAAATTAGTTAAAGAATACAATTTATTCATTACGCGAAGAATTTATTTTACGTAAAGTTTTACCCGTCTTAAGAAGGACAAAATGAGGTAACAATGATATATTAGACCATGTATGAGTTTGGGACTTGGGAGATATAAAACTCACACGAATCATTTTATCAAAAAACAAAAACATGTATATAACACCTCTAGAAATCTCGGCATTTGCAACTCTAAAAAGTGGTTGCAAAAGGACTTGGTTGTAAACGAGTCACTAAATGCAATTGCAAATAACTCACGGAGGTTTTGCCACCGTAATTTATGTATTTAGGATTTCTGTAAGACTCTAAAGAAACACATAGTGCATGTTTGGCAAATCAACTTTTTAACCAACTTTTAACTTTTTAATCAACTTTTGATTTATTACCTTTTGAAAAGTTAATAAGTCAATAAGTGTGTTTGGATAAGAAATTAATAAGTTGATTTTGAAGAGTTAAAAAATAAATTTTAAAAAATTAAATAAAATTTTAAAAAGTTATTTTTTAAAAGTAGCTTTAATCAATCCTAAACACCCCATAGAAGTATTTGGATAGATAGTCCGAACACTCTATTTGGAGTAATTGAGTAAGCTAGCTTAAATTAGCTATAATTATATTAATCAAGTTGAGGCCAAGTGACAGTTACTTTTACTATTTTGATTTTGCCTAGTGGTCCTTTTTATTTGACATCTTTATTTTATTTTATTTTTTTAATGGCAAAACCACACGATATATTACAAAGAGTTAATTACATGATTGGTTCTTGTAGTATGCTTACATTATAAAATTTGTCTTAACTTTTAAAAAATTACATTATTTGTTTCAACCGTTTACCAAACCATAACACGATTGATTCTTGAAGTGAATGGGCGTTAAGTTTTCAGTTAAGTTTGTGTAATTGACCTAAAAACCCTTAGTTTTAAATAAATAAAAACAAAAAGTTATATTATCAGTGTGGGTCCCACTGGTTCCACCATCAACAACACCCTTAATCCCTTATCCACCGTCGACCACCATTACAACCACCATCGCCGACCACCATCCACCATTACAACCACCATTCACCTTAACAGATATGATGTAAATGATGAAAATCACCGCCATCATCTCCCCTTGTAATCAAGTAAGATCATATCTATAATAGTGGTCGGTGTCGTTTACAATCAGATCCGGAGTGGTGGCGATGGTGTCAATCGGCGTATAAGAGGAAAAAGATAATGACAGGCTAGGGGTGGGTGTAGCTCTACAAATATGTGGGACCCACAATTGTACCCAATGCTTTTGTTCTTTAATTTTAAAACTAAGGGTATTTTAGTAATTTAATATGTATTTAACAGAAAAACTTAACGGCCATCTACTTCGAGGACCAATAGTGTTATGGTTTGGCAAACAATTAGGACAAATAATATAATTTCTCAAAAGTTGATACTAATCTTGTAAATAAGCATACCACTGTGACCAATTATGTAATTAACTCTATTACAAACGACTAGTTAGAAGCTATCAAGAAAATTACAAGGCTAGAAGGAAATACACTTAATTGCATCCAGAGTGTTGATATTAAGACACTGTAGTTCGTTTACAACTTTGTGAATTGCTGACCAACAGAGATGGCCCTGACGGGGGCGGGGTGGGCAACCGTCAAGAGCTCGATCTCCTCAAGGGTCCGAAAATTTTAAAAAAATTATATTATATATGTATTTAAAAGAAGCTCATATATATTTTATTAAACATTTAAACTCATTAGAATTTTAATTATTTTAATCCTAACAAACTCTAGAGCTCATTAATATTTTAATTATTTTAGCTCACTACCATTTTACATATTACTAGATTTTTAAACGCATTTTTAAACTCAAACAAAAAAACTTACGATTTGAGGTGTGAGATGTAAAAGAACGATCAGAACGCAAGAGGTCAGAGCGATCGATTAATCGAACTATAGTCTCGTTTTCAACTCGCACATGGTCAAAATTTTATATATGAGTTATTTACTTTATATAATGAAGGGCTTGTTTTCCTCAACTCGCCTATGGCCCAAAATTGTTTTACGATTCTCGGGGCCGGCCCTGCCGACCAAACACCCCCAATGATCTCTGTTGTAAGTAGGCCAACTGTATACATGTTATGTTAGTATCTTCTAAAATGTTAGGCAACATGCAAGCCACATTAACAAATGAACGGTTTGTAGGTCGGTGAAGTTCCTGTCTTTCGTTCTTTAGCCGGAGAAGACTAAGTCCCATAAAGTTTTGAGGTTCACCCAAGGTTTTTGAGTTAAACTTTAAGTGTCCTTCTAAAGTAATGTTCAGAATGAAGTTGAAGTTAAGAGGCTCTAAAGTTGATTTTAGAGACTGTCGTATGGGGTCTTTTTCTTCAATACTTGTTACATTATTTGATGGTTGTGTTTACAGAAGAAAAGTTCTAACTTGTACTTTTCATATCAAATGCTCATAAAAAGCTAGAAGATTTTATATCAAGTTGTTTAAGAATATAGGCGATATATTAGATGAAGAATCAATTTTGCATAACGTGCTATAGATTTTAAAAATGACAAAAATCGGGTACCATATGTTAGACGATGCATGAAACAAGAAAATATGAAATTATATGTGAATCGTCTAATCAATTGTCCTAATTTTGAGTTGAGGTGTCACATGGATGACAAGTTAAATCAATTTTAAAATCAACATAAAGAAAATCATATAAAGTCAATTCAAAAATTAATATAGTTTCTTATCAAAACGCTATAGAAAAAAGCTAAATATTTTATATCATGTTCCTTAAAAAGTCAATTTATTCAATAGACGAAGAAAAAACTTTGCATAAATTGTTATTAAGTGTAAAGAAGGTAAAATCTGGTAACATTAATATTATAGATGATGTATGAGTCGGTAATATATTAAATAAACGTGAATCATTTTATCAATCGTCCCACTAATTTCGTGTCGTATGTGTCACGTGGATGACATGTTAAATCAACTTCAAAATCAAGATGAAGGAAATCATAGTAAGTCAATTCAGAGTTTTATATAGCTTTATCAAAACATTATAGAAAAAGTATATTTTATATCATGTTCTATAAGTCAATTTATTCATTAGACGAAGAAAAACTTCACATAAATTGTTAGTAAGTCTAAAAAAGGATAAATAAGGTAACGTAACATTAATATCATAGATATGATGACGTATGAGACGATAAAATATGAAATAAATGTGAATCGGTTTATCAATCGTCCCTTCAATTTCTTGTTTTGGTGTTGTTATCGGTGTCTTCACATTAAATTAAATACGTATAAGTTAGTAGTACCTAACTATATCACAAGATAGCCTAATATAAGACAACTAAAAGACATCCTAAGCTACCAAGATTCAAACATTTCCTAAGTGAATATTTTAGATGACTATCATTGTGAAAAAAATAGTTAATAGTACCTAACATATAAAAAAATCATATTGTTTAAAAAAATCTAGCTTCAAATGAACCAACACAAACGAGTTTATAGTCATCTGAACTGCTATTTTAACATATACAACCACTTGAATAATGTATATATAAAAAGTAAAATAGTATTATGATAATATAAATTTTGTATCTTATAATATTAGTGGGTATAGATTATTACTAATTTCATTCTTGAAAGGTCTTTTATCTACCAATAAGCTTCTTATTTAGAAACCACATGCTTAACTTTTGGAAGCTTCTCATCAAACAATGATTATATCGAGTGGCGGATCTAGAAATTACGTTTATGAGGGTCGGTATTATAGGGTAGGTTGTCTATTGCTAAACATCACTTCTTTTTTGGGTATAGTATGGTCTAGGTTCGGGTTGATAGGGTCGGTCGGGTCACACAATAAGAATATAAAATCAAATAAAAGCAAATAACTTGATAATTGATGTACCTATAATTTTCAATTTAAAAACTAACATTAACATGCAATACTAGATGTGTAAACAAATTAAAGCGGCTTGTGAGTGCCTCATGAGCTGCTCGTCAAAAGCTCGAATGAAGTTGAGCTTAAGTAAGCTCAATCTAGGAACTCGCGAACTTAAATAAGCTTTTTAATTTTATAATCTATTAAATATATATTTATATAAATAATATATATCATATAGAAATTACGATAAAAATAATTAAACAATAAATAAGAGAGTCTGAGCATGGTTGGAGCCTGAGCTCGAGCCAAGGTCAAGCTCTCTTGACACAAAATGAGCGGAGCTCTAACTTGAGTCTACGTAATCTAATCCAGACATCTACTAATCAATATTTAATAAATAATCTAACTAATAACCAACTATAAGCTAATGTGAATGGATATTATATATTTTATTGGTTTAAAATTTTGTGTAATTATAATAGGCTTGCATTCATAAAATACCAAATTCTCAAGTTGTTTTTTCTTGGATGCTAGTGTCAAAAGACGGTATCAAAATTTCTTGAGGGCAAACTAAAAATTTTCATGAGGGTCAATATCAAATTCTTGAGTCAGTCGGAATGAGATTACCCTGACCACTTGGGTCTACCTGTGCTTATATCATAATTTCTAACGTGAAACATGTTTTCAAGGATTCTATATTTTATCAATAACTACTTTTTACTTTCAACGACGAACAAATTTTTTGGTGAAAATGAGTCATGCTTGTGATAGTTCGTTGGAAAATAGGACGTGAGCAATGTAATTACAGACATAATTTACCAATGGATCAACTGGTGGTAGTTTAGTGATAGGTTACTGAAAATAAATAGTGGTTATTACCATGATAGTATTAGAGACGGATCAACGACGAATTATTCACCATTGGATAATTGACAGAATGTAACGAGATTACCGACAGAATAGTCCGCGTTTTGAAAAAATTAATAAAATGCGTCGTTGGTTTTCTGTAATAGATAAAAAAACACATTTGATGATCAACTTCTAGGGTTATCTAATATGTCGCTTATTACTAACGGATTAACCACGTTTTTTCTCTTTTACAATATTTTTGGTTTTGTAGTGAGACTTGTTGAAGATATTCGTTTTCCTAGGAGTGAACTATGTCTAGTTATATCTAGTCTTGCCACATGGTTTTTGGTAGTGTTTTTAGTTGACCAACTGAGAACATGTTTAATAATGCCTATTAGAATTGTTTTCATTTAAAAAGCCAATTAACGTTTCGATGGTAAACCGGACAAGGTGGTTGGATCGGAGACTTTGGATTTATGTTTATTTACTTTTAATTTTAACTTTTTCTTTTAAAATCTTACTTTTATATTAGTTCAGCATTTTAAGATCCAAATATTATATTTAACTAGGTGAAACGCCGTACGCGCGTTGCGCGAAATTTGATTCCAATTTTAGTCACACGAAATTTGATTCCGATTTTAGTGGAACATAACGTAATTCTAGTGAAGCACAATATTAAGATCTGCTAACAAAATGGAAATAACATCCGCTAACAAAACGGAAATGTGCCTGCACTATGTCATTGCCTTAAGCTAACATGCAGTTGTCGCAAGCGCTAACAGAAGCTATTTTGCAGAATTTCATAACTGCAAACGATATACCCACTTACATCAAGATCTTTCACAATGCCTTATCTACAAAACCAAATACCAAAATAAACACGACTTGATCTTGTTTTTGCTTCGGCACTCGCCTCTGTGTCTGTATCACAGACACCGTTGACTGCAAAAGGTGACGCAGGCTGATTGTGTGTGCCTAATTCCTCGGTTTTCAAGATGCTTTTGGTTTTTGTGTGGTTCTTTACAAAAAGTGGCAGCTATATATCCGAATTATGCTAGGTATCTTTAGATTTCTTTTCTGTTGTTAGACCTGTTAGTTTTACAAGATGAAGCAATTAGGAAGTAGTGATTTAAAGTATGATCTTGTGTGTATTACCTTCTTCGTGGAACAGTTTTCTTTTTGTTGATGGATTGGGTTCACGCCTTTGCATTACTTGAGATGTTGATGGAGTGGCAAGCGAAGGTGTGCTTGCTGATGGTGTTCGTTGTGTGTTTATGTCCACGCGGTTGACTGTGCAACGCAACATTCCTGTTCTGATGTTCTTTTGCGCTTGAATGTAGAATACAACCTCTTTATTTATGATAGAGCGCAAGGCTGCATCTGGGTCTGGCGTCGCTAGAATGTTTGAACATGTCATTCCTGTTAGAGTTGCAGACGGCTCGTTGAAGATTAAGGCATGGATGCTTCCTGTACCATCAGTGAGTGTGTCAGTGATTCGATATCTGCAGTATTCAAATTTGTGAGTTGTAGACATTATTTTTAGTGGTCTGTGATGACTAAGGGCTTACATTTCTATTGGGTTGTTGTAGTTTCCATGCATTGAGCAAAACCAGTTATTTCCAGCTTTTATAAGTGTTTGATCACAGTTTAAACAACCGGTAGAGTGCCAGTTTTTGTCGATAGGTATGTCGGATATTGATGCCTCCAAGGTAAAAGTTCGTCCCTGCGGTGATAAAGTTTATCATATATGCTCTAAGACGATTTACTACTGGGAGTTTATCTAACCTTAAGTTCATTGCTTTCTTGTTCTTGCAGTTTCAATATAGTTGTGCTTTGTTGTTGTGTTCCTGGTGTTTGGTTTTGCTATTCTGTTTCTGCTGATAAGCTGTCTTTATTAGCCTCCATTCTTTCAAAGCTGCAGTTAGTAAAAGTTGATAATGCTATTTATGTAATTTTCAGTGGAAACACATGTTTGTTTGTGAGGTAACTTACATGTCCAAGAGTATGTGTGTCTCTGCTGTTGATGGGTTCAAGTATATATGGGTTGCATTCGTTGACTGAAGTTGAAGTCTACCTATTTTCAAAACAATGTCTATCAGCACGTTTATATATATCAGTTTCTAAATGTCTATAGAATGTTTTATACCCATGAAATCAGTAAGCCTCAGAGCAGTTAAAGCAAGTATTGTAGGCTGTCCTGATGACTGAATTGTTACCCTTGGGAATCTGAGTGAAGAAGTGGCTATTTCCTCCCATAATCGGACTGTGACATCTTCATTACTACAAAATTGTGTCTAATCAGATTGAGATCTACATTAGTAGGCTAGTATATCTAGAGCAAACATTGTGGTCTTTACATGTTGATGTTTATTGAAATTATAAATACAGTCGTTGTTAGTTAAATGGATTAAGCAACTTCCCTAACCAGATTATTTGTGAAGTTTAACAGCAATATGTGTGCCTATATGTTTGTATTGACATCACATTGTCAACCTTGAATATATATATATATAGATATATACATACATGCTATATGTTTTACCTGCAATCTTTCAATGTTAGTGTGACATACAGCTTCCCATCATTTGTATAATTATCCTGCATTCGTTGCAGTATGCCAATGTAATCTGCAGTGTCCATGGTTATCATTAGGATTAGTGTTCCATTAATTTAAGGAAAAATAGTTAAGAAGACTTTAATTACCTAGAATCACCCTATTCTGTGTCTGAGTTGGATCCTTCATTTTGTGTGTAAATTTTCCAACCTTTGTGGGCTTATGAACTCAAAATATTCCCTCGGAATTTCATGTGTTTCTGGTATAGGGGTAAACACAGAGGCTGCTCCGATCCACATGTAAGCCGGATGTGATAAGGTGGATGTGTATCTATCAGGTTCTATGCATGCGTATGATCCTGAAGCATTTATGCAACTGTAATTTTGAAATAACTGGTCTATGGTCTTTTCCCTTGGCCATGGCCTGTATCCCCATTCCCTGTTATAACCAAAATTAGTATTGAGATATGTAAAGATGTGTCATTGCCTTTTATGCATGAACAACAAGGATGCTATCTCTAAGAAGTATAGGCATACTATGTGTAACGATGCTTGTCGACACACAGTCATATGCTACTTTTGGATATGTAACCGCTTTAAGTTGAGTCTGTAGGCCAATACGGAAAACGTATCTTCTTATTTTTATTTATTTTAGATATGGGTTTAGGAGGCGAATTAAGTGGTGTTAACATTGTGGTATACAATCATGAATTTGTACAAGAAACTATGAACTGTAATAAAGTGCAAAGTGACAACCAATAAATACGCGTGCCCATCTTTATTGCCTATAAGACCATGTATATTCATTTATCTTTTGATGTAGGAGACAGGTTTGGTCTTATAATGATGTTGATGTATAATTGTCACAGGTGATTATGAATACTTCTATGAGCCGATGATTAAAAAAACATCGGATTTTTACCTCCTTGTCAACAAATACATAACAAACTTTGTTGTCACGAAACGCAGGCTTCCAACTACGAATAACTCGTATCTCGAGCTCGGGAGCATCGCCACCAGGTCTAAGTGCCGAAATGCCGATGTCCTCCATGGACAATTACCTGCATTACAGATAAGATATGAGTATGATCTATGTGGTAATAACGAATCAAAGCAGATGTAGTACCCAAAGTTTAAAAGAACGGAATCGAGCCTCGAGGCGCTTTCCCTTCGCCTCACGAGGCGTAAGCCTCGAGGCGGAACGAGGTTTAAGCCCGAGGCGGAAATAATAAATGTATATAAAATAATATAATTCTTATAAAAAAACAAAAGCATGATTTATCTAATCACATACTAGTCTTAAATAAACATCAACATATTAATTAGTTATCTTGCAAACAATTAGACATGTTACTTTTAAAAAGCAATATTTTATCAGATTAAGTTGTATGTACTATGTAAAAACAAAAATATCAAGGAACAGAAAGAAAAAAAAGGCAGAAAAAAGAAGAAAAGAAACAACAAAATAAGAAAAATTTTAAATTAAATAAAATAAATCAAAAAATATAAATATAAAAAAAACATTTGAAAAGAACTCTACATAGAAAAAGTCTGCACTTCTGCAGCCTTCTATAGTGATAGCAGCACTTCTGCAGTGATTAGTAGCAGCTATAGTACTTGAAGACTTGTATATTTAGTTTCTTTTTGTTGCATTTTAATCATCTTGTTCTCCTCCTCTCTTCATCCTCCCTCACTCCTTGAACACCTTCCGCAATCTGCAACTCCGGCGAGTCCGGCGACTCCGGCAACCTGCAACTCTGGCGACTCTGGCAACACGAGCATCCCAAAATTTTTGCCTCAACGCCTCAAATCACGTCCCGCCTTAGCGTTTTTTTCACCGCCTCACCCCTTTGAGGCGTACGTACCAAATGAACCCCATGAGGCGCCGCCTCATGTACGGTTTCTTACCGCCTCGCCTCGAGGCGTACGCCTCGGCCGTTTTTTAAAACCATGGTAGTACCCATATTGAATATGATATCATGTATTAAGTTTGTGAAGTTAGACCTACCACGAACCTGTTTTTTTCTCACTTCCTCTAATAATTCTGTATATACAATATTTAAGGTTTTATAATCACTACTGTTAACGCTTTTCTTGGTCAGAATTTTTATCGAGTTTGGAGTCGTCGCTCTTGAAAGAGCGACATAAAGCTGGCCATGACCAAAAATAGGCTCAGGTAGGTATATACCTATTTTTCTTAGAGACTGACCCTGACTTTTGTTAATTGTCATAGCATAACATGTTTTCAGTGGCAATTGTCTTCTCGTAAAAACAAACGGTAAGTCCTTTGTATTATGAACAAAATTAATCCTCGGAATGTAAACCTTACGACCAACTGACGTACCAGTTACAACATATAGGCAATGCAATGTTTGCTATATGCTACATACGATTTGATTAAGACATACTGTGAGGTTATGATTTGTTATTACATATGATAGAATTAACATGCATGTTATATGGTGCAATATAATGTCTGTTATATTCTGCATATGATTTATTAGTGCAGACAACTTTGAATTTAAATTTTATTTATTGTTTGCTACGGAAATATATATAAAAGCCCATACTTCTAATTGAAGATCCAATTAGTATTATTCAAATAAGAATTTGGTTTCCTGATTTATAAATCAATCACACACATACATATTACATATGGAAAGAGACAGCAGTCAAAGCATAGAAGAAAACAAAATCAGGCCCAAACCAAAGCTTAAAGCGAAACAAAGATGGACAGATGGAGACTGAAGGTACCCAAACAGCAACAGAGGCGAAGCCAAAAAAGGAAACATACCTGTAGCAATCGGACCTGTAAAGAAGCTGGACCTGCAACAAAAACCGATGGAGAAAATTTAGAAATTACCTAGAAATATCAGAAATTACCTCAGCTAGCAAGTAATTGCGGTGATTCCAAAGACAGAGGTAAACGACAACGGCTTTAAAAGCAATCGTCACAGGTAAATATAGCCGGAGCGAACACCATCACCGCCATGATGTCTACCGGCAAAGACAGTCGGAACGCCATCGCCAAGCCCGACGCGAAGGACAATATCCAGCAATCAACCAGCAACTCCCAATCGAATTTAGGGTTCATCAAATCCGGGTCAAACCATATAAAAAAAAGCAGAAGAGCATATTAGCACACAAAAAAGTAGAACAAACCACACGCTGACAAAGAAACAAAACACAGTAAACGACACCAAAGAAACCCGCAAAAACAAAAGGAAACAAAAGACAAGGAGAAGGTTACAAACGTCCAAACCCCAAAGAACAACAATCGGAGCATCCAGGGAAGCTGTAACATCCGGTATTTTCAAGTCACTTTTCGATCATCATAATCATGGTTTTCCAATCATACATTCATGCATTTAATATTGTTTACTTAAATGCATCATTTATTACACAAACATTCATGAACCTTTCACGTAACGGTAATTCGGTGAATTGCCGGATCACACACGCGTCTGTCCCCGAACGTTGGTGATTTGTCAAAATAGTTTTAAAACAATCATAATTGGTATGAAATTATATGTTATATGATTATGTGATTAAATGTGTAGTTTGTTTGTGAAAATTGGGAATTTTCTAGCATTTATGCGTTTTCGCGCATTTTCGGCTTTTAATGCCTAATTACTATAAATATGCCTTTGAACTAGCAAAATGAATATTACTTCATGTTATTAATGTTTGTTTGATATTATATGAGCATTTGGTAGTTTTGGTGTAGAAAAAGTTCAATCACGTAGCGTTAAAACGATTTTTATAAAAGACGGGGGCCTTTCTTGTAAAAAAAAAAGTATACCCCCCAACCCTAATCACCATTTGGCCATCCCCTTCCCCTTTCCCTTCAGATATTTCGCAACAAATAAAACACACACACAAAGCACACCTTCTTTGATCATGTTCGTGCATATTGGTGGTGATTTTCAACGTTTCTTGCATCAAACGCGTACTAGGGATCATCATCTAAGCATTTCAAGTAAGTTTTTATATTTGATTTCATGTTTTTTGATCTCCACGATGAACATGAACCCTAGATGATCCAAACAAGTCAAAACTTGAAATTGATTGAAATTGATGATGGATTATGTGTTAGTATTCAATATAATAATGTTTGTACGGATTGGTTTTATGAAATTGTGTTGTTTTGATCAAAACCAAGGCTTACTTATTAAGAAAACTTTAATTTGGGGATTTTGTATTAATCATATGATTTTGATGAAATTGAATTGAATTGATGGTTCTAGGATGTTTGTTGACGCTAATGGATAAAAAGTCATGTTTTGAACTTTTGGTTATGCTCGGTTTTCGGGTACTTTCCATTAAAGGAAACTTTTGGCGTAAGTTAGTATATAGATGATGATTTATGCATGTTTGATGAGATCTAATGATTGTTATATGATGTTTAGAACATAAGGATGAATTGGGAATAATCGAATTGTGAACAACGTTTCATACGATCAAGCTTGTTATTTATGGAAACTTTTGTGATATGTTGTGATGAATGTTGTATGTGATGTGTAACATGATATGATGGTGTGATTGATGTTTTTTTTGTGATATGCTTTATAATCTTGAAATGGATTACACATGTGTAACGATGTCATACTTTTCAAAAATAGAAACTTTCCAAAAATAGATTTTTGACATGAAACTGTATGTGAATCATTATTTGAGCTATTTGAGCATAACTAAACATACTTTTACTTATTTGAATCACCAACGGGTCTTCGGGTTAGTCGGGTCAACTTTGGTCAACAAAAGTCAACTTTGGTCAAAAAGTCAACTTTGTCAAACTTGTCAAACATTTCTCGAACACGCTAACAATTACGTTGTTTGAATACAACGGGGTTCATCTTGACCATTATGTACACATACTCATGGACCTACATTTGTTAGGTAATGATTAGCTTCCAGCTTTTACACTTCATGTATTCATACGCATATAAGGTGAGTCTTCACGACCCCACTTTTACTTGCTTTTTTTTTTGGGGGAAACGCATGAAAACTATTTCTATCTAGTTTTGGTATTATTGGTATATCGCTTGTTACTGTAGTGCAAACATTATCACGCAAGTCCTTACACACTCGAACCGTTAATAACGGGATATCGAGGTAATTTTTGGTAGTACTACTGGGTTTGACAAACCCCACCCGCGTTAGTCACGCTAACTCGACTGGAGGTCGAACGGGTGTTTAATTGACCTAGACACTTGCCATTGTTCTGTGATAAGACATGACGGAAGGTAAAACAACTCACAAACAGTTAGCTTCGGTTCGAAACGCTAAGTAACTCGATATATAGGCTAGCTACCTATGGTATACCTTTGTTTAATTTTACCAGGCAAACGTTCAAACATATTTAATGATTTAAACCTGTGAAATCACCAACCTTGTGTTGACACACTTTAGCATATTTTCTCAGGTCGCTGGCATGCTTAAGGCTAGGGCTGCATATCTGAGGCTCATGTGTCATCTTTATCATTTGAGAGCAAGTTCATTTACATTTACTATTTTCATTGGGCGCCTTGTTTTGCGCATTTATTACTCATAGTTTTATAAACATTTACGCTTCCGCATTGATTACATTGAAAACTATCTTTTACTCTGATTTACGTTCAAATGCTTATTTTGAAAACGCATATAGTGTCGTTTGATATAACTGTGTCTGAGATCCTGGTTTGTCACGCGCCTCGCGGTAGAACCCCGCCGGTGGATTTTGAGGGTGTGACAGAAATGAAATCCAAATCAAACAATAAATTAGGCCACCAAAGGACACGTGGACAGAAATAAAACAGGAGCACAACACGTGTACTAAAGGACACGTGGACAGAAGCAAAACAAGAGCACAACACGTGTACTGCAAAGACCAAAAAAGAGTAAAAATTTTTATACACAGGAATACTCGAACCGTGCAACAACAAAAACAAAACACACACTACTAACCAACTCAACCACACAACAAATGCACAAAAAAACATCAAATTAACCTATTATAACAAAAATGTAAAACGTTTGAAAAAAACAACCAATCAACACCTGCCAAATAGGTGTGAAACGAAATCCAAATCTAACAATAAATTAGGACACCAAAGGACACGTGGACAGAAATAAAACAGGAGCACAACACGTGTACTAAAGGACACGTGGACAGAAGCAAAACAGGAGCACAACACGTGTACTGCAAAGACCAAAAAAGAGTAAAAATTTGTATACACAGGAAGACTCGAACCGTGCAACAGCAAAAACAAAACACACACCACTAACCAACTCAACCACACAACAAATGCACAAAAAAACATCAAATAAACCTATTATAACAAAAACGTAAAACATTTGAAAAAAAAAAAACAACCAATCAACACCTGCCAAAAAAGTGTGTGACACTATTCATCGCCAAGGTTCTTTCATATATAGGTTAATTGAATCTTCATATTATTATTATATTAAAATTATAAATTCAGATGAATCATATTGCAATATTAGTTTAACTAACAGTATCCAAGCTCACGCATTGCGTAAGCCTTTAGTGCTTAACATTGGACCATGTTTATTTTTAGGTATAAACAATAACACATGTATGTAGAAACAGAAAACACATCATGAAGAATAATGTGCATTATAACACCAATGCTCAGAATAAGTCACCTGTTGCACTTTTTTATGCATCATCACTGCCTTGACACATACAATGTGTACTGCTATAAAAAAAATGTGATTTAGAGGCTGAATGATACATATAATATTACGAAATGAACATCCTCGTACAGGTGTTAATTGCATCATGTATATGTATACAATGGTACACCATATCGCCGGCTTCTTGCATGGTTTCCCACCGCCTACAAATCAAAATCAGGTGACGTGAGAAAAGCCATGAAGCAAGGCTTTTAAAGTCTCAGATGTGCTTACAGTCATCATCATCGACCCTACTATGAATATATGACCAAGAATCACTCTAGCCAACAAAACAACTAAACAACATGAGACCACATCCACAACCACATTCTATTACATTTCGGATGAGCATGCGCTCAACATCATGGACCCGACGATAAGCCTCAAATGAACAACTGTTCTACATCATCAACCTGTTACAAAGAGTCACCGACAACATCAAGAATATTCAAATCATAGCATCAACGACGTATTACTCAGGTGCATATGCATCATTGACAAACTAATTTGCTGCAAGAAACAATTTAGGGTCCAACTTCATCTTAATCGGACAATAGACTGAAAGAAAGGTCTTAGGATACTACACTTGGCCGGCGGCTACCTCGCCTGATCGTAATTACGCCGACAACGACGGTAGAGGCGATGATTGCATCTCTATTATTCCTAACATTATCTAGTTTTCAAATAATAAATTCACAAGAAAACATATAGTAATTTTAGTTTGATATTTAGATTATTTATAACGTTATCTAGTTTTTGAATCTGTTTTCGATCAGCTAATCAGTCCGACTACTAAACAGGTTTTCAAACTGGTTCCCAAACCGGTTCCTAAATCGGTTTTCAAACCGGTTTTTAAAAAGTAGCCGTTATATAGCCGTTTATGACCCTTTTTGTGTTTTTTACCATTATACCCCTATTAAGCTAGTATAAATATGTATTGGATGTTTTGGTTAAACCACAACAAGTTAAAACACTCTCTACTCTCAAAAAACACTCTGTATTCTCAAATACGATCAATACTTTCGTTCAATTAAAAAAAAAACTCTCAATACTCTCGTTCATTTCAAAATAGCTTCATCAAGTGCTCAATCATTTTTTCGGTTGTGATGCGTCTTCAAGCAACGTGGTGGTAGCAATCCTTCCTACGAATAGGAACCCCGAAATATGATGCAATTACGATTTATGTCAAATGGCTAGCGGTCCAAACAAAGCTTGTTGCAAGTATTGTCATAAGTTTTTCAAAAAAGATGCAAATACAACTTTGAAAAACCACATTGCGAATAAATATTGTAAGGCTTTGAAAGGTGAACCGTTTCAAGGTTAAGCTTCGATGACAAGCGAAGGGAATGTTTGGGCTTATGATGTTGATGCGGTTCGTGAGCAAATGACGCATTGTAATTCAAGAAAGTTTGCCATTCAAACATTTCGACAATGAACATTTGACCCGTCTAATTCAACGAACTCTCCAACTGCGATACACACATGTAAGTCGTGATACACTTAGAAGAGATTGCTTAAAAATATGGAAAAATCAAAAAATGAATTAATATCTTATTTTGAAAATTTACAAACCGGTGTTAACTTAACTAGTGACGTTTGGTCGACTCCGCACGGTTCACCGGACTCGTACATTTGTGTCACCTCCCATTGGGTTGAACCCGGTTCGTGGCAAATAATGAAACGTACGATTGCGTTTGAATTGTTTGATTATCCTCACACGGGAAAAACATTTTTTATCTTATTGATAAAGTTATTAAAACGTATAAATTAGAACACAAAATATTTTCTATATCTTTTGATAACGCGTCAAATAATACGCTTGCGATATAACATCTAAAATTAAAATATAAACCAATTTGTGACAGTGTGTTTTTTCATAGTCGATGTGTTGCGCACATCATAAACTTAGCCGTTCAAGACGGTTTAAAAACTATTGAAACAGTAAAAGATAGTTTTAAAAGAATGTTACATGATATTTTTAGCAGTAACCAAAGATATAGTAGGTATTGTAAGTTTTGTAAAGACGCAAATTCCAAATGTTTAGGTCCAAATTGGGACGTACCTACAAGATGAAATTCGACTTGTAACATGTTTGAAAAGACTATTGACCAAAAAGAAAGTTTAATAGCCTTTCATAATGCTTTGGTGAGTCGTGGAAAGTCTTCGACTTACCATCCACCGGGTTGGGCTATTATTGAAGAAATAACCAAAATGCTTAATGTTTTTAAACCGCAACTACTTGTCTTTCTAGAGTTTATTATCCAACGAGTCCATTAGTACTTCACCAAATTTACTTAATGACTTCAAAATTAAATGAGTTGTCGTGTAGGGGTAGACCTTATTCGGATATGATACCACAAATGAAAGAAAAAATTAAAAAATATTTTAAAGAAATGCCTCCGGTTATTACATGTGCCGCTGCCTTAAACCCTTGTTTAAATACGTAGGGGGTTGAAACTTTACTTGATAAAATTACTTTTAATTTGGATTTAGAAGAAGAAAACCCATATTATGCTCAAAGTGCAAAAAATAATTTTAACACATATTGAGGCCAAATGTTTGATGTTTATTTAGCAAAATATGATGAAACATCAAACATACATGAGTCTATGCGACATGCGGCATATGACGAAGGTTCAAGTGATCCAATGTTTGCTTTGTTGTAAGGTCCCGTTCCCGGAGACCTCACAGTTGGTCAATCATAGCATAAAACATTTCATAGTTAATAAACCAATGCAGCGGAATTAATATCAAAAGCCATTCACTTTATTAATAAATATTGTTGCCAAGCAATACATTGTTAATTGTTAATAGTTACAAAAGATCATGTTAATTTGCATTACAAAACAACAATACTAGTATGCGTGAATGGATGCCAGTCTAGCCCCGACGAGTAGCCTCCCCGAGTGCCATCCTCAGCAAAAATTACCTGTCAACTGAAAATGCATAAAATTCAGCGTTGCTGAGTGAGTTCTAGTTTTAAAACATTAAAATACCTTAAAAGGTTTGTATACGAAAATACCCTTTAAAATAATATACTTTTCATTCGTGCGTGAACACACATCATACGTACAGTTAAGATAACATCCATTATCTTCTTTTTACCATTTACATCATCGTTCATCCGAACTTTTATTTTAATCTTTCACTTAATCTGGACCAATGTGCTATGCCCCCGATATTGAGCACTAAACTGGTACTGAGTCAAGGTCTACACATAGACCCCATACTGATGCACGAAGCCGACTCCAGTACCGGGGCAGCAACAAGGGTCCCCTAAATCTCAAAGATTGACCCTGTGTGCATCCAACAGGTTAGCTAAACTGCACATAGTTGAGCTAACAATCTAGTGGTTGTGAACCTCATGTGAATTTGCTTGCAAGACTTTCTTTTGTTCTTTATGTTTCACTTCTCATTATCATTAATCTTTCCACTTTTTCTTTAATGATAATACTTTACGTATAAAGATAAATCACACCACGTAAAGTCACATAATAATATAATAAATAGAAACACAAGAACAACCCAAAACATAAATAAAATAATCAGATAATAGCATCAAGTCAAACCCTAAAATTCTGATTTCCCAAAATTTCAGAAAATTTTCTAAGTGTTTAGGCGCATAAGCACTATGCAGGCGCATGAGCCCTGCTTAGGCGCATTAACACTATTAATGCGCATAAACTCTACACTTAGGCATTTTAGCTTACATTCTGGGCGCATGAACTGTTCAGGCGTATGGACTAGCACTTAGGCGCCTGAACAAAGGGTTGGGCGCATGACAATATTCAGGAGCATAAGTCTACACTTAGTAATTTCAGGCAAAACTTTGGGTGCATGGGCACTATTGGGGGGCATGGATCCCCACTTAAAATTTTCTAAGGCAATTTCCAGGCGCATGGACCCTGTTTGGGCGCATGGCCTGTACTTAGGCTTTTCTAAGTCAAAACCTCAGGCGCATGGGCCCTGTTTGGGCGTATGACCACCTGTTATGCATTTTTCAGAATCATGACTAACCCAGATCTGCATTTGCACCTGTTCTAAGCATAAACTTAACATTCTAAACAAACACAACACATAACAAGCATAAACATACACAACATACGGGTATGCATAAACCAATTGTAAAACATTTTAATCATGCATTTTCAGCCCCAAAACAGTTTAAAACACATAGAAACCGGGGTCTAGAACTCACCTAGTGCAGCAAACAAGTAAAACTCCACCGAACCTGCTTGCACACGAGTTCAAGCACCTAAACAAGCAAAAACAAGCACCAAAACACATAGAACACATATAAATCGGTTTTAAAGTTGAAAACACAACAAAAACCGAGCCAAATATACAAACAAAACTTACCCTGAAGATTTTCAGCCTTTCTTCTCCTTCACAACCGAGAGAACCAAAAATTCGACTTCTTTCTTCTTCTTTTCGGTCGAACAACAGGAACAGCAGGATGATATGGGCGGCCATGCCCATATAAAGTGCATTTTTGACTTTTTGGTACTATTTACACAAAGCACCCCTCATCTTTGCCTTCTTTTTATTTTCTTCAAAATACTTTTCTTTTCTTTTTATTTTGACCGAGGTTTCGGGTGTTACAAGTCTACCCCTCTTAAATAGGTTTCGTCCTCGAAACCTGTCACTCTTCGAATAACTGTGGGTAATGCTGTCTCATCTCTTCTTCAGTCTCCCACGTAGACTCAGAACCCTTCCGGTGTTTCCACTGCACCCGCACAAGTGGAACCACTTTATTCCTCAACCTCTTCTCATTTCGATCGACGATTGCCACTGGTTGCTCTACATAGTTAAGTCGTTCATCCACTTCGATATTTTCCAATGATACAATCATATCTTCGTCGGCTAGGCACTTTCTCAGATGAGATACATGGAATGTCAGATGAATTCCATTTAACTCCTCAGGCAATTCTAATTGATAGGCTACCTCCCCTACTCGTGCAACGATTCGGAAAGGCCCTATGTATCTCGGGCTCAGCTTGCCCCTCTTCCGGAACCGGATGATTCCTTTCCAAGTTGAGACCTTCAATATGACTCTATCACCCACGTTGAATTCAATCGGTCTATGCCTTTTGTCAGCATACGACTTTTGTCTATCCTTCGCCGCCTTCATAAAGGCTTTGATCTTTTCTAACTTCTCCGTCGTAGCCTCGATCACCTCCACGCTTCCTAACTCTTTCTGCCCAATGTCTCCCCAACATACGGGCGTCCTACATCTTCTACCGTATAACATCTCATATGGTGGCATGCCTATGCTGGCATGATAACTGTTGTTGTACGAGAACTCTGCTAACGGTAGGTGATCATCCCAACTCCCTCCAAAGTCGATCACGCATGCTCAGAGCATATCCTCGAGCGTTTGAATTGTCCTCTCAGACTGACCATATGTCTGAGGACGATAAGCCGTACTGATGTGTAGCCTCATCCCCATCGCATCGTGGAATCTCTTCCAAAACTTCGATGTGAACCGGGTGTCACGATCTGACACAATAGACACCGGCACACCATGCTGAGCCATAATCTCCTTGATGAATAGATCCGTCAGTCTCTCGGAGGAATACATCTCGCGGATCGGTAGGAAGTGAGCACTCTTTGTCAATCAATCAACTATCACCCAGATGGTATCGTACCCCTTCGCAGTACGGGGTAGCTTCGTTATGAAGTCCATGGTGATGTGCTCCCACTTCCACTCGGGTATATCCAAGGGTTGGATCTTCCTGTATGGCTTCTGATGTTCTGCCTTCACTTGCAAGCAAGTAAGGCACTTACTCACATACTCCGCCACGTCGCGTTTCATACCCGGCCACCAGTAATCCTTCTTCATGTCTTGATACATCTTGGTAGCACCAGGGTGAATAGAGTATCGGGTCTTATGAGCTTCGTCCATAATTCACCCACGTAGATCCCCATACCGAGGAATCCACATCCGTCCAAAACGGGTTCTAACTCCATGGGTATTCTCTCCCAACTCTATGACCAAAACTCTTATCCTTTCAGAGTTAAGGCGATCTTCTTTCAATGCCTCATTCTGAAATTCCTTGACCTGTGTCATCACGTTAGAGGTCATCACCAACTGATACGCCTTCACCCGAATCGGCTCGGGTCTCTCTTTTCGGCTAAGGGCGTAGGCCACTACATTGGCCTTGCCCGGGTGGTAATGGATTTCGCAGTCATAGTCCTTGATTAGTTCCAACCACCTCCTCTGCTTCATGTTGAGTTTCTTTTGCTCAAAGAAATACTTTAAGCTCTTGTGGTCCGTGAAGATTGTGCATTTCACCCCGTACAGGTAGTGCCTCCAAATCTTTAAGGCGAAGACTACAGCTGCGAGCTCCAAATCATGCATGGGATAATTGACCTTGTGGGTTTTTAGTTGTCGGGACGCGTAGGCTATTACTCTCCCACGTTGCATTAACACACAACCCAGTCCCGAATAGGAGGCATCCGAATACACCACTAAGTCTTTACTCCCTTCGGGTAATGTCAAAACGGGAGCTTGAGTTAATCTTGCCTTTAACTCCTCAAAATCGTCTTCCTGTTCTCGACCCCACACAAACTTCACCTCCTTGCGCGTCAATTTGGTCAAAGGTGAGGCTATCTTGGAAAAGTCCTGGATAAATCTTCTGTAGTAGCCCGCCAAACCCAAGAAACTACGAATCTCGGATGGCGTCTTTGGAGACTTCCATTGCATCACCGCCTCCACCTTTGCCGGGTCCACCATGATTCCTTCAGGATTCACCACGTGACCCAAAAATTGAACTTCGCGTAACCAAAAAGCACACTTAGAGAATTTAGCATATAGCTTCTCCCTTCTAAGTGTCTCCAGCACTTCGCGTATGTGACCGGTATGTTCTTCTTCGCTCCTTGAATAAATCAGGATATCATCAATAAACACAATCACTGACTTATCCAACATTGGCCGACACACTCGGTTCATCAAATCCATAAAGGCAGCTGGCGCGTTAGTCAGACCAAAAGACATAACGAGGAACTCGTAGTGTCCATAACGCGTGCGAAAGGCTGTCTTAGGAATATCTTGCTCCTTAACCTTCAATTGGTGGTAGCCAGATCGAAGATCTATCCTTGAGAACCAATTGGCACCTTGGAGCTGGTCAAAAAAGTCATCTATTCTGGGCAGGGGATATCGGTTCTTCACCGTTAACTTGTTTAACTCCCGGTAGCCGATAGACATTCTCATACTACCGTCTTTCTTCTTAACAAAGAGGACCGGAGCACCCCAGGGAGAGATGCTCGATCAGATGAATCCCTTGTCCATCAACTCCTGCAGTTGAACCATTAGTTCCTTCATCTCAATCGGAGCTAATCGGTACGACGGTGCTTTGGCAACGGGTTGAGCACCGGGTATCAGATCAATCTGAAACTCGATCTCGCAGTCCGGTGGCGTACCTGGTAAATCTTTTGGGAACACGTCTGGAAAGTCACACACCACGGGTACTTCAGACAACTGTGGTACTGACGCGTCCACATCCTTCACATAAGCCAGGTAGGCACTACATCCCCGCTTCATGCACTTCTCTGCCACCTCCATCAAAATCACCTTCGGGACCGTAGCGAAGCGGTCACCGTAGACCGTCACCGAACTTTCATCGAGCGCAATTAGTTGGATCATCTTCTTACGACACACGATGTTTGCCTCATAGGTTGCTAACCAGTCCATCCCTAGTACTACATCGAATCCTCCTAGGGGCATCATATATAGTTTAGCAGCAAACCTATGGCCTTCTAACTCTATGACATAATCCTCAATCATATTAAATTCTGGTAGACTTACCAATAGCAGTTTCTACGTTAAAAGGCTCATGAATACTTCTACTACTAACAGGCAACTTAGCACAGAAAGCAGCAGATATGAAACTCCTACTAGCACCAGAATCAAATAATACAGAGGCACAATATTGGTTTACTAGAAACATACCTGACACGAAGTTTGGGTCAACCCGGGCCTCTTATCGGGTCATCGTGAAGGCTCTAGTACTAGCCCTCAGTCCTCCTTCTTTGGCCCCAGAGCTCTCAGCTCTAGGCTTCTTGCACTCATAGTTCCTGTGGCCAGTCCCGCCACAGTTTAAGCATTTCGGCACTCCACAATCTTTTGCTATATGACCGGGCTTCCCACACTTGAAGCACACAGTCACTCCCCTCATACAATCACCAGTGTGCTCCCTACCATATTGGTCGCACTTCCTCAACCCCGGGCCTGATGACACCATCCGCCGGTCATCTATCCTCCTCCGTTCGCTTTCCTTGATTTGAATGTCTGACTTAGCTCTCCAGTTCTTATCACCTCCATCTGCCTTCTTCACCTCAACCACCGCTACTTCCCTTTCATCATACAACATTACCGCCAAATCCACTGCCGACCTAAAAGTGCTTGGTTGGGCAGCGATCAAGTGTCTGCGGATGTCGGCCGGTAGTCCCTGGACGTACCGGTTGATCTTCCTCGACACCGGCGTAACCTGATCCGACACCAACCACGCCATTTCGTTAAATTTGGCGGTGTATTGCTGGTGGGTCATAGTTCCTGCCTCCAGCTGTAAGAACTCCCTTTCGATCTTGTTGAGTTCTCGGTGAGGACAGAATTCCTCAATCACCAACTTCTTCAGCTCTCCCCATCTCATTCTCTCGATGGCCCTGTCACCCTCGGCTTGGACAAGATTGTCCCACCAACATAGTGCCGAGTCGACAAAAGAGTGAGTGGCGAACATCACTTTCTGGTCTTCCCGACACTCACTGATCTTCAATACTGCCTCCATCTCCCTTATCCAGCGGTGGGCAGTTGCAGCATTGCCATTACCATCAAAGGTAGGGGGTTTACACCGTTGGAATGCCCCGTTGCTGCATCCCCTCGCGGTTTCCCGCACCACCACCTCTTCTTCATCACTGGAGGCTCCCCTTTCAGCATTCAGCTCCTCCTCATCGTTATTATGATTCCCCACGTTACCCCTCCTACCAACAGTCGTCTTCCTTTCATCCTCCTTCTCATTCCGTTCATCTTCTCTAACAGCCCGGATAACTTCAGTCACGACAGACGGTAGGATCGTCTGCATGACTTGGTGGACCTCCTCCACCACTGCCTCTTTCACCGAGGCCCTCAGATTGGCACTCTCATCACCGCCCTCCGGGTGATGAAGCCCCGGCTCACTAGGAGCCGTCTCTGTAGTCCTCGTCTTGTTCTTCACGGCCCGTGGCCTCCCAGCACGACCACCCCGTTTTCCACCTCGAGAAGCCTTAGATGATCTACCTCCGGCCATCCTCTAAACACTATAAGATTCAAATACCAACACGGTCATTCAAGGTAATATCTCAGTTTATGTTAAGTATAGTAAGTCCCTAATTACAGTGGCCAGTTGTGATTTGCCACTTACTTTACTTTTCATCCCTCGAGCATTTCCTATCCTGACTACATCAGTACTCAAATCTACTAAAAGCATATAAATCAAATAGCACATGCACATAATACCGGTTAACATTAAGAAAAGAAATACCTGAGGGCACGTAGCTACTCGGGCTGGCATCCCTCCATTCGTCCCATTCTTAGTTTAAGCTTAGGTTTTGAAAATATTTACCTATTTCTCTTAAACTTTGGCCCTGACACCAACTTGTAAGGCCCCGTTCCCGGATACCTCACAGTTGGTCAATCATAGCATAAAACATTTCATAATTAATAAACCAATGCAGCGGAATTAATATCAAAAGCCATTCACTTCATTAATAAATACTGTTGCTAAGCAATACATTGTTAATTGTTAATAGTTACAAAAGATCATGTTAATTGCATTACAAAACAACAATATTAGTATGCGTGAACGGATGCCAGTCTAGCCCCGACGAGTAGCCTCCCCGAGTGTCATCCTCAGCAAAAATTACCTGCCAACTGAAAATGCATAAAAGTCAGCGTTGCTGAGTGAGTTCTAGTTTTAAAATATTAAATACCTTAAAAGGTTTGTATACGAAAATACCCTTTAAAATAATATACTTTTCATTCGTGCGTGAACGCACATCATACGTACAGTTAAGATAACATCCATTATCTTCTTTTTACCATTTAAATCATCGTTCATCCGAACTTTTATTTTAATATGTCACTTAATCTGGACCAATGTGTTATGCCCCCGATATTGCGCACTAAACTGGTACTGAGTCGGGGTCTACACATAGACCCCATACTGATGCACGAAGCCGACTCCAGTACCGGGGCAGCAACAAAGGTCCCCTCAATCTCAAAGATTGACCCTGTGTGCATCCAACGGGTTAGCTAAACCGCACACAATTGAGCTAACAACCTAGTGGTTGTGAACCTCATGTGAATTTGCTTGCAAAACTTTCTTTCGTTCTTTATGTTCCACTTCTTATTATCATTAATCTTTCTACTTTCTTTAATGATAATACTTTACGTATACGGATAAATCACACCACGTAAAGTCACATAATAATATAATAAATAGGAACACAAGAACAACCCAAAACATAAATAAAATAATCAGATAATAGCATCAAGTCAAACCAGGGTCAAACCCTAAAATTCTGATTTCCCAAAATTCCAGAAAATTTTCTAAGTGTTTAGGCGCATGAGCACTATGCAGGCGCATGAGCCCTGCTTAGGCGCATTAACTCTATTCAGGCGCATAAACTCTACACTTAGGCATTTTAGCTTACATTCTGGGCGCATGAACTGTTCAGGCGTATGGACTAGCCTTAGGCGCCTGAACAAAGGGTTGGGCGCATGACAATATTCAGGCGCATGAAAATTTTCTAAGTCTTTTTATTTTCTTCCAAATCCTTTTCTTTTCTTTTTATTTTGACCGAGGTTTCGGGTGTTACATTTGTATAATACTTTAAGAGATGAATGCAATAAACGTCAACGTGGTTATACTCCGAGTAGTGAAATCGGAAGGTATAGTGGAACAAACTTTTTATCCACCATGACTCCACAAGATTTTAAAAATTTTGACTTGTTGGCTTGGTGGAAAGGTAAGGAAGATCAATTTCCAATCCTATCCACCATGGCCCGAGATTTACTAACCGTCCAAGCTTCCACGGTAGCTTCGGAATCTGCTTTTTCTGTTAGTGGCAGGATTATATCAATACGAAGAACCCAACTCACTCCCGAAACAGTTGAAATGTGTATTTGTTTGAATGATTATTTGGATGCAGCTGAAAGAATATAAGACAAATGCTCACTTGAAGGAAAATTATAATATGAAGCCGAAATATATGAAGACGAAGTAGACGATGGATTGACAAATGACCGATGATGAAGCGGCATATGACGAGTTCCTTCGTAATACCTCGGGTTCTGGTGGCGAAGAATAAAGTTTACGTCATTTGAATTGTTTATATGTTTTGAATAGTATCTTTATTTTATATTTTATGTAATCTTTGATAAAAATAAATAATCATATTTAATTTTTCATGTATCATAAATCATAATTATATTTTTATTTAATGTTTTATGTTTTATGTTTTAATATTTATAAATAATTTATATAAATGTGTAATCTTTGATAAAAATAAATAATCATATTTAATTTTTTATGTATCATAAATCATAATTATATTTTTATTTAATGTTTTATGTTTTATGTTTTAATATTTATAAATAATTTATATAAATGTGTAATCTTTGATAAAAATAAATAATGTTTTAAATCAACTGAACAAGTTTTGAACAATAACTATTTGGGCGCATGAGCACTGTTTAGGCGCATGAGCACTGTTTAGGCGCATGAGCACTGTTCGGACTCATCTGTTTGGACGTTTCTTCTTTGGACTGTTTTGGGCGTTTGGAAAATTTAAATTTAAAAAAAAATGAAAACCCTAACCGGTTTGGGCCCGAATCGGTTTTCAAACTGGCCCGGACCGGTTCGATAGGTTTGAATATCCTAGCCCTGAAACCGGTTTAGAAACCGAGCCGGTTTAGGGTTCAAACCGGTTGAAACCGGACCGGTTTGAAACCGGACCTGTTTGACCCCAAAAACCGGTTTGTACACCTCTAGTTCCTGGGTCCGGTTCAATTTTCAAATCAATGATTTTTTTTGTTGCTCTAAAGTTTATGTAATGCTGCTCACGATTCAACATGTTCACAATAATTATTGTTGCAAGTTGCGCTGTTGTGAATCACGTGTTCCACACAAAAATCAGACTAATAAGAGAAAATTCAAACACACAATTATACATTTATACACAAGTTCAGTGACAGATGCGTCTTTAATAATTTTTATCATATACGACAAAGATTGAAACAATTATTGCAATGTGATAAAACTGAAATATTTGGTGACCAATCTCTTTTTTTTTTTTTTAACCATAGAGCTAGCTTTATTACTTTTTTTAGGGAAGGTTGTGAGAATTCTACTGACAACAAAATATTATTGGTGGGCTGGGCTTTACCGTAGTGGACTTTCGGATGGCGGGTTTTTTCCGGAATTGATGGTTGGTGGGCTTGGCTTACCAGCGTTGTCTGTGCTCGTGGATGTATGGGGTGTCTTTTCGTCATTGGGGTACCTGGGTAGCCGGGTTTTAATTAGTTGGCCGTTAAAAAAAATTCTTTTCTTTTTGTTTTTTCTTTAGCTAGTTATATATTGTATCCCCACAATCATTGTCGTTATATTATATTTAAACTTTTTTTATTAAATTAACTGATATAAACGGAATATAAGAGTCAGAAAAAATAAATAATTAAAAGATAAAATAAATTCTTCATTGCTAGGGCTGTTCAAAAAGTTCGCGGCTCGAAATTCGCTTGAAAAAAGCTCGGCTCGAGAAAAGCTCGTATCTAAGCGAGCTGGCTCGGCTCGGCTCGGTTTCTAAACAAGCCGAATCAGAGTCAGGGTTAGCTCGGTTCGAGCTCGGCTCGTTGGCTCGGCTTTTGAATATACATATACATACATACATATATATATAATATTAATAATAATAATAATTATTATTATTACTATTATTATAATTATTATTGATATTATTAGGATTTTGAAAAGATTCGTTTAAAATAAAAATGAATTCTTTTTAAAAACATTTAAGTATTTTATTTGAAAAATACATAATTTGATAGTAAATTGTTTATATTCAAAATGATGATCATTATTTTCTCAAGAACGAAGTACCCAACGGCCAACAAAAAGCAAAAGTCCTAATATAATTTTTTTGTGTTTTCATATATATTAAAATGAGAAAAAATAAAGTTTTTTTTTTAAATCGAGCTAGCTCAAACGAGCCACGAGCTGGCTCGAGCTTTTCACGAGCCGAACTCGAGCCGGTGTTTTCAGCTCGTTAAAATTTTCGAGCTCGAGCACAAATCCTTCCTGGCTCGGCTCGGCTCATTTACATCCCTATTCATTGCATTGGTAGTACACAAGAATATATTTTTTAATAACAGTAACATTCAAAATGTTTATTTAATAACGTTTGAACTTGAGTGTTTTAAAAGGATTTCAGGTAACTAAATAAAACAAATAGAGAGCAGTGTTGTATTTAGGAAAGTGAGACGAGCAATGGTGGAGCATCGTGGGGGGAGCTTGTGTTAAATTTTAGTCCGGTAGTATAAATTTTTGGTTCGCTAGTATAAATTTTTAAAAAATATCGAGTTCACCCCCTTTAAAAAAATTAATTTCGCCCCCACCCCTATTACAGAATAGTTCAAGCTCCGCCTCTGAAGAAAAGTGAGGCGCTAAGCCGAGGTATGAACTGTGACGCCCTTGAATGGCGTGAGAAGGGGGAGATTGTCAACCGACGTCGAGCGCACTGCCCGTGAAGTTGAGACTGTTGAAGTGGTCATAATACGTTCATTAAAAATATTGTGTTTGTGATTTGTTGGAATTAAAAAAAAGGTTAGACGTTCCTTTGAGGAGAATATTTATTGAATAGACAATAATTCTTAAACAATGCAATAGCGTGAAAAACGTGTAGCAAATGGGTTTTATTTATTGGAGGTTATCATATGGCCATTTGATAAAATAAATAATTTAGAAGTAGCTTTGACCAGAACATTCTCAAATATAGTCATCACATGACGATACCTATTTATGTGGTATTCACGTTGTTTTTCAAAAAAACTCATTTTTATATCAAAAATACGCTGGCTATAAAAGTTCCCATATGGTATCGTCAGGACAAATTTATTAATATTTATTGTTGAGGCGATACAAGTTTCACATTAATATTTATTGCCAGCGATACACCACTTATTTCGTATCGCCCAATTTTTTGTTATAAAAATCAAAATACTAAATTTAATTTTTTAAATAATTGATTAAACAAATACGACTTTTTGTTTAAATCATAAAAAAAACTTGTTTTCTAATTATAAAAATATATCTATGAATATTATAAAGTCCTTACCCCATTCACTCGTATAACATTCACCATTTAACACCTTTTTTTTTCACTCGTATATCACGGATAAACAAAAATATCATTTTCAACTGGTTGTAAAACCTTCAAGTTGGATTATGGAAAAACAAAGTTGTTAATAGAATCAATCTGAATCTTTAACTTCGAGGGATCAAAACCCGCAAGAAAACAAACCTGAAAACCACAATTACGTACCAAAGAAAATGTCCAGAAAAACAAAGTACCGAAGAATTTTTTTAATTAATAAACTTGTACTAAATTTTTATATTTTTTATATACTTGTACTAGTTTTTTAATTTTTTATATTTTAGAAAATGGGCAATACACAGGGGACAATCTATCTTTGGCTAGAGATATAGAAATTTTATGTTAACTTATTTGGTCGATACACGAGGGATAGTGTATCTCTGGTTAGCGATATGTAATTTTTTTCTTGTTTTGAATTTAGAACGATATAGTAGCGATACAACACGCATTGGTATCGCTATAGCTATTAAACTGGCTATACCACATGTATTGGTATCGTTGTCTGGAGATATTTGGACTCTTGTTATAATCTGATTCATTAAATATTTTGGATATTTTTAAAGTATTGTTGTAAACTTAATTGGTGAAATGGCTAGTTTGGAAATTTTCCTTTTATTTAACACGGTTTAATGTCAATCAATTCAGCGGCGGAGCTTGAACTAATTTGTAGGGGATCGAAAATCATGAGACCCATAAAAAAAATTTCTATCAATATCAAGATAAGCTGAACTCAATACGTATAAAATTTCCAGATGAAATACGTATAAATTTCTACTTTTTAACGATAAACAGGGAGGTTAAGGGCTCTGGCCCCGTAAGAGCTTCACCCATAATTCTAGGTAAGTTGGGGGTAGAGCCTGTTGTATTTTTGAGAAAATACCAGGAATCAATATTCAAATCCTAAATATGAATTAGATTAAAAATTGAATTAGTTTACAAATAAAAGTAAAAGAAATGTGTCACTTATCTTTTTAATTTTTTTTAACACGGTTTAACATATAGGGAGGGGTGAATTGCTGCATTATCCTAATTTGTGCATGGTTGACCGCTGATGGCTCACTAAAGCCTAAAAATCACATAATAAATAGGCTAATACTAACTATAAATTAATTTCCATCATTGTTTAATTTACTTTCTCTTAAAATAATTAAAAGATGTAACCACTCGTATCGGAAAAAAATGTTTGAATGTTACTGAAAATTCGAAGTTCACAATTTTGAGACACTAATGTGTTATTTCTTCAGGGAAATATTCAAATACAAAAAGTTCTAAAACTAAAAAATATAATAAATAATCTTAATTATCTATCTTTTTAATCAATGGTTGAGATAAATTTATAGCAAAAAGTTTGTTAAATATGTATTTTAAAAACAGACACTTTTGTTGAACTTCTGTAAGTTCCCTCAAATTTTAAGCGTCGTAACTTTTATGTATGAATTTTTTTTTATAAAAATTACACCATAAAAACGAATGTTTTTTATCTTTAAACGAGTACAGTATTTTTATATATAATTTTAATTAATATTTTTATGTTTTTAAGCTCATATCTTGTTATTGTGTCTTTTAGTGCAGTTTATTATGTTTTTTTTGTTAGTTATTGTGTTTTTTAAATACTATTGTGTTTTTTTAAATACTATTATATTTTCTAAAATGATGAATTTTAAAAAAGTATAATGATGAATTAATATTATTTTGTATCTCTAATAAGTAAAACGCAATAATAAATTAACAACTAATTAATCTAATACATTAAAAACAATGACAATATAACACAACGGCTCATCTTGTTTTTTATCGCTATTGTGTAATCTTGAACACTATGAGTTTTGAAAAATATATTGGTGAAATAAAATCATTATGTACTTCTAATTATAAGACACAATGATAGATAACAACAAGTTTATATAATATAAAAAAATAACAAAATATAACACATTGTGTTATTTTTAATACTATGAGTTTTGATAAATACGTTGATGAAAGTATAAAATTATGCACAGGGGCGGAATTATGTTATAAAGTAGCGGATCAATTGACCTCATTGATTCTTGAACATGTAATGTAATGTACAATACCTAATTTTTTAGTGAACCTATAGTTTGCAAGAGGTGAACCCATTAGTATATTTAGGTTCACAATATAACATAAAAATTTGTTGGTTCACGTAAATCGCGTGCCCCGGAAGTTGATAAGCCATGTAGATGTTATGAGTTCGAATCTCTATAGCCCCTTCGACCCTTCGTCGTCTACAACTGCTCCAGTCGACCGACGACCAGCACAGACTACTGTTGCCCCCTTCGTCGCCTGCTATCATTTGTCGAGTTCTTAGTTTGGTAGCCTCCCCCCTTATGAGGATTTGATGTTTTTTAAGTAAACTACAATTGAATCTTGAATTCTTGAAATGTTAGTTTTCTAAATTGTTTATTCAAATTTCAAACCAATTAATGTTTTCATTGTTAGACTTGATTTATTTTACTTATTTCTTAGTTAAATTTTTTTCGTTGAGGGTATTTACAAATCTAGAGTATAGTAAATTTGTTTGTTAATTTGTGTAATTAGAAATCTAGAATCTATAATTTGTTTGTTAATTTAGGTATTTAGAAATCTAGAATCTATAATTTCTTTGTTGATTTGGGTATTTCGAAATCTAGAATTTACTTAATTTGTTTGTTATAATTTAGTAATTTCACTATATTAGTTATTTAGTTTATCACAATTCATAATATGTGTGATACATTTAACATTTTAGGAACATGGATCGCTTTATTGTAAAAAGAAAACCATCGAATGTTGTTTCTTCATCTAGTAGTAGTAATCCGGCAAGAATTGATTTAGATGATCTTCATGGGGTCCTTCTGAACGAAAGTCAATCTCATCATATCACCCTAATTATATTCCAACTCGACCCGACCTTACCGGACAACCCAAAAAATTATATTATTTTGTTACAAAACGAATCACCGAAAAATAGTGAGTCCCTTGGAAAAAAATCCTAGTTCTGTCATTGATTGTGCACTTGTAATTATAAAATACAATGATAGATAACACGTTTATATAATATATAGAAACAAGTGTGGTTATCACCTCTGGAGTGGCGAGCTTCAGTGATCATTGGAAAGGTGGAATGGCTTTCGATTTAGGGTTTCAGATGATTTGGTTTGGAAGTCTGTGCGGCTGGTCATGACCCATGGGTCAAAAAGATCCGCGTGTCATGCATCTCGGGTCTGATTAACTTAGAGCGGGAAATGATCGCTGAGAATGATTGTGGTGGTAACATGTGGCACCACATGTAATCAATTATTAGAATATAAATTACACGGATGGTCCCTGAACTTTGCGTAAATTTAACCTTTCGTTCATAGAAATGAAAACTTACATGTTTAGTCCAAATGTTTGAATAAACGTAACATTTTTAGTTCTTCAGTTAGATGGTCGTTAAATGATTCCGTTAAATAGGTATAAAATCACCTTTTTATCCTTCAATTATTTAAAAAATAAAAGAAAAATTAGTGTATAGGACCCACCTCACCCCTACGGCCCCACCACATACACCTGCTTCTTTTTCTTCCTCATTCTTCTATAACAGATAACAACCATCACCTTTTAATACATGAGTAATTGGATTTTTAATAATCCAAATTATTAACTATTGATTAATATTAGTCATAATTAACAATTTAACCAATATCAATCTCAATTTTTAATTTTATTACCGGTAACAAACTTAGATTAATTATTTCTTAGCTTGTTAGTTTGTAATGACATGGCACGTGACGTTGCTCGCGACATGGCATGTGACATGATGTATTACATAATTAAAATAAAAAATATAAATATTTAACTCAATTTTTACGTTTCTTTGTCTCCAAACTACTAAACACGAAAAAGCGCTACATTAAATAACTTTAGAAAATGATATTTTATAAAAAATAATTGGGTTATATATTTATATTTTTAGTTGTAATTATATTATACATCATGTCACAAGCCACATTACGTGATACGTCATAAAAAACTAACAGAGTTAACAAATAATTAGACTAAGACTGTTATTAGTAACAAAATCAAAAGCGGGGTTTAATGCTAAAGATTGTTACTTGGGATTAACATTGATCCATAGTCAATAGTTTGGATTTTTAAAATCCAATTTTTTTTAATATATTATATATAAAATGACAAAAATGCCTTTCATATAAGGGGCATATAATTAAGTTAACTATATATTTGGATAGAAGTTAATGTAATGGCAATGTGCAATTTAAAAAAAAAAAATTAAATGTAATTATTAAAACTAATATCGTATTATGCAATTTTATATAATAATAAATGACACATTTGTAAGTTACTCAAATAAGTTATTTAGTTGTGTCAATTAAAACTTAACTAAACGAGTAAATTACAAATTTTATCCTTTAAGTATATATAAAATTACGAATCTTGTTCTTAAACTTTAATAAGTACACTGAGCGTTTTTTAGTTAAAATCTTATCACATTTTCTGTTCTTTCTACTAACAAAAATTAATTTTTCTATTAGTTTTGTGTGAATGACTATTTTACTCTTACCCATTAAATGACGAAATCTATAATTTTTAATAATCTTTTATTTTTTATTTACTTTATATTTTTAATCACTTTTTATTTTATACGCTTATCTTAAATAATATTAATTAATTATTTTTAAATTTTTTACATAAAAATATACTTTTAGTTATAGGTTTTTAATTTATTATATTTTTTATTTTTAAAAATTACTTTTCACAATTTCTAATAGTACGAGAATAAATTAAAGAGTTCAGAATATATTTTTTTCATGTTTTAAAATTATCCTAGTAATCGGTTTTTTTCACCATCGTTTTTTATTACATTTTTGGTATAAGAATTTTCAACTATGTTGCATAGTTTGGCTTACGGTTAAATTAGAAACCTTTAGAGACAATTGATTTTGGGATGTGACTTTTTATATTTTACTTGGTTTTATTTATTTTAAGTGGGGCTATATCTATAATTAAGCTTTGCTTAAAACATTAAGTTTTAAGTGTTTTATTGTAAAAGATTCAATAAGCTTAATCATAAAACCAAACCAAAACAAAACCCTTAGTAATTGTCTGGTTCAGTTTCATTTTAATTTTCAGTGTTTTGGTTTTGATTTACAATGATGAAAACTCATTATTAACAGTTTAAATAAAACCTTAAATAAAAGTACATTTAATTAAAATAAATTTGAATGATTTGTTTATTTAAAAACTCCCAAGTATTTGTTTAAAAATATTTTAGTATACTTTATATGAAATTAAAATTACAAGCTCTCACACTATAATTATATTTAAAAATAAATCATTTGATTGAATATGAAAAATTATAAATTCAAATCATAAATTAAAATACTACTTTCTCCGACCGGTTTTGAATATAAACCATGTACCAAACAATTCAAAAGACTAACAAAACTTGTACCCAAAAAGTTAAAACCAAGTTGTCTAATTTTTATTGGTTTCAATTCATTAGAAAGATAATGAACAAAGTGAATAAATAAAAATAAAGTTATAATTAAAAAAACTATAAATAAAGTTACAACTTATAAAAATTTTAAAACTAATTTATTACTAATATTGATGATGATTTTTTTTAAATGAAAGTGGCTAAAATAAATAAAAATAAAGTAAATAAAATAAAAAACATAAAGACAGAAAATAAAAGATTAATAATTACACATTTCGCCATTTTAAGGGTTAAGACAAAATGGTCATTTAAAATATAAAAAAAATAAGTTTATAAAATAAAACTGATTAGAAAAGAGAAAAATATAAAGAAAAGTAAAGTAAATGAAATAAAAACAAAAATAAAAAATAAAATATTATTGAATATTACACATTTCTTCCTTTAAAGGGTAAGGACAAAATGATCATTTATAAAAAATTAACAGAAAAAGTTAACTCTTGTTAATAGAAAACACAAAAAAACGTGATAAGTTTTCAAATAAAAAACGCTTAGTATACTTATCAAAGTTTAAGTACAAAAATTATAATTTTAGGTATATTTAAAGAATAAAATTTGTAATTACTCTAATTAAACCCTTTATGAATTTTTAAAATTTAAAACTAAGAATTAAAGAACTAATGGTCTGTTTGGTATGGTGTAATGAAATAGACGAATGAATGGAATGAACGAGGGAATGTAATGGATGAGAGAATGAAATGAATCATTACATTCCATAGTACTGTTGGATTACCCTTTAGAAATGAAATCAATCATTACTTTATATTGTTTATTAGGTATGAAAAAACAAAACAATGAAATGTAGAAGTAGTTATAGTTGTGATGGCTGGTGGTGCTCCCGGGCAGCGGCGGTGGGTCCCGGAGATGGTGGTACGCGGCGGTGGTGGTGGCCGGTGGTTGGCGGTGGTGGCAGGTGGTTGGCGGTGGTAGTGGCCGGTGGTGGTTCTGAGTGGCGGTGGTTTTCGGCGGTGGTGGGGGTGGCCGGTAATTAGGAGCGGCGGTGGTCGGGTGGTTGGTGGCGGTGGCGGCCGGTGGTTGATGGTGGTGGTTGCCGGTGACGAATGATCTTGGTGGCGGTGGCAATTGTTGTGGTGGGCGAGTGGGTGGTGTTGGTAACAAGAAGTGATGGAATGAAGAAAAAAGAAGAGGGGTGGATGGAATGAATTTGAAGGAATGAAATCAACTATGTAATGGTTTATTTTATTATCTTTACCAACAAAACATGCATTTTTTCATTCACAATCAATGATTCATTCCATTCCACCCTTCATTTCTGCGTACCAAACGTTACCTAAATCTTTCGCGAATCCCTTCGCTAGGTTAAAAATTCCAAAAATATAATAATTAAATAATTATATCCGTTTAAATTATTGTAATTGGAGAAAAACAATGATCATCAAAACCAATAATTAATGCCAGGTAGGTATATATACATTATAATCTACATAAAAATGCCAAATTTCAATCAAAATGGCAATTTAAATTAAATTTCAATAAGAATTGCCGGTTTCAATTCGTGTTTAGGTCACACTCATAATTGCATAATTTGGGTCTTTAAACAAAGCAACACGAAACTAATTAATAAGGAGAAAGAAACAATACAGTAAATGTTGTAATGAAGATTATTATACAAATACCGTATTATTATACGAATTACAAATAATACTCATATTAGGCAGTTATCCCATAAAGTGCTTGTAATTAACTTCGATTAGTTACGTAATCGTTAATTGTTTTAGTTAAATAGTGATCGAAATTTTATAAGATTCAAGTAGGGTCAACTAACTTTTTTGAGACCTAAAATGGTTTCAAAACTAGAGCTCCTTTTCGATAGTTTTCCTAAAAAAATATTTTTTACTTCGGATCTTAACAGATAAGAACATAATGACACATATTTTTACATATGATAAATGCATACAAACATGTATATTAGAGTTAAAGTGAATTTTAATAACTAGATAAGAAAGTTCGGTATTAATGTGTAGAGACTGACGTGTAGAGACTGACGTGTGCTCATTGTTCAAAAAGATGCCGATGATTTTAAATGTGTAGAGACTGACGTGTGCTCATTGTTCAAAAAGAAATGTATCAAAAAGGAAGAATTTTATTTTATGAATTTTATATGAACAAGTAATATTATATGGGAAAAGACTAAATGGAAGGGCAAATTTACAATAAATTATAATTTTCATCTGATTTTTATATAAGTTAATAATTCTTTTTTTACCCTATAAGAAACGAGTAAAACTTTTACAAAATTACTCTAAAAAGGGGAATAAACCTTGACTTTTAGGTACTCAAACGTAAATTAACTTATATTTTTTATGTGCTGGTCGTTGGATTGTTTTCACACTCCCCAAAAGCTTATTAGGTATTTTCATCGTATAAAAAGTTGGTTATGTAATGTATTAGCGATCTACTTTCAGTTTTGTTTTAATATGATATATGTACACTTTCTAATATTGGTAGGGTGCATAAAAGTTAGTTTATGTGCTATTATGAACACCCTAACATCTTTATAACTAGATAAGAAAGTTCGGTATTAATGTAACCGCATGTTTTGTTCTACAACAAATATTTATAAAAGGATATGCATTATAACATAAGGACTCAATTAATTATATATTGTTAAAATGTTACCATCACATGCCAATTTCATTTCCTATCGTTTCAATTTGTTTAAACTGAGATTTAAGTATCTAACACAAAGGCAACAACGAAAAGGGTTAAAACCGCACACACTGATTTCCTCAGGGGTAGTTTATGTAACTTAAAAATTTTACAACTTCAATCCCTGTTACGTCTTCTATATAACTAACCCTTATATGCATGGTGAATTCTGCAACTCACCTACCACACAAACATGTTGAAACCTCAAGTCAACCACCTACACCGCCACAACACCGCCGCTCCGCCGCTACTCACGCAGCGGAAGACCTCTTTTATCACCGGAGACCGCGGTGGTGATGGTGGTGATCAAAACCCTACTTCCTTTATATCTCACAATACACTGGCATTTCCGGTCAAACCTTACAATTCTTTTGGTCGCCGGAGGTTCGTCGGAAAATCAGCCGATAGCCGAATCAAAGCGGTCGCCGGAGAGACCAGTACCGCCAGTACCATCAAAACCATCAGCCTGAAAGCTGTGATCACGGTTCAGATGACGGTTGGTGGGGCGCTGTCGAGCCTTTTAACGAAAGCGCTTGACGATGTTGCGGATATGCTCGGGAAATCACTCCTTCTGGAGCTCGTTGCTGCCGAGACCGACTCTAGTAAGTGTACAACATCTATACTAATAAAATAAAATGACTAAAAGCAAAATAATATTTTTTACACTGTCCATCTAATATTCACCTAAGATTTGAACACTTGTGGTTACTAAAATGAAAATTAACTATTTAACTATATATTACACGTTAATGATTATTTATATAATTTTCAAATTATAAATCAATTTTTTTGATAAACTAAATATATGTTTTTTATTAAAAAATGGCAAATTGGATTTTAATAATCCAAACTATGACTCATTAGCTGATAATAATTCATACTATTGATTTGGCCGGTAATATTTTCAACTTTCATTTTTATTATCAACAACAGTCCCGGTAACATAATTATCATATATTCACACTCGATTTGTACTTATTTTAAACTTGATTTAGCTTTTATGTTTTTTTTCATTTCATTCATAATCATTATTGTGAATGGAATCGAGTCAAAATCAAGCGTAAATTTTTAATAATATTGTTACTGTGATTGTTTTTTGTAATAGATGTGAAAGTTGGGATTGTTATCGGTCAAATTAATAGTATGGATTATTATCTGCAATAAGTAATAGTTTGGATTATTATATTTCAATTTGCCTTAAAAATTATAATTAAAAAAAACTATGAAATATAAAGTTTTTAATACAAAGTTTAGTTTAAAAAAGGTATTTAAAAAACTAAAAGTGTTTAAAAATTATTTTTTAAAGCAAAAGTTTTAAAGATGGAAATTTAGAAAAATGTTGTTATGTTTTATTACCTAAAATAGTTAATTATACATAATTTCAATCGTACTTTATCTCAAAAACTAATTATATAATTTTCTAAATATTAATAAATAACTATTAATTTAATATTTTAATTCAACTCATGAATTACATGGATTTTTAAGCTAGTCAATATATATATATGGAAAAGATCTACACAAAACATTGTATCTTATGAAAACGCACAAATACAAAATATTATTATTTTTTAAATCTCATAGATTATTATAACATAACATGATTGGAATGATACTCTTCTACGTTACTAAAAAAGTAACCATAGAGGACACGTGATAACATCACATTTATTTTCACAAAAAAAATTTCGGCTTCTCACTCATATTAAATAATTACTTTAATTAGAAATAATACTATTTAAGTCTTCTTAGATTAAAAACGGTCCTCTAAGAAATTATAAAATATATTTTTTATTAATGTTATTTATAAAGAAATAAATTTTTATAAAATAATTTTTTTAAAACATCAAACTTATTTAAAAATTTTAAATTTAGTGTTTTTAAAAAGTAATTTTTTTATAAACCAAAAATAATTAAAAATAAGAGTTATAATAAGGATATTTATAAAAATGAAAATTTTTTAAAACGAAATGTTTGCTTTTTGTTTGAAAAAAAATTAAAAAGTTGATGTCGTTGTTTTATTACTTACAGTTTTTACTCCTATGTAATTTAAATCATATTTTATCTTAAAATATCGTTTTATAATTAATAATTTTATTATATTTAATATTTTATAATCAATCCGTGTAATATACTGATTTATTAAAGCTAGTATTTATTTATATTCGAGAAATTTGAAAAAAATTAAGAAATTTCGTTTATATAAAACCTATCCACATGTAATTGTCATGTTAGGTTCATATATATCTACACATATACATGATATGAAGTTTGTTTTATTGGTTTTTCTTTGTGTACATAACAAAGCATTATAGGTAAGAGAGAAAATTTAAGAAAATATAAAATATTGGTAAAGAAATATTAAACGATTTACATTTTTTTCCTTGAAATAACGTACTGTTATGTAATTCATAGTTAGTTTTTGCATATTATTTATTTTTTAGAATTATAGATTGCCATTAATTATGGGTTAGGTTTGGAAAACAGTCGACTCATTTCTATAATAAATAACATAACATATATGATTAGCTTGCTAGTACATAACTTAAATATGTGTGGTATATCCGTATGTATAAATCAAAGGACAAAGATGATAACATATATATTTACGTCGTGACCCGAGAACGTGACACATAATTGCTAGTACTAAAATGATTGATAGAGTCACTTTCCAATTTCCAAAAAAGTTTCCACCGTTGTCATCATGTTTTGATTTCTGAAATTTTTTTCCTTGAATTAACGTACTGTTATGTAATTTGTAGTTTCTTTCACTAAGCTTTAAGTTATTATTATTTAAATCATTTCACGCTATTTCAAGAAATGACCATCTCTTTTAGTGGGTGCACTATAGTATTATAAGCGTCATTTTCATGGAAAGAGAATTTAACAAGTCACTAATTATTGAACTTTAAAACTAAAATATACATTGATGGTGATATATTAAAAGAATTTGCTAGCAAAATCGTTCCGTAAAAAATATAATATATTACAATCAAACATAAAAATACTATTCAAATTTATAAATATAAAATACTAATATAACAAAACAATCTTTCCGGTTGAGCTGGTTCCTGTTTTTGTGAACCCGTAAAAATTCATGTTGTGTTCTAGTCCACGTGTGACAAGATTTTGTGTTAATGGCAAGTTCGAACCATCAACATCTTATGAACACAACTCATTTAACATTCCAAATTATCATATAACCGGCCGGTGGTGAACAATTCCAAAAATGATAATATAACTAGTGGTAAAACTAGAACTTTAAAAAAAAGCATCAACATTACCTTCTTTTAGTAATCAATGTATCAATCGATAATTATAATCTTCGAGTTCTCATATTTTTGAAACGGTTGGAAATGATTTCATCTTCAATGCTTTGAAAAATCATTTTGGTATGAGTTCTCTGTGAAGTATATTTATAAAGAGACATCTATACGTGATGATAAATGTTATTTAGATAGGTAATTTGTAAGATTGATTATATAAATAACAAACTCTAAATTAAGAGAATTAAGGAATATAATAAATAATATATAATAACTTAATTATATAACAAAAACAATATATAAGAGAGAAAATAAATTCGCATAGGTTTTTTAAATTAAGAAGTGATTGTTACTTTCCTCTTATTAAAAAAAAAAGAGATGCAAACAAAGTGAGTAGTCTTGTCGAGTCCTTCTTTGTCCTAAAATATGAAAGACACGAATTAAATGTGGGTAAGACATAAGGGTCTAGTGTCTAATAATAGACTTTTGGAGTTAAATGACAAAAATATATAAAACTTATCTAAACTTCTCTCATCCAAATTTGGTGGAATGACAAAACAACCCCTTTACTTTCTAAAATATTACTTTAACACCCTCAAGGTTTTAATTTTTCGAGCTTACAACCTATAGTATATATAATATGATTTTTCTTCAATAATTTACTTTCGTTAGTTGATTTTTTTAGTGTCTATGTATAAATTTTGTTAAAAACAACTTTTTATTCAAAATAGGGTATTTTAAAGATTTTTATTATTTACGTAACCACGTTTTTTTGTCACTATCTTGTTCGTTAAGGTCAGCCTTCAGTCGCAGGCAACGGTCATAATTTTCTCGTTCATATCATTTAGGGAGATGTTACATTGATGGTAAATGTAAGGATTTTTTTCCAGTAACATTTTTTTTAAATTTTAACTCATATCATATTAGTTAAGAGTGCAGTAATCATTGTTATCACTGGACCGTGGGCAAATAACACCTCTTGTTAATTTTCAAACAACTCCCTATCTAAAATTGTTAAATCAAAATAATCAATTTTATCTTTTAGCGTGAAATGGCAAGAATTTTATTGATATTGCGACTAAAAACAATGAAAGCGCGACAAGTGAAAAGGAGGGGCGTGAAGTACATTTAGCGCAACTCATTTATATATTACACAAAACTCTAGCATTTCTTTCCAATGCCATCTTTCTTTTCTACTTAACACTTCTTGACAACTCAAATAACTGCCGCCACCGAAAGAAACTGTTGCAATGTTATTTCTCTCTTTTGTTCACATCCTCAATATTACATGTGATATCAAATACTACAAAAATGCTTCTTCGCATGATATTTCAGGTAACATAAAGTTCAATAGACCAGAGGGCACCAGACCATACCTAGGCTATTATGACCAATACTTATAAACACTTGTTACATATTTTTAGTTTCAGAATTGTTATGTTTTTTTATATCAAGTGTTTCTCAGTTTAATTAAATAAGTAACAACATAAATTTAAAAATAATTTGCAAGATATAAAACTTAGATAAGTGTAGAAGAAATAAAACTTAGAATTTTAATGCATGATATGTTTAAAGCCATGAATATGGCTGTTAGAAATAAAAAGTGATGGTCATAAATGTTCCATGGATTAACACAAATAAAAAATTAAGGCGTAATAAGCCTAAACCGTGAAATCAAAACATAGCCAAACCTTTAGTAAGAATTTGGTTTTGTCTTTCAACAACGGTTTTGGTTTCGATGATAAAAAACCGTTACTAATGGTTCGATTTGGTTTAGTTTAATCTTTCAGTGGTTAGGTTTCAGTTTCGATGATCAAAAACTGTGACCAACGATTTGACCTAAAACCATAAAAACCGGACCATATAACGTTTGTAACTAATTTATATTTTTTGCTCATTTTTTTCAAGAAACGGGACTAATAAAGGATACAATAAAGGATTATGCACACCGAACCGGTCAAAAAGGGAATGAGGTAACGTATTTAGCAGAATTTGAAGTACCTGAGGATTTTGGTTCAGTCGGAGCTATTAAAATAGAAAACGAACACCACAAAGAGGTATTCGTGGAATCAGTTGTAATAGAAGGCTCCGCCATTGGCCCCATTACTGTCTCATGTAACTCTTGGGTTCATTCCAAGTTTGACGACCCTGAGAAGCGGGTTTTCTTCGTTGACAAGGTTAGTAACCATTAATCTTATCATCAAGCATTACAAATAAATTATCAAGATAGAGATTGTGAAAAACAATTTTATTGAGATAAAGTAACGTGTTAAAATGGAAGGATTGAGTATCAGATTGCTAATATATGTTATACTGCGTCAATAGTCCAACTTATTCTAAGTGGTCGGGTTGATCCATCAGAGCATTAACAGCCTGTTCCCCATATACATATGAGTTTGTGCCCTATATTATAAAGGATGATTGTAAGTAAAAGAGGTAGAAAATTTTTGGGGATTGTACCGTGTTTCTCTAAATATGAAGAAACACGGTACATCACCCAGAAATTCGTTAATATTTTAGAAAGTGGTTGTAAATGGATGAGAGAGAAATTGTAATGATAAAAGTATAAAAAATTATTATTTAATTGAAAAATAGAAAAAAAAATTAATGATATTTAATGTAATTATAAGTATAAGGATGGAAGATTGATTGTAAGAAAAAATAAAAAAAGAAATAAAACTCTTTTCCGTATTTAAAAAAATGTTTAATTATTTTTAATCTCGTTCTTACATTCACTAATTGGTTTCATACAGGCAATCATCTAGGTAAAATATGTAAACCAGCATTTATTTATTAATTCTGTATGATTGTTATAATTTACTATCAATTTAATTATAGATATATACACACATCTAATCTAACTATTCTAATAAAAAAAAGTAACTAAAAGAAAACTTGGCGGCACCACATTGCTCCTCGCTACAATTTTCTCACTTTTATCTCGTATTAAATAATTATATTAATTAATTATAATATTATTTAATGTTTAGATTAAAATTTATTTTTAATAAATTAAGAAATAGACCTTTTTAATAATGTTGTTTCTAAAAAAATATTTTTTTATAAAATAAGAAATTTTTCTGAAACATCAAAAGTTTTTAAAAACACGAAATTCTTTAAATTGGTGTTTTAAAAAGCAATTTTTTTATAAACCAAAAATAATTAAAATTGGGAGTTTTAATAAGGAGATTTTTAAAAATGATAATTTTTTAAAACGATTTGTTTTGAAACAAAATGTTAAATTTTTTCGAGAAAAAAAAACAAAGTTTTAAAACAAAAGTTTAAAAGGTTGATATTATTATTTTAAAAAGTTAATTTTTTATATTATTGTTTATTACTTATACGTAATTGTAAAAATTTGTATCCTCTCTCCGACTAGTCAACTACCATGACACCATGTATCACCTCTAAGATTAAAAGAGCGTGATAATATAACTATAATTTGTTAATCTTTTCATCTCAACTCATAAATGCATAAAATCTTTTCTTCTTATCTTCTCTGGAAAATATGATAAAATAAATTGAGATAATTTCATATATCTAATTTCATTTTTTAAACCTGTAAAATTATTTCTTCAAATCATTCTTGAAAACCATTATTTATTATGCATTAAAAACTTATGATGTATAAAAATATGTAACTATTCAAGTTGATAAGATGATATATGTAATTAAATAAAATTATATCTTTCACCCTCTTCCTTGACAACGCTTACACTATATTCCCGAGTTTACTTAGTGATAGAAAAAAAATATTGATTTTAGACTTTATTTTCCTTTTACTTTTCTTTTTTTCATTCTTAAATTAACTCAGAAACACAACCTTTATACTTTTCTTTTATTTCTTATACTAAAAAAATCTAAAACTAAAAAATTATAAAACACAACCGTTTATTATGCAATTACATTTCAAACTTTTTTTTTCTTACATTTCAATTAACTTGTTTTTTCTCTCACATTTCAATTTAGTTCTTTTTGAGTTTTTTTCTTTCAACTTGGAAACATAAAGTTTACTCTGAGCAAAATGTTTATAGTTGAGACGGTGAATTTTTTCAGTAATATGTTTCTTCCTAAGTGGTTTGGGGATGTGGTTTCGACTAGGAAATGAATAGGTAATAACATTTATCATTTGAAGCAGGGTTGCATATTTACCGTTTAAAAACCAAAAAAACAAAGAAAAATTATGATTATAACTGTACCGCCTTGTGACTGTATTTTCCGGTGACCGTTACACAGGTCTCCTGCCTACCGTCGGCGACTCCCACCGGCCTCAAATCTCTCCGGCAGAAAGAACTATCAATCCTCCGAGGCGACGGAGTCGCAGACACACCTCGCGAAAAGATCCACCGAATCTACGATTACGACGTCTACAACGATCTCGGCGATCCCGACAAAGACCCCGATCTCGCTCGCCCCGTGCTCGGCACCACAGATCACCCTTACCCTAGGCGCTGCAAAACCAATAGACCTCGCACCAAATCAAGTATTCACTCACATTCCTTCACATCTCTGCAACTGTTTTTTTTTTCTAACGACAAATATGCGACCTGATTAGAATAATATTTATTATTTTAATCGGACCACACTTATTCGTTTCTATTGGGACCGCACCCCAACAAAAAATCATTGTTAAAAAAACCGTTTAATGAAACAGTAATTGAGTTTGAAACTTTGAATTGCAGATCCGTTATCGGAATCACGGAGTGGTGACGTGTATGTGCCTCGGGACGAGGCGTTTTCGGAGGTGAAGAACATGAGTTTTAGTGCGAAGACGGTGTATTCTGTGATGAAGGCGGTGATTCCGTCGTTGGAGACGACGATGATTGATAAGAATTTAGGGTTTCCGTACTTTACGGCCATTGATTCGCTGTTTAATGAGGGGGTGAATCTGCCTCCGATTGAGAGTGATGGGTTTTTGAAAAATATTTTGCCCAGGTTGTTAAAGACTATTGAAGATGCTCAGAGCAATATTCTGCTGTTTGAGACTCCTGCAATGATCGATAGTAATCACTCCTTTCTCTTTTTTACTTTTTAGATACCGGTGTTAATCGCGTTAGACCAATGATTAGTGTGGTTTCGTGATCGGTTTTCTGAATCTTTTTGGTTTGCGGGTTTAGAATTTGGGAGCTTTCAAACCATATCGAATGGTTTGGTTGATGGTTTATGCTCGAAACCCGTTGGAAACAACCGAACGGGCCGTTAGAAATTAGAATTTGAACGATGCGACTTGTTAAATTTCACTTAGGTGTTTGGTAACTTAAGTTGTGCTATACACATGATTGGTTTTTGAATAAGAAATAGGTTAAAATACAAAATGTATTTTTGCTACAAAGTATGAGAAGACACAATGAGTCAAAAAAATCACAAAAAAATTATATCTTATAATCTAAATCGAAGTTTAAAAAAGTAATTCCGAGTTTTTGTTCCCCTAGCCTTCTACACTAAGAAAAAAAATAAACGAAAAAAAAAATTAACGTTTTTTTATTGTGTCATTTATGAAAGACCCGATGACGTCGTTGTGTCATTATGAAAGACACGATGACGTCGTTGTGTTGTGTCATTATGAAAGGCACAATGACGTCCTTATGTCATTATGAAAGACACAATGACGTCATTGTGTCATAAAAGACACAATGAATTTTTTTTTATTTTTTTCTGAAAGAGGACGACGAGAGAAGCAGAGACTCTGAAGTACTTTTTTGAAATTCGATTTAGATTGTGAGATATAATTTTTTTGTAACTTTTTTAGCCTCATTGTGTCTTCTCATAATTTGTAGCAAAAATACACTTTGTAGAATAACATCATCCTTTCAAAAACCTATACAATACTAGGAGTCGGTCTTTTAAGTTTTAAGCGTCGAAACATTGTGTTTCTTTATTTTGATTGTGTTTGATGTTTTCTTTTTTAATTTGAAAGTCCTGGTAAGTCCGAAATGTTAAACCAAACCGAAGCTAAACCGTAAAGGGTTGATCACATACCGTTTTAGAATGGCCATAGATTGTTACACACGGTTTGGCTCACATTTTGATTTAGAAACTGTTAAACCAGACTGTAAACATTTTACTCATAGACACATGATTTTTCTTTTCTTCTCAGTTTAAAAGATTTTACCATTGCTGATTTGCAGGAGATAAGTTTGGCTGGATCAGGGATGAAGAATTTTGTCGACAAACTCTTGCTGGTCTTAACCCTTTGAGTATAACCTTGGTCACGGTATGCTTCTTCGAATAAAATTTCAAATATACCTCTCACCCTAATATCAATAGGGGTGTGAATTTATGATATTGCACGGACATAGTATGAGATTCATGCGTTTGAGCTTAGTGTAAATAGATTTAGGTCAGTTTTGGGTTTACCTGTGAACACATTTAACTAAAGGGATCATGTTGAGTTGACGTGGGGCTTCATGAGCTGACTAGTATAACTCGTTTATATTTATGAGTTTTTAAACATATGTATTTATGGCATAACTTGACTGAGCAAGTATTTTATTACAAATATTTAAACATTAAAGAAAAATCAGGATTAGGTTATATGTTTGAACTTTTTGTTGTAAATTTGTACATTTCGAGTGTTGATATGCAAAAAATGAAAAAAAAAGGTTAAATGGATCGTGTTTGTGTCAGCCCCGAAAATTCGTCCCACTTTCAGGTTAATGCATCTGACCGGTTTTCAGGTTTGTGTTAGATTTGACCCACCAACCCACAAAAATGAACTGTTTAACACCCCTTTTCAAGATACTGATTCTTCAACTAATTCCGAATAATTGATGATCAAGATACCAACCTTTAGTCAGCATATGGTAACAATCTGAATGTTTGCAGGAATGGCCACTAAAAAGTAAGCTTGACCCAGAGGTGTATGGTCCTCCAGAATCAGCAATAACGAAAGAGATCGTTGAGAAACAGATCAGAGGCCATTGCACCCTCGAGGAGGTACGCTAAAATTTTCAATTTCTAACACACACAACGTTCTATTAAGTTTTTGTAGTCGAAGGTTTATGTTATTATCATAATAATATTGCTTTTGATCATAAATTCATAATCAACACATAAATAAAGCATGAAGTTGCATCATATGCAGGCAATAGAGAACAAGAAGCTTTTCGTACTAGATTATCATGATATCTTCTTGCCTTATGTGTACAAAGTTAGAGAGTTAAAAAATATGAGAACAACTTTATATGGTTCAAGAACATTAATGTATCTTACTCCGACCGGAACATTGAGGCCATTAGCCATCGAGTTGGTTCGTCCACCTAGCCATGACAAACCCCAATGGAAACGCGTGTTCACTCCTTGTTGGGATGCAACCGGTATGTGGCTATGGAAGCTCGCTAAGGTTCATGTTCTTGCTCATGATAGCGGTTTTCATCAGCTCTATAGTCACTGGTAAGGACTACCCACCTGTTAATTTGTGGGAAAATCATGAAACCAGCCTGTTGACCAGCAAAGTCAACCAAAATGGCCTTTGACTTTCGTATTTTAAACTCGACCAAAAGTCAAAGTCAAAGGCCAAGTTTGTTTGCCGGCCAACTGAGCTAGTTTCATAATTTTCCCTTTAACTTTTGGACCCATATTTGATCTTTCTTAATCATAACCATTTTCAGGATGAGAACACATTGCTGCACTGAGCCGTATATAATCGCCACCAATCGCCAACTTAGTAAAATGCACCCGATACATTGTCTCTTGCATCCTCATTTCCGGTACACCATGGAGATCAACGCGTTGGCTCGAGAATCCCTCATAAATGCTGGTGGAATCATCGAGTCATGCTTTACACCAGGAAAGTATAGCACCGAGTTGAGTTCAGTTGCATACGATCAACTATGGCGCTTTGATCACGAAGCATTGCCCGCTGACCTCATCGCGAGGGGCATGGCTGTTGAAGATCCAAATTCGCCACACGGGTTGAAGCTATCTATAGAAGATTACCCCTATGCAAATGATGGTTTACTCCTTTGGGATATTATAAAAGATTGGGTTACTGACTACGTGAACCATTACTACCCGAATGATCGTCTCGTCGAATCTGACGACGAGCTTCAAGCATGGTGGACCGAGATCAGAACAGCGGGCCATGCAGACAAGAAAGACGAGCCGTGGTGGCCCGAGCTCAAAACACCAAAAGACTTGATCAGCATTCTCACAACAATAATATGGGTAACATCAGGTCACCATGCAGCGGTCAACTTCGGGCAGTATGACTATGCAGGCTACATTCCCAACCGAACCACCATAGCCCGGGTCAAGATGCCGTGTGAGGACCCGACTGAGGACGAATGGGAAGCGTTTAAACGTCGGCCCGAGGATGAACTTTTATCTGCATTTCCTTCTCAAGTCCAAGCTTCACAAGTTATGGCGGTTTTGGACGTGTTATCGAATCATTCACCGGACGAGGAGTATCTCGGGGCGAAGATTGAACCGGTTTTCGAGGCGAACCCGCGTATAAAAGCTGCTTATGAAGTGTTTGCAGGGAGGTTGAAGGAGTTGGAAGGGGTTATTGATGGTAGGAATGGTGATGAGAATAGGAAGAATAGAAATGGAGTTGGGGTTGTACCGTACAACCTTCTGAAGCCGTATTCAGAACCTGGTGTCACTGGTATGGGGGTTCCAAACAGTATTTCTATCTAAATTGTTGGTTGAATAAAGTTAAGTATAAAGGGGTGTGTAATGTGTAATGTGTAATGTGTTGGTGATGAATAATAATAATATAGTTAGAGTTGGTGATTTTGCAATTTCAAATTTGAATCATGTTCATTGTTGAAATAATTAATGTAGGTAAGGAAGACATGTGATATGGAGCCAAAAACATTTGAATGTTTGTTTATTTATTTCTTTTAACTTTTTGTAAAGTTCCACAACTTTTTAAGATATCCAATCTGTTGTTTGACTTTAGCCTTAAGATTTCAAATTTCAATTATGACATTTTCTTTCTGTTTTTCAAAATCAAATAAGATATTTAAGAGTAATTTAAAGAAACGCGATGTTCAATGGGTTTTTTTTAATCACATACAATATTAAGGTGATTTAAAGAAACATGATATTTTAACGGGTTTTGTAAATCAAAAACAATAGGTAGAGTAATTTAAAATAAAAAAGTGATAGATCAATTCCACAGGGTTCACGTTTAAGTTTTTCAACCATATGTCTCATGTTTGAATTTAGTTTAAGCTATTTTTTTTGTCTGTTTTAGAAAAAGTTGTATCAACCAATATACAAGGAAAGAAATTAAGAAATCAAACGAGCTTAGAAATTTACGAGTTAAAGATCAAGCTACCTTCTAGTGTATTATTCGAGTGAGTTAACTCCGTCTCATACTCGGCTTGAAATTTTGAAAAAGCAAGCTTCAACCGAATTTGATCAAGTTTTTAACGCACTAATTTGTTCAAGTTTTTACGCACTAATATGAGCCCTAGAGTGAAATTTTGAAAAAGCAAGCTTCAAATGAGATTTTTTAAATGATTCTTAGACATTCTTTGGTGGGTTCACAAACTTCACTAAATGATGAGTGTGCAAATCCCTAGATTTTTGTAGTAACACTTGGTTTTTGAAAAAATATTTAAAAAAAGTATAATTAGTATTTAAAGATGGTAGAATGACTATTATGCCCTCAAAACACCACAGGCCTGGTTTCATAACACTTATGGCTCTACCAAAAGATGATCAAACAAGCAGAACACCATTACACCACCATAACTATATGCTGTCATTTGCAAAATCTAATTCTGTAACGTCAAAACTCAAAACTAAGAACCCACATTAATGTTTTTCAGGGTTCACAGAAGACAACAAGACAACACAATTAAAAGATTGTCGAATCGACAATAGAAACACACGTTAGAGAATTAAAGAACACGAAAGAAACCAAATATGGAGGTTAAAACACGAAAGAAACCAAATATGGGATAACTACAGAGACAGATAAAGAACAGGATCCTCAGAATCTTGTAAACATTACCAATTTCTCAAGAAATTAAACGCACAGAATGATTGTATTGATCCAATCACAAGGTGTTTTTAACCAAAGTCTGCAAATTTATGAATCTTGTTGGTGCATGAATCTGTCTTTTGCCAAAGTTGTCCTCGTAGTTAAACTAGATAATAACACGCAGCAAACATAACCGGTGCAAAAGGAAAAGCAAAAGGAAAAGATTTAAAACCTTCAACGGTGTTTCGTTGGTAAACACCTGACTCCTCTCTAACAGATGTTGCAGGTTTGAATTTTGCTTTCAGATTTACCTGGTCTCGTTGGTTTGCAGGGTATTGGCAGCTTCTGAACCTTAACTCCCATTTAACTATCTAGCAATTGCCATCTATATAAGAGAGATGATAGTGATTTGGGTCTTTGTTGTTACACAAGGGTATTTTACTCGATTGACAACAAGATCCACATGCTCGAGTTCATATAAAATTTCTTCATACAATGCTCAAGACTAAACAAGAATTAAATGAGGAACATAAAGAACATATATGGAATCATCACCATTGATCATGAACATAGACTATTTAATTAACCAAAAGCTGGACATAGTGAACAAAGACATTTAGAATAAGACCTATGCAACCGATATGATGCAAAAAATTTAGTTATAGATTCAAAATAGAACATATATAGAATGCAAAACACACTACCATTCAACCATACCATAAACTACTAAGCAAAAAACAAACAAAATAGATACCAGATTACCAAAACGAGACTAGAGATTTACGGATTTCATGTGCATTCGACACCAGCTTCAGCCGCACGGCGTGGCTTACTTTTCCTCCTACTTCCTATGTGTCGGAAACCATTAACCTGAGTCGACCCATTTGTGTTTGACTGACTTCCATCACCATTTTCCTCTTTGACCAACTCGCCCTCTTCTTTTGACTGCTTATTTCGTTTTCTCTTCTTTCCATCCTCAGTTTCCTTCACATCTTTGTTTGATACATCATCATTCACTTTTGTGTTCTCTTCGTCTTCTGCCTTTACAATATCTTCATCGATTTCTTCCGTCAATGGTTTTTGAGGTCTACCCCTTCTTTTTTGTGCAGGAATTCGTTCCTCTTCACCACTTCCGGTATCATCATTGTTAGTCAAAGTGAACTTCTTCCCCTTTCCTCTACCCCTACCCATACTTACAGAGATCAAGATTCAAGAAACACGAAGCTGTTCTGCCAATCAAATGAAAAAAAAATCAATTTTTTCAAGAACAAACATGAAAGATTTAAATTCAATTCATGGGTATGTAAGTTAACTTGAAACAAATCATTGCAGAAGTGATTTTTGTCAAGAATACAGACAAAAGATTCAAATCTAAATCATGGGTATGTAACTTAACTTGCAACATAATCATTTTCAGAAGTCATTATTATCAAGAACACACACGAAAGATTCAAATCCAAACCATGGGTATGTAACTTAACTTGAAACAAAATCATTTTCAGAAGTAATTTTTATCAGGAACACACATGAAAGATCCAAATCCAAATCCAAATCCAAATCATGGGTATGTAACTTAACTAGAAACAAAATCATTTTCAGAGGTAATTTTTTATCAAGAACACACATGCAAGACTCAAATCCAAATCATGGGTATGTAACTTTACTTGAAACAAAATCATTTTCAGAAGTGATCTTAATCAAGAACACATATGTAACTTAGCTTGAAACAAAATCATTTTAGAAGTGTAAACACTAGAAAAAGTAAGATATGGAAATGCATGAGGTGATTAAAAATCAGCCAAGAACAAACTGTAAAAGAATAAAGCTTGACAGTCACAGAGTATTCAGATCAAGATTTAAGAAAAACGAAGCTATTCTGCAAAATCAAATGAAAAAGATTCAATTTTTATCAGGAACAAACCTGAAAGATTCGAACCCAAATCATGGTATGTATTTAAACTCTAAACAAAATCATTTCAGAAGTGTATTCAAAGAATCAACTGAATAACAAAAAACCCTAGAAACAGTAGAAATGCATGAGTTGATGAAAGATCAGAAGAGCAAAACAGTCAAAAGAATAAAGCTTGACAAACTTACAAGTATTCAAATCAAGATTCAAGAAACACAAGCCATTCTGCCAAATCAAACGAAAAAGATTCAACTTTTACCAAGAACAAACACCAAATATTCAAATCCAAATCATGGGTATGCAACAAAACTTGAAACAAAATCATTTCAGATGTGTTTTTAAAGAATCAACTGAATAACATAAAACCCTAGAAAAAGTAGAAATGCATGAGTTAATGAAAGATCAGGGAAGAGCAAAACAGTCAAGAATAAAGTTTGACAATCCCAAAATCTTTAAAACTTCTAATCCAAATGGATATGTACCACAATTTGAGAAGAAATTCATTTCAGAAGTTTATATGCATAATCAACTAATAGAACATAAAATCCTTACAAAGAAAAGAAATGCATGAGTTGCCTAAAGATTTTGGATTTGAGAAGATGCATGAGAAGGGATCTTAACTTGATTAAAAGACAAGATCTCAGAAATAAGAAGCGGTAATCTTGAAAAATCTGATGCAATATCTTGACTTATTACATTACAAAATGAATGTAGAATCTTGAAGCAGGAAAAACGGGTAAAAACAAAATCAGATTAGAAAGAGAGAAACTGACCATGTGATATGCAAGAGAAGCTATCAATCAGTCTATCAAAGCATCTTAATATGTGTTGAACATGTAGGGTTCTTCAATAGCAGAAGAAATTTGAAGAAAAGATGGTGATTTTGAGCAAGAAACACAAAACCCAGATCAAGATAGACAGTGATTTGGGGATAGAATGAAAGAGGATCAGATATTCAGATTGTAGAGAGAGAGATTTTGAGATGAAATGGTCCCAAGGCAAGAGGGAATGGGCAGAAACAGTAAGCAGATGATGGATATGGAAGAAGATGATACAGAGAGGGAGAGAGAGATGTGGTTATCTAGATGAGAATTTGGTCAGTAATGTTGAAATGGGTATGGTGTAGAGTGTCCACTCTGGCACTGTGTTTAAACTTTAAAGAGGTTGAAGGGTGGATTAACCAAGGGTGGAGGAAGACATTTTGATAAACTATTATTTTAGGGAAAATCATCAAGCTATACATGTGACCCACTTTTTTTTTAAAATGTACATTTTAAAATAAACATATCTACAACGGTCTCAAACGTATTTTATCATGTACACATTTAATGGTTAAAAAGTTAAAAATGTAACCTCCAAACAACTTATTGATAAGTTTAATAGGTTTGAAAACACTCTCTTAGCACATGCTAGGGATTAGTCGTTATGTACAAGTGGCGTGATTGTAATCGTTTATTTTTTAAAGGTCTGAGACGGCAAGCACGTAGTCGTTGTTAGACACGTGGCCTAATTTAAGTGACTATCTGTGTGGACTCATTAAACTAATCAATGATTGGTTTGGATGCTACACTCTTACTGTTTTTAACCATCAAGGATGTACATAGTAAAATATGAGTGGCTCGTTGTAGTTTTATTTTCTTCTTTTTTTTTTTTTTTTTTTTTTTTTTTTTTTTTTTTTTTTGTGAATCAATGAATATAAATGATTCTTCAGTTTTGCCTTTGATTGCACAATGAGCAAATCAACAGATTGAGCGATAGTCGAGGCACGTATTCAATATGGTCGAGGCACGTATTCTTAAGTTCACGCCTCTTCTCAGATGAACACGTCTATTTCGCATGGTACAACAACTGAAACAGTATGTGTGCTGTCGGAGATGTTCTCGCACCCGAGGTTACACTAGGTATGAAGCGTGCAAATGGGGGTATTTCTAGGTATCAGAAAGTTCCATTATCGCACATCACCCACGACTACCAGGGGCGGACTTAGGACCACCCAAGGAGGGCCATCCACACCCCATGAAGTTTATCTTTATTAGTATATATCTGACCTAATCCCGAACAAACTCAAGAAATTTTAAGACCGATCCTCATAAAATTTTCACATCGACACTCATGAAACTCAAACATCGAACCACATGGAATTTTGACACCTACCCTTAAGAAATTTGACAATATTTCAAATTTTACAATGTATACTAAGTAACATATATTTTAAGAAATTCTTAAAAAATTCAACTCCAATGAAAAATATTGGGCCGCCACCAACTGCTACTACTATGACGAGTTCCATCAAGCCCGTCACCACCACTAATATATGGATCACCATCTCAACCAACTAAAACTTGATTGAGTACCACATGAGGTGATGATGCTTCATAAACCAAATCCAAAACCCCAGCACAAATTAGTACAGACAAAAAATACTTTTAAAGCCCCTAATTAGAGCTCAAAACCATGTGTGTGTTTGCTTATGAGTAATTTCTCTAATTTAACTATGGTTAGATCTCAAGATAATTTGAATAAGGTGGAGCACAAGATAAATTTACTTAACATACAAATTTTTGTACGTGGAAATAGATGACAAATTTCTCTTTTGGTCTGTTTTGATCTCGAGAGCCTAATGAAAATTGGTACATGAAACTTGGTTTGCGCTCACTTATTAATTGAGTTTCGATTTAGGTTCTATCTTAAGTTTGACTCGATTCACCATCATCATGTTCAACAATTTATCATCTTTAATAAAGGTATTATATAATACCGTCATTTCCCTACAATGCACAATGAAAATAAATGTTCGTAACAGACTAAAAGTAGCAAATAAATGGTATTATAGTTGAAAGAATAAGAATCTTACATTGTAATTCTTTTTGTGTATTTCACAGATACCAATCAGCTTCACATACAAGTGTATTCATAATCTTAGGATCTAAACAAGAACAATGGGAATTTGTGTAGATTCTGGTGTTTTGCATCGGAAGTAAAATGGTACAATGTTGATGAAGATTTAGAGAAAATTAGAGCTATTAGGGGTGAGATTTCTAATTTGCTCCATTTGGAAATCCAATTTATGAGTTCTTTAAAGCATTCCATGAAAATATGTTTAATGTTATGAATTTGAGGATATGGTTGTTTTTCATGATATTAAAGCTAATTAATCCACACAAATATGATATTTTATATAGATGTTTGATGAATCAATCTAAAAATTTCTCTAAACCCTATTAAACTTCACATATTGCTGTTAAAGGTTCTCTCATCTTCTTGTGTTGCCCATCACATTGATATTCGGTTATCATATGTTGTTGAAATGAAATATGTCATGTGTGTCTTCTTTCAAGAAATCATAGATTTGGTGGAGCGGTTAAGCACTAATTTAAGTGCATCTGAAGACATTTTCTTCAATAACATCACATTGTGTAGCTCACCCAGCCTTAGATTCCTAAAGAAAGATGAAGAGAACTCTTGAGAAATTTGGAATATTTACAGATGCTAGCTCTTACAATTGCAGGCGCGCACATCTACTTGGCTCACACTATAACATCTTTATGGTGCAAGTAGAGGTTGGATCGGCTAAAAATGGTTAATTTGCCGATGCATCAATGACAAGTGATATGCCGATATACAAAAAGAATTAGAACTTTCTTTAAAGACTCTTTTGGCCATGGATAGATCATCCCCGAGCTGTAAATAGTTATCAAATACCATCAATATTCCTGTTAAACATAAATATGTAAGCATGATAAAGTAGAACTAAAATAAATTAATGTAGCACCAAAAGATCAAGAAACTTATGTAGGAAAACAAATATTTATATGATAGTATTTGAACTGAGGAAGATAGAGTACTTGTGGGAAAGGTATAAGATGAAGTACCAATTTATATTAGTTGATATCTTTACCGTTAAACAACGGCTAAATTTTAAAAAATTCAAATAAGAACACGTTACCGTTGCAAAGAAAATCTATAAGACATGTGACCGTTATACAACGGTTATGAAAATAATTACTACTTTAGAATAACAAAAATCATAAAAATTACAAAATCATACGTTGATAAGTATGCAAGAGCAATTTTTATCTTTATAATCATAAGATCCATGTCATACTTAATCTACTTATATATTTTACACACATGTGACCAGAACATCATTTGACGCTGATAAAATCATAAACCATGGAACATATGAAATTATTTTAAAGTTTTACTAGAAATGAGAAGATGGAAATCACGATTGAAAATCTGAAACCCTAATCGAGTTATGAGTAAATATAGATATCCCTAAAATCCAAATCTAAAACATGCAAGTATTAGGGATGTGAATTATAAAATTTGGGTTGGCTCTTCAACTATACCATAACCAAAAACTAATTTAACGAAAATAAAAACCTATTGGTTTGGGTTAACTAGGTTTGGGGTAACTATGGATTTGGTTCTTAAACTTAAATTTTTATACTTTGGTCCTTATTTATAGCAAGTGTAGTGCTTTTAAAACCTTTTTAGTTAAAGTGAGAAAAAATGAATTCACTCCCCTTTTAACATCCGTTAAGGGCTTGATTAAACATGGGTTTGAACCCTCCTTTAACTAGAATATAGTGGTATTAACGCCCCATGTGGGTCCAAATCAAGAAATTTGGCACTCCCCAGGAGCACCAATACGTTCGGTCTAAAACCTATATGTTCTTCTTCAGCGCACTATCGCTGTTGGTCACCATTGTGTTCTAAGCATGAAATCAATAGCCTTTAACCTACATAATGGACAAGATGATTTATACAGCCTTCGATGAAGTCATCATCACTAACGACAACACCACCATTCTCAACAAACTGGAGGTCCTTCGGCCCACTACTAAGATGCTCGTTGCGCTCTCAAATTCACATGACGTTGCATTCTTGAAACAATGTCGAACACTGGTTCATTCTGGTATCCATCCAACTGTTGCGTCTAATTTGTTCAACAAAACCTTATTGGAAAGAAATCGATAATTCCTGTTGAGCTTGTTAGTAACGTGAAAACTTGGGAGCGGGATACTGTTGATGATACAAAGCTTGTTTAAGGTCTAGTATTTGATAAGAAGGTTAATTCACTTTGTTGGTGGCCCTACTCGTGCTGAGAATGCCACAATTGTTGTCATTTACTTGCAAGTATTCTCGAAAAAACATGTATCGAGCTATCAATTGCGTTATAATTAGATTGCATCTTAAGCATGATTAAAAAGATAAAAAGCTACCGGTCTTAATTTTGATGGTTTTCTTTGTTGTCTTGATGTTTGTCTATGTTGAAAGGGAGTAAAAGATTCTGGTGAAGGTTTTTACTTTCTTTAAAAAATAGTTTTCCAATTATGTTCAACACTTTTTCTTGGATTTTGTTTTCACTTAAGAGAGGACCCTTAAACATTGAAGTATTCAGTATATTATGTATCAACTAAATTGTCTTGATCCCTTTGGATTTTGTCAAGGAGCGATAACGCATGTTCTCTTTTTGGAACGACGACTTTTATTTTTGAGTGGCGGTCGCATCTCCGACAAGTTGGAGACCCATCACCCTTCTATGTCTCACCATTACGTTGTCTGAACCAGGCCCGCAGGTACATGGCAAGGCTTTTATTTTTCTTTCTTCATTATTTTTAGAGTTAATTACATGATTGGACCATGTGGTTTTCCCATATTGTAATATTAGTCACAACTTTTGAGAAATTACATTATTAGTCCCAACTATTTGCTAAATCATAACGCAATTGGTCCCTGACAATAACTTTTGTTAAGTTTCTTTGTTAAGTGGATGTGAAAAGACCAAAATACCACTTATTATTAAAATAATAATAAAGTCTATATATTAATACATGTAGGGTCCACTTTTATAATTGATTAATTAAATTATCTATATATCTATATACACACACACACACCCCAAAAGTCCACATACATCATCATCTTCAACATCTTGAAGAGAAAACCATCGTCGGGATCACCACCGCCTACACACCACCGCCGACGCACCACCGCCTGCGCACCATCATCATCTTCTCGTAGTGGTGGATCTTCGGTGGATCTTGCGATGGAGTGATTTCCGTCGGCGGTTGTGGCTACAATCAGGGGTTACGGTGACAATGGTGGAGTGGTGGAGGTTGTCAAGACTAGTGGTGCATTAGGGCGATGGTGGTGATTAGGTGATTGTGACGGTGGTGGTTGAGAGGGGCCGGTGGTGATGGAGGAGGGTGATGGTTTGTGGTGGTGTTGTGATGGGGCAGCGGAGAAGGAGGATGTTGGCCGGAGAAGCATTCGCAGCCAGTGGCTCCGATGGGTTTGTCCGGCAACGATGGGTTAGCCGGTGAGTTGACTGTGTGTGTATTCATATATGTATATATGTGTGTATATATATTATTAATATTAATATATTATGATTATTTATATTATATATATAATTATATTGAAAGAAAGGGTCCCCACATGTATTTTGTCTTTTAGTAGGGGTAATAAAGTTTTTTTACACTCACTTAACTGAAATTTTTAACAGAAGCTAGTGTTAGTGGCCAATGGTGTTGCACTTTGATAAACAGCAAGAACTAATAATATAATTTCACAAAAGTTGAGATCAATGTTACAATATAAGCAAATCACATGGACCAATCGTGTAATTAACTTTTATTTTTATAATTTTAAGCAACGTACCCAAATGGTAATGGGAATAGAAATAAAATTGTTTAAAAATGAAAAGGGTTAAAGTGTAATTTTTTTAAAATAAAGAACAACTTGGTCATTTCATTTAAAGTTAACAAGAGATCCGAGGACCGTCTTTGAAAGGAAATTGTACAATTGAGGACCCAATCCACAAAATTTTAACTTTAGGAATTAAATCTAAACTAGTTTGATCCCCACGCGCGTTGCGGCGTGAACATCATATTAGTCAGCCTTATGCAATATCCTAGAACCCTGATGTTCTGTTTCCCTGTAAATAACCATGTATGAACAACACAGACATGTACACAACCAAGAATTAGGCACAAATTGCAATCAGGTCAAAAAACTATAAGCATTAAAATTAAACAATAAACTTTATGGCCAATTCCAAATAAGAAACCCAAATTTGATATATATAGATGCACATAGAGGGTAGAAATCTGAAAAATAAGTATAAACAAAAGTTCAGAGACCATATACAGTTAATTGCTAGTAAAAAGAAAACCTTGTGAGCAATCTGGCATTGTGAGGGTCAGGAATTATAAAACAATGAGGCTGTTATGGCTGCAAACAAGGGTTGCAGGTGATAACCTATCATTGTCCAACCTGGCCACGCCAAGGCGAGAGCCTCACCGAGTTATGAAATACATGTATACTCTAGCATCCAAATGGAAGAATTCTAAATCTTTAAATGAAAAGGTTTATACTTTGAGCTACTTTCAACCTCATCGAGTTATGAAATACATGTATACGCTAGCATCCAAATGGAAGTATTCTAGATCTTTAAATGAAAAGGTTTATACTTTGAGCTACTTTCAACCTAATCGACCTGTTTGTCCCGTTGACTTTTTAGCTAAAAATTTTAATTTGACCCCTTTCGAGAGATTAAACACAACCAAATCGACCTGTTTGTAAGTAAATGGGTTAAGACCATCACCTTGAATGTAATAGTTTAGCAAGATGACTTTGGTTTTAATAGTAGGGAAGTGGTACCTATTGATGTTGTGGGAGGGACTGTATAGTGTCTACTATTGGCGATTTGTAAGCCTTTGACAAAGCAATAGCCATATGACCAATGTTCACCTAAAACAAATATAAGTAGACTCAATTAGATATCTAAGAAATTTCATGATCCAGTTGATCAATATAGAACATCATATGTTGACTATTACATAAATACCTCACAAATCTAGAAGCAAGCTTACAAATTTTATTTTCATTATGATAAAATGAAATTAAAGTCATAAGATATTGGAAAATTAGATTTTTATAATCCAAACTGCAGGACCGTGTGAAGGGTGATCAATACAATCAGTCTCACACTGAGGAGAGGTTTAGAACACTTAACAGTTCAAATGGGGAACTAGGTTTGAGTATGATGATACTAAGAACACAAGTAATTAGTGAGATAGAACTAAGAACAAGAACAAACAAGTATGGTTTTCAAGGATGCTGTATATTGCTCTCAAGTTCTATTACAAGTGTTTACAAAGCATATCGAATTACAAGGACCTGAGACACTTTATACTACATCCTACAACCGTCAATACTTAGAAAAATAGTTGAAAACACTAATCTAGACAACAAGATCAATGTAGAGTCAAAAGGCAGATTGCCTTTTGACTAGTGACTATGACATGTCATAGCTCACATCCTTTTCTAATATAAAAAGGTTTACAGGTACAAAAGTAGGAAGTTACAGACAAAGACCTTATTCTACTATTTACAAAGCATGGACTTTTCACCAACTCATACAAGTTGGTGAGTCTTTAGAGTTGCAGTGAAAAGTGTGTCAACTTTCTGTAAAGTAGATCAGAGAAAGCATGTCTTCTCTGTCTTTGGAAGAAATCAGTCTTCATAGCAAAATGGCTTCGGAAGACTTCATCTTTGGCTTCGGAAGACTTCATCTTTGGCTTTGGAAGATTTGAACTTTGGCTTCAGAAGATTTTACACTTAGATTATTTTCTGATGTAGAGTGTAAAACTTCCGAAGCACTTCTACCTTGTACGTCCAGTGCATGCATGCAGGAAGACCCTTGATTGTTTTGGCTTTTTTGGTTGCATCAGCCTTATAATCTTCTGATATTATCTTATAAACTCCCCCTAGGCTGATGCTACCAAAATGGAGAAGTTCTTCAGATGTTGATAGTCCTTATCAAGACCAAGACCAAGCTTCTCTTCATCATCTGGTCAGGATCCCTCAGACTCTTATAGTATCTTCTCATATCATAGAGATCATGTTGAGGAAGATCAAGCATGTCTTGCCAGAAGTAGACATCTTGACCTCCTTGATCTCTGATGACATACTATCTGTCCGTATTAGTAGCAAAACTCCAGGACAAGATGGGTCTTTCAATGGCAAGAAGCTCTACTTGAATAGGAATTGGTTGAGCAGCCTCTTCATGCACTTCCTTAGGATGCTCTGACTCCTCCTGAGGTGTGGAGGTAGATGCCTTGGTCTTCTTCTTCTTTGAAACATTGAAGTTTTCAACTGAGAGGACTGGTCTTCAGTACCAGATTGTTCTGTTGTGTCCCTCTCAGTTGGGATCTCTTCTCTCACAGGTTCAGATGAAGAAAGAAGAGAACCTTGCTGCGGATCAGAAGACGAAGTTGGCTGAGATGCAGCTCTAGGATCGGGTTGTGTTGTCTCAGGGGGTTCAACCTTTACTTCAACTTTAGGTTGAGCTGGACTTGGTGAAGAAGTCTACAAGCTCTTCCTTTTTGATCTTTTGCTTGATCACTCTTATATGCTCATCCATAGTGGATAAAGACATAGGACCAAGCCTCCTTCCGGAGAATCCGTACTGCTTCAAGAAGCTCATCATCCTTTGTCTGTCTTCAGACTTCTTTTGGCTTTTGTGAATGATGGCCCTTGACCTTGCAGCTTCTTCCCTTAACTTTCTTTTAACAACTTGTCTTTTTTTTGTAGCTTGTTCCTCCAACTGCTTTAGATATTCAAATTCAATGTACTCAAAAGATAAGGGAAGAAGTGCAGCTGCCTGATAGAGTCATATGGCACTAAGGTAGTTGATCATATTTATTCTTTCAGCTTCCCTGTCTACCTGAGGTTGTGCAGCTGCCATAGTCTCTGCCTTAGGACTTTCTTGAACTGGGGAGAGGACATGAGCATGTTTGTAGAGCCTTTTCTATCTCCTTTCTTTCTTGATCTTAAGAAGCAATACTGCATCCTCTGCCTCCCTCCTCTCTTTTGGCAACTCAATGTCAGCCAGCTCATTCAACTCTTCTAAGGGGAGAGATATGAGTTCATCAATGTTATAGTTCCTGGTCCCCAGGTAGTTTAGCCTGGCTGCCCTCAACTCATCATCTTGAGTGTTTGGCCTGGGGGCAGCCCGGATAGCAGCTTACATGAAGCTTGAGGAACCTACTGAACTCTCTCCCCTTAGCTTCCTCTTCCTATCTCTCTTCTCCTCCTCTAACTCCTCAGATGTCATTTTTCTCTTCCCTTTGTCACGCACAAGCCTTGGTGACTCAGGGTGGAGAGAGCTTTGGTCTTCATTGCTTGGTTCAGTAGTCAAGCTCTGGCCAAAGAGAGGTTGTGAAGCACCTTCACCAGCTGGTGCCTCACTAAGGGTACTGGGTGCTAAAGGAGATCTTTTCTCAAGGTTCACAGGCTCAACTTCTGGGCCTTGAATCAAGGCTTTCCCTTCAAAGCTAATTTTAGGGTCCACCTCAACATTCAGTTGACCAAAAATCTCATCTGCTAGCCTCTGTCTATATAATTTTGATCTCATCTTGAACTCTTCAAGCACCCTTCCTTGAATCCAATCTACTAATCTCTCAGCTTGTCTGTTTTGGCTTGGGTTGACAAATGGAAGATCAACCACATGGATGTACTCATAGAAACTTAGGTTTGTCAAATTTAAGATCTCTTGTTGATCCTGAGCTCTAGAGATGACAAGAGCCCTTCTTTCTGTGTCATACCTCCATCCTAAGATTGGGTTCTTAAAGTGAAGAGATGGGGTAGACATGGCTCTAGGTATACCTTCCTCAGTTAGGCTGTATATGAGTGAGTCCACATTAATATGGACTTGAGGAGGTTGCTGAGTATGGACTATTGTAAGTGAGGGTGGTGAATCCTCTAAGTCCATACTTTGAGAAGAACTCTCAGGTTTTGTGACTGTTCTGACTTTCTCCCCCTTTTTGGTAGCATCACTTTTTTGCATAAGTGAGCTAGGGTTGAGTCTATCACATTCACAGGTTTTTGTGGACCTGGTTGAGTTGTTCTTAATGGTCTCTCAGCTAGCTTGCCCTTGAGATCAATGATCTCAAGGTGCTGGTCATTGACCCTCTTTTGTAAGATAGTCACCTGAGATTCCAAGTGACTATTCTTAGAGACTAAATAGGTTCAAGTTTTAGTCAATGTGTGCACCTTTATTTTCAGACTCCCCTCATCTTTATCAGAAGAATCATGGGAGGATGAGAGAATCAGACTAATGTCTTCTTCCTCATCACCAACATAGTGTTCTTGGCGGTTGGATTTTCCCTGCATCATGACAACTTCAAGAGAAGTGTCAAGAGGCTGGGTTGCCATGGTCGAGGTCTAAATGATGTAATCACTTTCTAAAGTGAGAGCCTCTTCCATATGGATCTCCTGAACAGGTTCAGAAAAATCCACCTCAGTGGGGGGTGGATGATGTGGGCTAGACATGGGTGAGACAAGGGTACTCATCTCTCCTTGAGTAGGGTGGAGAAGAGAGACTCATGGTACTCACTGAAGCCCATGTATTCATCATCATAGAAGTCAAGGCTGGGAACTGGTTGGTTGAGATCCAGCGGCTGGGGATGGTAACTATCCCCGAAAGGTTGTTCACTAGAGTGTTGAGACTCTGAGTGAAGGCTTAAGGCTGTTGGGGTTGTGAGCTCATCAGGCTGAGCATGAGGAACCTCAGCACTGATCATTTGAGAGATGGGAGTGGTTTGCTCCTCAGGGTAAGTGGGAGCTCGAGTGTCCACTTCCTCCTACATGGTTGGTGATATGGGGGCCCGCACAAGCTGAATAGCATGTGTAGGGGTTTGTTTGGTTTTTCTCTGGTAGGTGATGGTTATTGTGGGCTGTATTTGTGGTTGGGAGGTGGAAGGTGTGGGTTCAACACTTGCTGGTGCTGTTAGGTTGCCACCTTGAGCAATGATCTCAAACATTTTTAGGACTAGGGCTGTTTCTACCCCGGAGAAGCCAACAGTTGGCTTTCTTATTATTTTGAAGATGTCGGGCTTCATCTATCCCAGTTTTAGAATATTACCTGTTCCCCTCAATTGTGTGCCCAGTTCACAGTTGAGAATGTGCTGGACATATCTAGGGAACATGTAATACTCTAAGGAGTCTAAGTTAGCAAGCAGATTGGTATATACAAATTGAGAATATCTGAACTTGTCTCCCTGAACCATCCCATGGACTATGAAGGAGAGGTCTTTTGGAATCTGGTCCCATCCTCTATGCTTGTTGGACAAGCTGTGTATGATAACATAGAGGAGGTACTTCCATTGAGAGGAGACCTTCCCCTTCCTGAAGGTCTTGATTGAGAAGTCACCTTCATAGCCCATCTGCTCAAAGGAGTGGTTGACTGCAGCTTTAGGAAAGGACAAGTCACCTTCTATATCATCCAGCTGAAGATGTGTGTTTATGGTGGCTGGAGTGATCAAGATTGTCCTCCCCTGCACTGTGGCAGACAGTGCCTTCTCCCCGTCCATGGTGACCTCTTCGCAGGTCCGCTAGAACTCCAACAAGTGATCCTCATAGAGATGAGGATCAATAGTGAGGGAGGTGAAGTAGTTGGACAAAGAAAGGTAACGACAAACCTCTAAGAAACCTGGATCTTTCTCACAGTCTAATAGAGCAACCTGATTATGTTGCCTGTGAAGATGCATGGAAAAATCGGGTTGGTTTCTACGGTCAAGGTTGGCCATTTGAAGTAGCTTTGTGATGAAGGAAGATAAGACCGAAGACGATTTGTGGGTGAAATTAGGTTAGAGAAATACAGATGAAGAGGAGAGTGAGAAGAGGGGGAACCGTTGTGAGAATATATATGAAATGGATTTGAGACAAAGTTAAAGCAAAAGGATAAACTTTGAAATCCGGATGTCGGTCCCACCTCTGTAAAAGTGCCCAAAAAGGTAGTTTTCTTAGAAGTTGAAAATCTTCCGAAGATAATTTTGCTTCAGAACTTTTGAGAAAAAGCTTCCGAAGCCAATTTGGCTTCGGAAGATATTCTTAAGAATTGTGAAAATTTGGCTTTGGAAGAAAAATACTTAGAGAATTTTTAACGTATCGGTATCGGTCTTCGGACATGAGTCGGGGGTATTGCATGAGACATGATCCAGATTGCAGTGAAAGATAATGATGAATGTACGAAACGTACGTAATGAACAATGATGAAGATAATAATAAATATTATCAATGTGTACGTATGATGTGTGATCGCATACGATTTCGAAGGTTATGTTTTAACGAAAGTAAAGTATTTTATTTATAAAACTAGAACTCACTCAGCGTCGCTGACTTTTTGTATGCATAATAGTTGGCAAGTATTTGTTGATGTTGAGGAGTTGCAGGCATGGATGCATAAGCTACTAGGAGTGTTTTGAAGACTAGCATCCACATTTTGACATGTTATTGTATTTTGACATGTAAACGATTTATGTAACGAGATAACATGTTTTAACTATTAATGAAAGTAAGTTTTTAAATTCCGCTGCAAAAGTAATGTTTGTTTTAAATATTTTATGTAATGACAGTCTAGCTGTAAGCGTCCCGGGAACGGGGCCTTACAAGTTGGTATCAGAGCTAAAGTTTAAGAGAATTGGGTAAATATTTTCATAAACCTAATCTTAAACTGAGAATGGGACAGAAAGGAAAGGGATGCCAGTCCTAGTAGCTACATGCCTGCAGGTAAAAGTTTTATGTAAAAGTTTTATGTAAAGGTTTTATGTAAGTAAATGTTAACCGGTATTATGTGCATATGTTATGTGGCTTGTGTGCTTTTGTGTAGATTTAGATACTGATGTAGTGAGGATAGGAAATGCTTAGGAAATGAAGAGTAAAGTAAGTGGCTAAACACAACTGGCCACTGTGATTAGGGACTTACTATACTTGACATAACTGGCCACTGTGATTAGGGACTTACTGCTCTCTGCCAGAAGAAGAAAAAGAAGAAGAAGAAGGAAATTTTGGGTTTTTGGAGAAAGAGGAAGAAGAAGCTGCTAAGGTGAGTTCTCTTGAACACGAGTTCGGTTTCAGTTGGGTTTTAAGTCCTAAACCGAAGTTCTTGATGTTTTAGAAGTTGTTCTCGGGAATTTGAAGCTGAAATCGTAGGTGGAAGTACCTGGTTTGAAGATCTGATTCAGGTGAGTTTCTAGACACCCCCTCTTTTATAGATTTTAAAGCTTTGGGGCTGTTATGCATACCGGGTAAACGTTTTTAAAAGATAACCATATGCCTATGCGTGTTGTTGTTCGGCCGTATCTGTTGTGGTTGTGTGTTTGGTTGTGGTTGTGTGGTTAGAATTGTTGCTAGAATGTTTAGATGCCCTTAGAATGTTAGATCTGTGCTTGGGTAGTGCTAGAATGCCTTTCGGATGTTTTTGGCAGTTTAGATATTTCAGAATGTTCCCATGCGCCTAACTGAATTGTGGTTAAGTGTTGATGCGCCTAGCTGACCTTCATGCGCCCAACCAGTAGTCAGGCGCCCAAACAGTACCCTTCATGTGCCTAGAAAGTTGGCCATGAGCCTAAGTGTTGCTCATGCGCCCAAGGGTCCTGATGCGCCCAAAGGTGGTGCGCCCAAATAGTGGTTCATGCGCCTAGAAAGTGTGGAAATGACCAAGTATGGGTGGTGCGCCCGCATAGTGCCCATGCGCCCAAAAGTGTTCCTGCGACTAAGTGCTGAGGCTCCTGAATAGGGCTCATGCGCCCAAATAGTGCCGATGCGCCCAGGCTGTTTATACTTAGAATTTTCTGCTGATGCGCCTAGAATGTTATATTGTGCCTAGTTTTAGACTTAGGGCCTTCTTAGGGGCTTTAAGAGGTGATGTTTGAGATAGGTCCCGTTGGGATGTGGTGGCTTCTGCATGATGTTGTGTTGTGGTTTTTGTTGCGTGTGTGGTGTTGTCTTTCTTCGTTAAACGGTTTTCAAAACGTATGTATTATGTTTTATTATACGTTATGTATGATGTATGGCTTTATGTGGGTTGATGTTTGATTGGTCATAAAGTATTATATAACGAAATGAAAGACAATAATAATGAAAAGTGGAACGTAAAGAACGAAGGGAGTCTTTATGACTCGAAGGGAGTCTTCTTGACTCTAAGGGAGTCTTCGTGACTCGAAGGGAGTCTTCATGACTCGAAGGGAGTCTTCGTGACTTGAAGGGGGTCCTTGTCACGTACCCCAGTACTGTGTCGGTCTTCAGACATGACGCGGGGGTTTGTTTACAAGCCCCGACACAGTATCGGTCTTCGGACATGAGTCGGGGGTATTGCATGAGACATGATCCAGATTGCAGTGAAAGATAATGATGAATGTACGAAACGTACGTAATGAACAATGATGAAGATAATAATAAATATTATCAATGTGTACGTATGATGTGTGATCGCATACGATTTCGAAGGTTATGTTTTAACGAAAGTAAAGTATTTTATTTATAAAACTAGAACTCACTCAGCGTCGCTGACTTTTTGTATGCATAATAGTTGGCAAGTATTTTGTTGATGCTGAGGAGTTGCAGGCATGGATGCATAAGCTACTAGGAGTGTTTTGAAGACTTGCATCCACATTTTGACATGTTATTGTATTTTGACATGTAAACGATTTATGTAACGAGATAACATGTTTTAACTATTAATGAAAGTAAGTTTTTAAATTCCGCTGCAAAAGTAATGTTTGTTTTAAATATTTTATGTAATGACGGTCCAGCTGTAAGTGTCCCGGGAACGGGGCCTTACAAGTTGGTATCAGAGCTAAAGTTTAAGAGAATTGGGTAAATATTTTCATAAACCTAATCTTAAACTGAGAATGGGAATGAAAGAAAAGGGATGCCAGTCCTAGTAGCTACATGCCTGCAGGTAAAAGTTTTATGTAAAAGTTTTATGTAAAGGTTTTATGTAAGTAAATGTTAACCGGTATTATGTGTGCATGTTATGTGGCTTGTGTGCTTTTGTATAGATTTAGATACTGATGTAGTCAGGATAGGAAATGCTTGATAGAGACACAGATTTAGAGTTAGATACAGATTTAGATACAGATTTAGATACTGTGTAGATTTAGATAGAGACACAGGATTGTTTCTTGTATTGCCATAAGACAATCCTTCCACCAAGGAATTGACATCCCCTGATGTAGAGTTTGCAGTCATGTTGCAGCCACCATAGTCACTATCTATATAAGCATACAGATTGAAGTCAGAATTCTTTGGATACCAAAGGCCAAGCTTGGGAGCACCTTTGAGATATCTAAGAATCCTCTTGATAATAACCAGGTGTGACATCTTTGGGTTTGCTTGATATCTTGCACAGATGCATGTGGCAAACATGATATCAGGCCTGCTGGCTGTGAGGTACATAAGAGACCCAATCATAGCCCTGTAAAGATGTTCATCCACACACTCCCCCTCAAGATCAGGTCCAAGGGAGTGGTTTCTGGCTATGGGTGTCTTAACAACCTTACAATCAGTCATGTTGAATCTTGTAAGTATGTCTTCTACATACTTTGACTGACTTATGAAGATGCCATTGTCAACTTACTTCACTTGAATTCCCAGAAAGAAATTGAGTTCTCCCATGGCACTAATTTAAATATATTCTTCATCAGCCTCTCAAAGTCTTTGCAGAGCTTTGGATTAGTTGACCTAAAGATAGTGTCATCCATATATACTTGAACCAGCATTAAGTCATTCCCTGTTCCTTTAATGAAGAGAGTTCCATCTATAGTACCCCTCTTGTAACCATATTGACAGAGATACTGAGATTGTGTCTCATACCACTTTCTTGGAGCTTGGTGCAGCCCATAAAAAGCTTTATCAAGCTTGCAGACATAATCAGGATGATCTGGGTCTGCAAAGCCAGGTGGTTGTTTGACATACACCTCTTCATCAATCACCCCATACAGAAAAGACTTGACATCAAGTTGGTAGACCTTGAAATCCTTGGATGCAGCAAAAGCCAGGAATATTCTTACAACTTCAAGTCTTGCCACAGGAGCAAAAACATATGTGTAATAAATTCCCTCTTCTTATGTGTACCCTTGAACAACTAGTCTTGCCTTGTTCTTGATGACAAGTCCTCTATCATCTTTATTGTTCTGAAAAAGCCACTTGGTTCCTATGGTAGTCTTCCCATGAGGAAGAGGACATACGTTCCAAACCTTTTGTCTTTTGAATTGAAGCAGCTCCTCTTGCATTGCTTCAACCCAGCTTCCATCTTTCAAAGCCTCATCAACTTTCTTTGGCTCTACTTGGGACAAAAAGCAAGAGTGTAGACAAACATTTTTGTCATGGGTTTGTCCTCTTGTTCTCACCCCTGTATTAATATTTCCAATGATGTTTATGGTGGGATGTGACTTGTGGATCCTTAGTTGAGGGATCATAGCAAGTTGGTTAGACAGATCTAGATTGGAGAAATTGAGATCTGGAAATGGAGTGTCATCCACCACATCAGCACATTTATCAAGTAAGACTTGATCCAATGAATATGTGACATCATTTATGTTGTTCTCTATGGAGTGGTTATCAGCATCAAGAAATTCTTGATCACTATCACCTCCTCTATTTCCTCATGCATTTGAAGTTCCTTCTCCTGAGTTTTGAACCTCTGAGCTGGAATTTGAAGGGACCTCAGATGTATCAGCTGAATTTGTCATGTTTATACTGATAGGATCTTTATTTGCAGGGTTAGTCACCAAAGGAGCTGAAGTCATAATCTTGCTTGGTCTTCTCATCTCAAATCTTGGGTCAGGATCTCCTGTTGATATATTATTTGTAGATCCTGAAACATTCTCACAAGACTTGTTAAAATAGATGATAACTAAGTCAAGATCAAACATCCAATCTAGACCAGAACCTTTCACACTTGGAGTGTGCTCATTGAAGGTCACATTGGCTGACTCCTCAACTACTCAAGTTCTGAGATTGTATACTCTATAAGCCTTAGCTTGGGAAGAGTATCCAATAAAGTGTCCATCATCTGACTTCTCATCAAATTTAGCTACTTGATCTTTGGTATTCAAGATGGTGCAAGGACATCCAAATAACCTGAGGAAACCAATAAATAGTCTCCTTTTATGCCACAGCTCATAAGGAGTCTTACCATGAGTCTTAACCACTAAAACTCTGTTCTGCACAGAGCAGCTGTGTTAAGAGCTCTGCCCAGAAGGTGATGGGCAGTTTAGAGTCAGACAGCATGGTTCTTGCAGCCTCAATAAGTGTCCTGTTTCTCCTCTCAGCAACATCGTTTTGCTGAGGAGTCCTGGGAGCACTATATGTCTTGTAATACCCTTTTCATCACAAAATGTATCAAGGATTTGGTTCTTAAATTCTGTTCCTTGATCACATCTTATGGTCTTGACCTTGTGATCAGATTGATTCTCAATTTTCAGAATGAAATTCTTCAAGATCTCAGGAGTCTCATCCTTAGTTCTAAGGAAAAAAACCTAAGTGAATCTTGTGAAATCATCTGTGATCACTAAACAATATGAGGCCCTTCCTAAACTTATTACACTGGTGGGGCCAAAGAGATCCATGCGTAATAAGTGTAGGGGAGTAGTGATAGAGTTCCTTTCCTTTGGCTTGCGAGACACTTTGGTGCTGGTTGTTTTTTCTGCAGGAAAATGTTTGCAGTCTGCGGACCATATCTGCAGACATCTCTAGCAGAATTGGTGGACCAAACCTCTGCAGTCTGCAAAAATAAGACTGTCTGTTTTTTAACGTCTGCAAACTAAAATAAACTGAACTTTAAATAAATTGAAATTTAAATAATAATATAAATTAAATACACAGGAGAAGCTGTCTCTTTGTCTTTCTTCCTAAAAGTGTTCTTATTATTATGCATCCACACTTTAAAGATCCCTCTTTTGATCCCACCTTCATTGCAGAAATCTGCAACTTCTTTATCATCATATCGTTGCATCTTCCACCCAACTTTCTCTGCAAAAAGACACATTTTTTCCTTCTGGTCTTGACTAAATTTCGTTCTGAACCTCTTTCTGCCACTTGAGTTTTCAACAGCGTCGCCACCGTATCTCCAGTGAACGGCAGCAGCAAATGCGGCGGTGGATACGCCTGCACGTCGTCGTTCACCGCCTCCCGCGCATTTTAGCGAGGTGGGCTCGGCGGTGGCGGCTAACGACGGCATGAAGATGATGATAGGATGATTTGGACTTTGAAGCTCTTCGATGGTGACGGTGAGTGGGAAGAGAAACTAGAATGGATGTAGAAGAGGTGGGAAGATGTTAGAAGATGTGGGGTTGGGTCTTCTCCAAGAAGAGGACGGGAAGACATTTTTTAATGAAATGTCTTCCGAAAAACAAACAGTCTACAACCTTAAATGTCTGCCCGCCTCTTCTTGGTGCAGACAAAAAAGCACAAGAAGCACTTTTCTGAAAAAACAAACACCACCTTTGTCTTGCTTTCCTTTCAGGCATGCAACACAATGATCATCACTTGTAAACTCTTTCTTTGGCATTCCATTTACCAAATCATTCTTATTTAATTTATTCATGTTCTTAAGTTTACATGGCATATTCTTTTATGTCTGAGGAAAGACTCATCACTATTTGTTTTAGACAAAAAGCAAGAAACTTCTCCTGAGGGAGATGTTTCCTGCAAGTCCATCTTGTACATATTCCCTTTCCTGGGGGCTCTGAGCATGATATGCTCTTAAGGAATGATCACCCCGGGCTTAAGAACAATACACTCATGCTCAGTAAAGAGCATGTTATGTCTTTGATCACAAAATTAGGATACATTAGTAGATTGTATCCAAGCTCCTTAACAAATTTACCTTCTCAATGGTGAGCTTACTATTTGTGACCATGCCCCTTCCAGTGATGTAACCACTAGCATCTCCTCTAAAAGCAACTGGTCCTTCATCAATTTTCTCAAATTGTGAAGCAAAGAACCATTGATAGTCATGTGCCTGGAACAGCCACTATCAATGATCCACACATTTCCCTTGGTCTTTAGCTGTTCCTGCACAAAAAGAAGTGGTTAGTTATACTCGGAAACCCAAGCCTCATTGGTCTTGGGCTTTTCAAAGTGATTTGAAGACAATGTAACAGTAATTGATCCTATATTCAAGCTTTAAGGATCATTAGTTGTTGTTGATGAAGAACTCTCAGTCACCAGGTCTTTCTTCATCTTCACACCATCTTCGGAAGATTGGACTTGACCTTTAACACCCCGGAAGTTTCAACAACTTCTGAAGTTTTGGAGACTAGACCTTCGGAAGATCTGTTTTCACTGCAGCATGGTTCAGTACTTCGGAAGCATTTCTTTCTTCTTAGGGAGAGGCTTGCTCTTGGAGCTAGATGGTTCAGGTTGTGTAGCAGTGATACACAGCTAATCAGTCTTCTTCTCCTTGCTAAGATGATTTGAACCTGAACTAGAACTCTTGGTACTAGAGTTCATGGTTGGGTCTTCAGCCTTCACCACTTCAAACCCTGCAGAGATAAACACTTGTTTCTGCTTAGAGTTAAAAGTGGACTTGATTTCTTGAGCCTTTTTTGCCTTTATCTTGGCTCTCCTGATCAAGTTCTTTCTTTGTGACTTGGTCATCCTAACTTCTTCATCTCTCTCCTCAGGAGAATAGTGTCCCTTCTTAGGATGGTCCTCTTCATTCTTCTCAGACACATCCTTCACTATCTCCTTCTTATCCTCTTCAGCAATAGGGTCTATAAGGGGAAGCTCATCTTCATAAGTTCCACACCTTGGAGATCTTACAGATAAAAGAGTGTGTGGAGGAGCTACCTCAATATCCTAGTCCTTGCTTATTTTGATAACAAACTTATGCATGTAGGGATGAGGATATCATGTTCTTGAAGGTCTCTTCTTCAAGAACAAGTTTTTCTGCCCCGGCTTTGCTGATCATAAGCTCAGCTTGGCATTCAGTTAACTTAGTGATGAGATCTTTGATCTGAGTCCTGTAGTTTGTGTGTTCATACTTTAGAGTTGAAATGGTTTTCTCTAGATCTTCTATTTTCAATTTATAATCATTTTTAGCTCTTTTGAAATCAGCTTTTAAGATATTTAAGGACTCAAGATCTGATCTCATCTCTAAGTTATAGGACCTATATTTATTGACTTTAGTAATACATTCAGGTGTACAGAGATGTTCCAATACCTTGGCTTCATCATGGTCTGCCATAAGTGCTTGGTTTGGAGCAGCATCCTCCACCTGAAAGCTTCAGTCAAAGCCTCCTTCTGTAGCAACTGCAGCATGTTGCCTGGACTTCTTATTCTGGTGTGCTCCTTCAGTGTAGTTTGGCCTGGCTTGTTCTTGGCCACCATTTGACTTAGGTGCCTTGCACTCTCTGGCAAAGTGTCCCATTTGGTTATAATTATAACACTTCACCTTGTCTTTGTCCAGCCCAAACTTTCCACTGGACATATTGCTGGGAAACTTCCTCCTAGTCCTCTTGTAGAACTTCTTGGCCCTGTGAGTGAGAAGAGCCATCTGCTGGACTATTTTAGTATACTTCAGATCATCTGGATGGATACAATCCAGGTCTTCAAGAGTGAAGAGAAAGTTGCCAGTACTTTCATCTGAACACATAAAAACTTGAGAAGAACTTGTCTCCTGGAATGGGCTTCCAGGGATATAGCTCTCCCTTGGTGTCTCTGGGAAGGTGATGAAAGGCCCCTTCTGTGAGGTTTCAGTGTAGCAGATAAGGTGGTGTTGTGGTTCTCTGTAGTCCCTTTCAACCACATGAAGGGCTGAACACTGTTGGATGCTGGAGTTACCAGATGAATTTTGCATATTCATCTCATCTGGTAGCCACTGAGTATGCCATACAACTCAGTGAGAGTAAGGGTCTTGAGGTTTTTAGTCCTCTTAATGACCACACAGTAGTGTGTCCATTGTCTGGGAAGAAGGACATGAACTTCCTTACAATATCCCTGTTCTCCAAAGTTACTCCAACATCAACAAGAGTATCCACAATCTCAACATACCTAAAGTACTATTGAGTCATGGTTTCACCTAATTTGAAGGTGAAGTTCTCAAACTACTGCTTCAAGAGGTCCTTCTTGTTCTCTTTAGCTTCATTTGACCCCTCATACATCAGCTTCAGTGCATCCCACAGTTGCTTTGTAGTCTTGCACTTCTTGAAGCCTCTGTAGATAGAGTTTGGAAGAACAGTTTAGAGGGTGGTCATGTCCTTCTGATCAATATCAATTTTCTTTCAGTCTTATTAGAATAATTGGCCACTTCCTTGGGTATCATAGCACCACCATCAGCAGCTGAAGGGGTGGCTGGTACATGAGGTCCAGAGACTACTGACCCCCACATCCTGGAGTCCTAGGACTTGATGAAGCCTTCCATTATTTAACACCAAGTGTCAAAGTTTTTAGGAGTGATCAGTGGGGATTTAGTCATGGTACCAGTTTCCATGTCAGCCTTGCTGATATCTGCCATTTGATATGTCAAGTATTTTGTGAGAGTGAAAGGATTAAAGATGGTGAGATCTTACAATCAAGAGCCTAAAATGCTCTGATACCAATTACAGGACGCGTGAAGGGTGGTCAATACAATCAGTCGCACAATGAGGAGAGGTTTGAGCACTTAAGAATTCAAATGGGGAACTAGGTTTGAGTATGATGATACTAAGAGCACAAGTAACTAGTGAGACAGAACTAAGAACAAGAACAAACAAGTATGGTTTTCAAGGATGCTGTATATTGCTCTCAAGTTCTATTACAAGTGTTTACAAAGCATATCGAATTACAAGGACCTGAGACACTTTATACTACATCCTACAACCGTCAATACTTAGAAAGACAGTTGAAAACACTAATCTAGACAACAAGATTAATGTAGAGTCAAAAGGCAGATTGTCTTTTGACTAGTGACTATGATGTCATAGCTCACATCCTTTTCTAATATAAAAGGTTTACAGGTACAAAAGTAGGAAGTTACAGACAAAGACCTTATTCTACTATTTACAAAAGCATGGACTTTTCACCAACTCATACAAGTTGGTGAGTCTTCAGAGTTGCAGCGAAAAGTGTGTCAACTTTCTGTAAAGTAGATCAAAGAAAGCATGTCTTCTCTGTCTTTGGAAGAAATCAGTCTTCATAGCAAAATGGCTTCGGAAGACTTCATCTTTGGCTTTGGAAGATTTGAACTTTGGCTTCAGAAGATTTTACACTTAGAGTATTTTCTGATGTAGAGTATAAAACTTCCGAAGCACTTCTACCTTGTACGTCCAGTGCATGCATGCAGGAAGACCCTTGGTTATTTTGGCTTCTTTGGTTGCATCAACCTTATAATATTCTGATATTATCTTACACAAACTATTACTTATTGGCCGATAATAATCCATTGACCGGTAACAATCTCAACTTTCATTTTTATTACTAACAACAATCCCAATAACATAATTATTAAAAATTTAAATTTGATTTCGACTCGATTTTGTTCACAAGAATGATTATGAACGAAATGAAAAAAAAAACATACAAGCTAAATCAAGCCTATAATAAGTACAAATCAAGTGTGAATATATAATAATTATGCTACTGGTACTGTTGTTGGTAATAAAAAGGAAAGTTAAGATTATTACCGGCCAAATCAATAGTGTGGATTATTATCAGCCAATAAGTAATAGTTTGGATTATTAAAATCTAATTTGCCTAAGATATTTAATGAGAAAATTACCATGGATGTTAAAGTCGAAACGTAAGTAGATTTCCCAAGCTCAGATTCAAGCATCTCAATTGCAACCTAGAATCCAAGAAAAAAAATTCAAGATGATTTTTTTTCCTTGAGGAAATCAAGATAATTTGTAGGCTATAAACCAATTATAAATAATTTAAAGAGATGCCAACCTGCAGATACAAAAAGCTTTCCTCGTAACTCCAGATGTTGCAACTACTTTCTGCATATATTCAAACGAGGTTCAGTGCTTGTGACTGGAAAATGGTTTAAGGAAGTACCTAATGGAGCAAAACACGCATAATATTCTAATTCAGTCGGGTAAATATAAATTGATCATCATAGCCTGGTACCTCAGCTGCAACCGGCTCCAAAAGTCTAAAACAAACGTAAAATTTGGATGTTAGGTCAACATTTACGATCACATGTGATGTCTGGTAGAGTATAAATGCGTCTCCAAAGTTTGTAAGATTTCATGACATTTGAATCTTTTTAGTTTGTCATCAAACAAAATAATTAAACAAAAAACTTTTAATCCTAAATCCAACAAAACAAACAACCCTTTATTATAATTAATTCAAGCTGATGGTTAAGCAAACTATGAACCTAAGCAATTAGCGATGTAAGTATGGTGAAAAAACAGGTCATTCTTCAAAAAAACATGCCCTGTTGGTTGTTTTAATATTGCTGATATATGAGTTAAAAATTAAATGTAATGAGGAACAATCAAGCTTTAATCATACTCGTAAATAGGCTAACCAAGCCAGGAGGTTTTCTCAGCAATGGGTTTCCTTCTGAGGGGGTTGGGGGTGTGGTCCCGGCTGGGAAACGGATAGATGGGCCCGATTAAGATAACATCTATCCTTCGAAGCAGGATCGTACATTTGCCATTAAAAAAAATAATCAAACTGAGAAATCCTAACAATAAACTGGTAGGGTACCTCAGAAGAATCATGTATCGATTTTCCTAATCACCACACCGCATCCACCACAGAAAAACCCCAGCCACTCACCGTAACTTTGAACCCATTAGCAATGACCGGCGTCAAACGACGGTGATAGTCGATGTCTAAGGACTGTGTTAAGAGCCCTAATAAATCCACCTGCTGATGCCGGTAATGTATACGCAACACATGCTTGTACGGTATGCATAGCAACATATAAATCACATTGTTCATGCCACTGCTTTATTAATATATATAGGGTAATTTTACCTCAAACCACAGATACCATCCACGTAATTTACTCATTAGCTTATTAAAGCATATATTATTTCATGTTCAAATAAACATGCAGACTAGAAAAAACAAAATCACCATTTTTAATCCATCAATTGTTAGCTTAGGGCGAAAATTTTATTTATTGCACTTTGAGTCTTTGAATCAGTAGGGAGAAATATTAGGTATGATTTTTGGCCTAAGAAACTAAAAATATTATCTTATTATGATTTATATATTTCTTGAAGTTAAGGTGCTTAATGTATTTTCATTTTATGAGTCGTATTTGAAATCATAAACTTAAGTTTTTTGTCATTTAATATTGTTTAACTAAATTAAACGTGCAAAACTTTATATTCTTATTTATTTAATGCTAAATCTTATGTTATTTACTTTTTTAAAGCTTATTCCTATTAAAATTTATGAACTTTTTAATTATATAATTAAAATATATGTTTGAGCACGCCAAGAATATTAAGATTAGTTTAGTTAACATATTATAACCAACAATATTTAAAAACACCCTTTAACACATAGCTTACGAAAATTATTATTTATAACTTTTATGAAAACAAAAAACACTGCAAGAAAGCGCAATGAAACGACGATAGGTACACAACTGGCGGTTCAGATAGTCGAGTCAGGTATGCTGGTCAGCAACTAGCCAAAGAATCCAGGAAAAAAAAAAAAAAAAACAGGCATCACCCTCTACATATACTATTACTTTTCTGTGTAATAGTATTTGTTCAAATAGATATATGTGTATGATTTGTTTTGATTAAGTTTATTATTGCTATTATTATTCTGCATCTCATACCGCTTACCGATTTGGACATAATCATGTAAATTTTGTGACATAGATTTTGTTATAACTCTATATATTATCGGGAATTTCAGGCATCACCGCTAGAAAGTATGAATAGAAGATTGAGTCTCTGGCTGAGGTAATGTCATTTTCGTTACTTTACCTGCATTATATTCCCTCAACTCACAAATAAGCCTTTTACCTATTCTTATGCGGGAATCAGGTTTAGAGTTCGTCTATTTGTGACGAGGCTAACAATTTATTACTGCGAAGTGGTAACTAGGTCATTCTTCTTCATTTGGCACACCATTCCTTGGACTCAAACCCATTACCATGTGGCAAACATATTATTTACTTTTAATGATGTTTTATGTTAATGTATGTAAAACATAAATATGTACATGTCACATTCAAATAAAAATTTTATAAAAGCACATCTGGTCTAATTGTTTCAAGACGTGTTGTAATGGTGTCACTCTTCAAGTAATTTAGTGTTTAAGTCTCACAATAAGCGGATGATGCAGATCTATGAGTAGGTTCAAACAACATGTGAGTTTGTTAAGAAAAAGTTTTAAAGACTTTTAAACAATTGTATAACATAGATGAGTAGTTAAATTAATAAGACAAATTGGATTTAATAATTCAAACTATTAATAATTGACCGATAATAATCCATACAATAAATTTGGCAGGTAATACTCTCAACTTTTACTTTTATTGTCAACAACCCCAATAACATAGTTATTAAAAATTTACATGTGATTTGTACTTGATTTCATTCATAATAATGATTATGAATGAAATGAAAAAACATATGAGCCAAATCGAGCCTAAAATAAATAACAAATCGAGATTGAAGTTATGATAATTTGCTGGTGGGATTGCCATTGGTAATATAAATGAAAGTTGGAGTGTTACCAGCCAAATTAATAGTATGAATTATTATTGGTCAATAAGTAATACTTTAGATTATTAAAATCCAATTTGCCAATTAATAAAAAATGAGGGGCTTGCATGTGATAAGAGTTAAACATTGAAGGGTTTGCTGGTGGATTACGATTAAAAACAAAAGGATTAGGAATCATGCAAGTCTCACATAAATCGCCAGCATTTTGCTTGGATTCTAAGTTTTTGATTAATTTGTGTTTTTACGGGTTTTCCAGCTATTACACACCATATAGGACTTATTTTCTTGATTTTAGATCATATGGTTCTTAATTAGTAGACTTTAGGCAAAGTCTACCATAGTGTGGCTTTCGTTGCGTTTTTAACGTAAATCTTCATGATTTTACGATTTACAAGTATTTGATCAATTTACAACACTAGACCATCGTGTTAAAGTCATTTGGTAGCTCTACCATTCTTCACTTTGTCAAAGGGTCTAAATCTCGTCTTTTGAATCCGCATCATACATACTTATGTACAACACTCTATGACACATGCATGTCTAAGTCTCAATTAACAATCCAAGTAAACTTTAGGTCAAAGTCAATATCATCATCAAAGTCAAAGTCAATATAAAAGTTAAAGTCAAGGCATGTTTGGTGACAAATGTCACATCTTCCTTGCTTTTTTGGGTTCCTAATAGGTATATTGAATTGGTGGTGTGATAGTAGTTGACACTTGAGACTCAATTGACCTACCGTTCATTATATAAAGCTTGAAATTAGAAGCATGTTTCAAGTAGCTAAATGGTAAAAGCATACACTCAACTTTTCGATACTCCAACATGTTATCCATTAGCAACCATGCTCCATGATGTTGCAAATGCATGTTTGCAAAGCATACTAGCGATCTCCCATCTTCTACATGCATAAAATCTAAGTCTTATATCCACCATAAACTTTTTTAAGTTGTCCACTGACTTTGTATTGATCCCTTTCATCCCATATATATATGCTATGTATCTTAGAGCTTCTTTGTTGTTTGAATCAAACAACTTGGATGTAGTGGGTGTAAGAAGTCTTTCATATCTATCAATAACGTTCAGAACTTTCACAATTATTCTCAATCAGATACTCCTAGATGTATTAGAATACTGATAATGGGTGGGTTTCTTCCATCAACTAGCTTGGCATTGACACCTCACACGTGTTGTTTAGCAGTAGATCCATATGAGCTCTCCCTGAACACAACATATATATTTTACAAAACACACACAACACATATAGTTAACACAAATTAACACAATAACACAACTTACCAAAAAATTTTGATTTAGACCGATGTGTTTTTTACAACACAATTGTTCATTCAGTTCATCCATTTCTTTTTGAAAGTGAAAAATAGTTATGGATGTGACCAATTTCCATAACAAATCCTAGTAAGTTTTACCCAAGAAATTAACTTTCATATTTTCGTAGTGTGCCTTAGAAAATATGTACTTATAACAAGGGGAACATTTGAAATTGAGGTACAATGCCTTGTTTAGTCCAACAAAAATTACACATAAGTAAAATATCATAAAAGCACACAAAAAGGATAAACTATGAATTACCTTATGTCTATCATCGATGAAAGTGAAATTTGAGTTACTAACCTAGTCTAGATCACCACAATACATTTTAGAAACCAAGTCCAACCATTTGATGTTTAAGCTTTTATAATTAGATAACATTGTAGATACCATTATTTTGATCAACACCTATTGCAATAAATATTTGGCACATGTATGGACCTCTAATGAAAGCCCAATTAAAAGCCTAATCATGACCTAAAATGTCACACCCTGACCAATGGTGAAAACCTAGGGGTGGACAAAAATGAATCGATTGTTTATAGCTCATGTATTTAAATCGTTAAATAATATTAAATGCAACATTCATTTATTCAAATAGCAAGACATAATTCAATAACCATACAATAATTCAAACCATAAAACTTGTTAGTATTATTATCTAGGTCCATAATCCTAGTTGTAAGCATTCATGAAGTCCAACTAAGCAGCATTTATTGAAATCATGTGAAAAATAGTGTAGTCAGCTAATGAATTAATAGGTGAGTAATCACAGGTTTGCATACATAGATATATTAATCAACAAAAAATACAAACAATACATAATCAGGAAATGTCAAGACTTATAGGACAAAAGTATAAGGACTATTGGATTTTAATAATCCAGACTTTTGTTTATTGGTCGGGATTAATCACATTTCAAGAAATGTTTATAGATATTTCTTTCTCCAATGATATCTTACTAACTAAGAGTTAACCCCATTAATTTTTTTGATGAAATAGGGCCAACTTTGAGCCAATTTTCAACTCCGCCACCACCCAGCCACCATCATGTCCATTTTTCGGTGTTTAACCTCTATCATCACCTGACATCTTATCTCCAACTAGTCAAGTGGTTTAGATCGGGAGGTGGAGATTTATGGGTTTTAGGCTGCAAAAGTTTCAGATGATGTAGCTAATGGTAGATTTCAACTTTTTACCTAGTGTTTTGGCCATGAGCAATTCACATCACCAAAAAAACTAACAAAGTTAACTCTCAGTTAGTAAGAGATCGTTGGAAGAAAATAAGTTTAAAGTTAAGAGTGTCTATAAAAATCGCCTAAGTTGGAATTAATCCCGGCCAATAAATAAAAGTTGGGATTATTAAAATATAATAACCCAAAGAATAACATATAAGACCAATAATACATAATCAAACTTAATGACTGAATTAACTCGATCCATAGACGAAGTCTTAACGAATAAAGGCACATGTATGAATCCGGTTTCAATCACACTCGAATAATCTGGTGGAGTGGGTTCGTCAAACCAATAGATCTATCATTATTCCCGAGGTTTAAATAAATTAATAATTATGCTAGAATAAATGTTTATCAAACTATGAACACAATTTGCAAGTAATAACACAACATGAATTGTATTGTATTAAATGAAATGAATGAGAGAATACACAATAGTTTGAATAAGTTCACATGATTTTCTCCAAAACTATAAAGCATAAAAGGACCTATGAATACTCTCTTGATTAATTACAAGTGAAGAAATAATAGTATTGCTTGACTAGACACCAAAGATCTCCTCATGAATTGACCTAAGAAACGGTGTCCTAAGTTAGAATAATAAAATTTTAAAGTTCTAAGGTTGATTTGGAAACTAGGTTTTCATATAAGGATTTAGGATTTTATTTAATAAGTGATTTAAGGAACGGTGTCCTAAGTTAGAAAAATAAAAGACCATAGTGCCTTCACGTGGATGGGGCATGATCAAAACTAACGAAAGTTTTAAACGCCTATTAGGATAAGGACACAACGTGAAATAACTTTTGAAATAAAGTATGATTGTTGTAATTTATAAATTAAATGACAAAAGGTGAAATTTATAACATACTTAAAGGCGAAATGTGTAATTTAATCTAATATATCAAACAACTTTAACTATGTATAAAGTTTATTAACATAAATATCTAATCATTCACCATACTCAGGGTGTACTTCGAGAATACTATAACAAGATTTTAGAAATTTATCTTCAAACCCCATAAACTTTTTAGGAATCAAAAACCAACTTTTATTTTCATACCCTTTGTACTGCTCAATTTGACAAAGTGCAAGTCATTTAGTGTAAATGACACTTAACTCGTTTTTAAATCATTATGTACAAAGCTAAATGAAATAGGATTTTAACTTTAAAATTTATTTAGGGAATTGAATTGATCAGACCCATTCTATAATATGTAATTATGTTTCAAAATGTTTATTAGTTTGCTAGGCTAGAAATTCGTCTATTACACGAGTTGAATAATAAAAACATTAAATTAAATATTAAATAGTTTGTAATAAAAATGTAAGAATTAAGTAAGAAAAGTGAAAATAAACTTATTTTCTAGGTTTAAAAAAAGACGCTTAAAGTTTAAATGATAGTAATAAAGATTTATAAATTTTACTATATATTAAAATGCAATATAGTGCTACAGGTTTCTTTTATAGTTTCACATATTGGGCTCTAGACTTTACAATTTGTTTAACCATTTTAATCCATTTTCGTTTTATTTATTTATATTTTAAAGTGTTTTAATTCTTTCTTAACTTATTTAGAAATCTTTATTTACTGGTGTCTTTTATCTCAATTTTAAATTATATTCTTTAAGTTTTCATTTAAGAATTTCCGGAATTTCCGGTTGAGGCGCGTTTATTTATAATGATATTTCGAAGCCTCGATTGTGAGTTAACATCATCATTGCCGGAATAGGTATTATCCGAACCGGTATCGGTATTCGCTTTTATGGTTTCCGATGAGCCGGCCCGACAACGAATAAAGTCACGTCGCGTAAGACAGGGGAAAACAAACAAACTTCCGCGCGCGTAGCGCGGGAGAAAACACTAGTTAAAATTAAAACACAAAACAAACTTATTAGTTAGGTGAATAAAACAAGAAAAGAATAGTAAACAAGGGCTCATATAAATTGTATTAATTATCATATAATTGTAACAATCACCATACTCATTTACTTATTTATTTTATATAAATATAGATTGAGATCTTTTAAAACATATAACTACTAACAAATTATAATATATATTAAATATATAAATAGACACCTGAAACCTACACAACATTTTTTTACCCCTCGAAAATTTGTGTCCTGAGCAGTCGTCCAACTAGCACAACCTCGGGATCAGTCTTGACGTTGTGTTCCCGAGTTTAATAAACGAAAGAAAAGAAGAGAAAATAAAGGAAATAAAATTAACGTGAGAAGAAAAATGAAAAGAAAGAAAATTCAGAAGAGAAAATAAAGGAAATGAAAAGTAAGGACAAATTATAATTTCATGTCTTACATTAAAAACACTCACGAACACAAAACTTTTGTCACTTTCCTTCATTTCTCTATTTAAAAAAGACTCATAAACATGATGTGAAAAGGAGTAATCGTTTTACATGATTATTAAGGTGAGTTGCATGCACTCCTTTCTAAATCTTGAGTTACTTACATGAAATGTTCTATGCTTAGGTCTATTTTTATTTCGGTCCCTAGCTTTGTGAAATTACAAGGCCGGTCCAAAGTTTTGACAAAATCTAACATAATGGTTCCCAACTTGGATGGAACATTAACTGTTTTGTTATTTTTATTTAAAATAACTAAACTACCCCTACAATAGAAAATAAAACATTATAAAATAATATTTTTATTATAATATTACCCAAATATTCACCCTCTCACCTCCCCATTCCTGGACACCATCGTTCTCCAACCACAGCCTCCCCGCCACCACCATCTCTAACACCATCGAAATGCCACCACTAGCCAACCTCCACTATCTCCAACACCACCTGACCCCACCCTCACCTCTTATTCTTCTCGTTAACATCTCACTCCCAATCGATTTCATTTTTTATCACGGACAACCCACCGCCGCCGATCACCACCTTGGCTCTAAAGACCAGACCACCACCACCAACGACACCGCATCTCTCATCCCCTTATCCGATAGACACATCGTCGTCGACCGCCGTTCGAACACCTAACCATAACCACCACCATATCACTCAACCTTCCTTTGGTTTGTATGGAGCAAAATTCAAAAATTCAAACAACAAAATCAATTAAAGTAGCTTCAAAGAATTTCATAATCTAATGAATACGATCAAGTTTCTAAGCGATGACATCAAGACTTACATATTGATAATCCTATTTGCAGCATAAACACCATCACTGCCGATCAAAAAGTGTTTTCATCACTTAAACACATAATGATAGCCTTCATGTATGATTCAACATTTCTCTCTATTAGCTTGCAAAAGGAAAGAAACGAAAAAAGAAATAGATAATCCAAATCCAAGCTACCTTCTCATTAGCGTGAATAGTTATTATAACAATCACTAACTAACCAACAACTCGTTAACCGAATTACAAGAATTGGAACAACACAAACGACCCCCATACTATGAGACATTTACAATTTAGTCCCTATACAATTCTACATGTAACAATACTCCCCTCTCAAACAACATACTTGTCCTCAAGTATGAAAATTAGGAAAACGGAGCTGGAAATCAGAGAGAAATTCCCAGGTAGCTTAAGAGATAGGAAGATTCTGCCAATGATCTAGAATCTGTGTGTCATACGTGGATCCACGCCTAACAAATTTCCTATTAAGAATAGCACGTGGTTGAAATCGAAAGCGAGGGTCGGACGGTACAGGTATAATGTGAGTTGGAGAACCCGGAGCTGCTTTTACCAATGATATATGGAACGTGGGGTGTACTTGAGCATCAGCTGGTAAATCAAGGGTATAAGCCACAGAACCAACCTTCTTGACAATCAAATAGGGTCCATAAAACCGAGGACTGAGTTTCGAATAATGGTCCTTGTGAACCAAAGATTGAGCATATAAGTGAAGTTTAACATACACCCACTTACCCACGTCAAAAGAACGATCTGTGCGTTTTCCATCAGCTTGTTGTTTCATGTGATTACGAGCACAAGCCAAATTAGACTTTAAGGTTTGAATCATGAATTCCCGATCTTGAAATAATTGCTCAACAACAGCAACTCTAGTGTCACTTGGAATAAAGGAATGTGTAATGGAGAAGAAGACCATACAAGGCTTGATATGGTGACATGTGAATGGAAGAGTGAAAGGTAGTGTTATACCACCATTCAGCCAATGATAACCATTTTGGCCAATCTTTCGGAGAATCCATAACCATACACCGTAAGTACGTCTCCAAACACCGATTAAGAACCTCAGTTTGGCCATCCGATTGAGGATGATATGTAGTGGATAAAGCCGAAACAATGCCTTGTAGTTTAAGAAATTATTGTTAGAAACTACTCAGGAAAATTGGATCCCGATCTGATACAATTGTTTATGGACAACCATGTAACTTAAAGACATGATCCAAGAAGATTTGAGCAACCTAGCAAGCAGTAAATGGGTGTGCAAGAGCAAAGAAGTGACCATATTTTGTAAGTCTATCCATAACTACCAAATGGGTATCTTTACCATTAGCGCGGGGCACCTCGGTGATAAAATCCATTGTGATATCACTGAAAATAGAGGTGGGTATTGCAACAACCCCGTAGAGGCGACTGGTTCATATTTCACCCGTAAGCAAGTGTCACACTGCCTGATATAGTTTCAAATATCATTAGCATATTTTTTCCAAGTAAAATATTATTGTAGGCATTTACAAGTTAGAACAAACCCAGAGTGGCCGCCCATAGGTGAATCATGGAAGAGAGTAATGAAGTGTTGTTGAAGATGCACATCCTTACCGATAAAAATCTTATTTTTCTTGAGCAGCCTAGTACTATGCCAAGAGAAGTGTTTGACTTGCTCTTCGGCTGACAACTTCACAATCAAGGCCTGAATATCTGGGTCCGTAGCCCATGAAGCTTGAATCCGGTCCACAAAGAAGGTTGAAAGGAAGAAACAGAAGTCATGAACAAGGAAATCCCATGAACCGAGAAAGGGCATCAACGGCTTTATTCTCTGCCCTTTTTTGTATTCATGACATATGTATATCCCATCATCTTAGAAAGCCAAGTTTGTTGAAGAGGTGTGGTGATTTTCTGATCCAATAGATGCTTAAGACTCTTCTAATCAGTTCGGATGATAAATTCAGCCATGATGAGATAATGATGCCAACCTTTGACAACCATAAGAATGGCTAACAATTCCTTTTCATAAACAGACAATATTAGTTGTCTGGGTGAAAGGGCTTTACTCATAAAGGCCAAAGGATGATGATCCTGCATTAAAACAGCTCCTATCCCTTTAGAGGAAGCATCAGTCTCCAAAATGAAGGGTTTATTAAAGTTAGAAAGTGCTAATACAAGTGCATGAACTAAAGCAGCCTTCAAGATGGAAAAGGCAGCAGTAGCTTCAGAATTCCAAAAAAGGAGTCCTTCTTAAGAAGGTCAGTTTAAGGTTTGGCTATGGTGCCAAAGCCTTTAATGAATCTCCACTAATACCCGGTTAACCCCAGGAATCCATGAAGTTGCTTGACTGTTGCGGGTATAGGCCACTCATTAATTGCTGTAATTTTGGAAGTATCAGTAGCAACTCCATTATGTGAAATGACATTCCCCAAATACTCAATCTCAGACCCAGCAAAAAAGCATTTCGAACGTTTAGCAAACAAGGAGTGGGCTCAAAATAAAGTCAAAACTTGTTTCAAGTCAATCAGATGTTGATGCATAGACTTACTATATACCAATATGTCATCAAAGAAGACCAGAACACACTTACGAAGAAGAGACTTAAATGTAGAATTCATAAGTGCTTGAAAGGTGGTAGGAGCGTTAGTGAGGCCGAATGGCATCACCAAAAACTCAAACAGTCCTTGGTGAGTTCGAAAAACGGTTTTATGAATATCATCTTCATGCATTCGAACTTGATGATAGCCTGCCCGAAGATCCAGTTTAGAGAAGACCGTGGAACCCCCCAGCTCATCTAAAAGCTCCTCTATCAATGGAATGGGGTATCTCTTCTTGACAGTGGCCTCATTAAGCTTTCTATAGCCGATACAGAAACGCGTGACCCATCTTTTTTTTAACTAAGACCACCGACGAAGCAAAAGAACTTTTACTTTCTCGAACAACACCGGTATCCAATAGTTCTTGAGTCATTATCTCAATAACATCCTTTTGAGCTGCCGGATATCGATAAGGGCGTTGATTAATAGCAACATCATCTCTGATTAAAGTGACCCTATGATCACAAGGTATAGCAGGCGGTAAAGACTTAGGTTCTAAAAGATATCATCAAATTCAGATAGTAAGGCCCTGATCCCAGGAAACCTCACAGTTGGTCATTCACAGCAAAACATAGATTAAAAATATTCAATTAGATAAACATTTGCAGCGGAAAAATACATTAAGTCTCAACCTATTACGACATAATTATAACAAAATATTAACATTGTCTTTATAACATCAAATAGTCTTTAAAAAGTCTTCTTAATGATCTTCTTTATCAGGGATGCCAGCCTTCAGATGCCAAGTAGCTTTTAGAATCCATACCCATATTCACTTAAGTCCAACAGCTCACCTGTCAACTAATATGCATACAAAAGTCAGCTTTGTTGAGTGAATTCTAGATTTACTTTCTCAGAAAATCATTTAGTGAGGTATGTTAACTTTATCATTCTAAATAGTCATCACATGAACAAATATTTACTATACACAGACTGTCACTTTATCAATACTTTATCATTAAGGCTTTCGCTTATTTACTTTCTATTACTCTTCTTTATCCGTTAATTCCCAGACACTATCGGTGCCTATGATGAACACAGGACTTTACTGACATGTCAATTTAGGCCTTACTGTCGTACAGATACAGGCCATTATTGTCATGCCAATCCAAGCCTTACTGACCTGCCTGTCTGGGTCTTTACGTTACTGACATGCCGATCCAGGCCTTACTGTCATGAGGGCACAACAAATGCAACCCTCCTCTGTCGTTTGCTTGCAAGGCTTTACTTTACAATGGTACACGTTATGGGCCTAATAACATTTCTTTAGGTTTCACTTTCATCTTTAGGTTATACATAATATAACACAACATATTACACGACATATTATCATTACCAAGGTCATATCACAATAAGAAAAGCACGATATTAATTCACTGAAAACCCCCATTTCCTATATAAGATAGTGCATAAAACTTTGCTTTAAAAGAACTGGTCATTTAGTATGCATATCGCCCCAAAACGTTTAAAACATGTATGAAATAGGGGATCTAGAACTCAGCTGATGAGTAGATTGCTATCAATCTAAGAGGAATTCAGGTCAACAAATAAGTCGCACAATCTGCATGGAAATTACCACACGAATCTATCATTTTCTATGAAATACAGCTAGTTTCGCAGCTAGTTTCGCACGCAGTTTCGCATGCAGTTTCTCACGCAGTTTAACATGCGGTTTCTCACGCGGTTTCGCATGCAGATTCTCACGCAGTTTCGCATTAGATCTCCGCCCAACTATCATTGGAGTTTACCAGCGAAACTATAGTTTCGCAGCTAGTTTCGCACGCAGTTTCTCATGCACTTTCTCATACAGTTTCTCACACAGTTTCGCATGATGAAACTGCAGTTTTGCTGGACGAGTTTTTCAGCTCGTTTTTCATCAAAAATCTTCATTTTTCAACCAAAATCTATACTTTTACGTCCGAACCTTTAGTTTATCATTTCTAAGGCTAGATCTAAGCTTTTTACACCATTTCATACGTAAAAATATGATCTTTTTTGAAATCTTTCTCAAAACCCTAAAACCCCAAAACTCAAGAATCAAACCAATCTACAAAGATGTTTAGATGGTGATTCTTACCCAGATTTCTTGCTCTTTTCTTGTTGATTTGATGCTCAAACACCAGATCTTCAATCCTTCAATCAACAAAACTCCAAATCTTCAAGTTCTTCACTTTCTCTCACTACTTTCTCTCTCTAAGTTAGTAGTGGCTTGGTTTGCAAAAAATGGAGAATGTGGCTAATTATGGGTGTTTAATGGGTGGTTAGGCCCTTAAACCCATCAAACCCTAGGCCCATAAGGTAATATGGCCCATAATCATTTTCTTTTTTTCTTTTTTTTACATAACCCGAACTCAACCATTATTACTAAGTTGCTCGCTTCAACATTCTGGGGCATTACATGCTAGAACCCACTCTTATCCGCAGATTGCAAACTAAAAAGCTGATAAGATGCTACCAAAAACTGTTTACTGAGCACATATATGAGCTTTTCAGCAGAACATAAAGTGACTGATTTCTTATCCAACCCTTTTAACTCAAAAAGGTGGTTATTCACTCGAAACTTCATACTCAACTGCTTAAAATTCCATACAATATTGTCTAACTCCCTTAACTACTGTACTCCCAAAACCATATCATAACTACTCAAAGGAATGAGTAACATATCTGCCTTGAACCAACTTCCTTGCATAACCCATTGAAAATTCTTGCTAAGCTTTACACAATTGATCTTGTTGCCATTAACAATGGTAATCCTAACATCACGCACACTGGTGGTTGGGCATTTCAGTTTAACAACAAGATCCTCGTTAATGAAGTTGTGTGTGGAGCGCGAATCAATCAAGATCTGCAACTGTATAGTGCCAATAGTACCAAGAACTCTCATTGTTGAAAATGAGGGTACTCCCATGATGGCATGCAAGGAAATTAAGGGATTTGGTACTTCTGTGACTTTCAGTAACCCAACATCTTGTTCATTTTCACCATCTTCTTTATCACATACTTCAATGGTGAACAGTTTCTTGTTTTTACACACATTAGCAGGAGTGAATTTCTTTAGACACCAAAAGCATTCACCTCCAGCTCTTTTGGCATCAATTTCCTTAGAAGAGACTGACTTATTAAAGGTTTTCTTGGGCACCCCATCATATGTAGGTAAAAAAGGTAGTTTAGCAGCACTAATGCTACTAACACTAGACAAGGGCGTAACCATTTTAGGGTTGTGACCCCTAAGAAGGTTTGCCTCCTGAATCTGGGCCAATGAGTATGCCTCTCGCAGGGTTTGAGGTTTAAACATTCTCAATGGTCAACCAATTTCTTCTTTCAAACCATGAATGAATATACAAACAGCATGAGCTTTAGTGATTACTACCTTATTGAGCAGATAATCGAAGGTGGTGCAATATTCCTTAAGATTTCCTAATTGCTTCAATGAAATCAACTCCTCCAAGGCATTCTCCATATAAGTTTCAGAAAATCGATGAAGAATCTCCTTCTTGTAATCATCCCACGTGAAATCATTGATCGTTGCACCTCTAGCCTGTAAATGGCCATTATGCCATTGTAGGGCTTGATCTTCCAAATGAATTACAGCAGTTTTCAACTTCAAATTCTCGGGAGTTTCATCTATCACAAAGAAGTGTTCAACTCTATAAATCCATCCTTCCACATTGTCGCCTCCAAATTTTGGAAACTCTAATTTGCAAAGGCGACTCTGCAATCGACCACCGCTTCTTGAATCATCATTTCTTCCAGTATCGCCACTGCTATCGGTACTGGTGTTGCTACTTAAACCTCGAACCAATTCCGCCAAAGTAGTTTGAGTCGCTGCATTGGAAGTGCGAAGATCATCCACCGATGTGCGTAAATCTTTAAAAGATCCATTCAATTGATTCAAATTCTTATCATGATCCTTCACTAATTTCTCCATTTCTTGATTTCGTGTATTGACCGCTATCTCACTTTTGTCGACTCGGTATCACCGGCGTCACACAGGTCACCGAAGGAGCGAAATGCTCTGATACCAATGTTAGCTTGCAAAAGGAAAGAAACGAAAAGAGAAAGAGATAATCCAAATCCAAGCTACCTTCTCATTAGCGCGAACCGTTATTGTAAGAGTCACTAACTAACCAACAACTCGTTAACCGAATCACAAGAATTGAAACAAAATGAACGACCCCCGTACTATGAGACATTTACAATTTAGTATGTAACACTCTCTGATTTATATTATTAAAAGTTAGATCGAAACCTCCTTAATCTATCACCTGATATGAACACATCACTTTTCTCTTTTGATTCAGAGTTTATTCGACGATATGATCCGTATTAGGGTTTGATTTGTCAAATAACTTTTATCTCCATGGAATTTGACGTTGTAATTCTCTATTGAGCTTCAGTTTTCTTCAATTCATCTTCTAGGGCATAAACCCTAAGGGTTTTTCTGCAGTTATCACGTATAATCTTCTCAAAGTCAAAATCGATGAATATGACATCATTGACAATCAGAATGATGCACATTTGGGTTATAAAATATGGTATAATGGTTTACCCTTTTTTTGGGAACTTAGGTTTAAGTCTCCATCACCTTTTGACAATTTTCACCGTGATCAACGATTCATAGGATGCCATGTTATAACATGATTGGTTTCTAGAGTAATTAGCAATCAGTACATAGAAATTGGTCAATACAATTACCTACATTGTAGAGGTTATTCAATCGGATTAGAACTCTAGTGTTATAAATGACAAGATTTGATATCTTTATCGTTATCTTTATCCTCATCTTCCTGCAGTCATATAGTTTTTACTGTCTTACAATGCCAAGAGTTTCATGTTTGATTTTACTGACTATTTTCCTACCATTTTTAGCTTCTGCACAACAAACAGATGCTTCTGTGTCTGTTGGTGCATCACTCAAAGCTGCACCTGATGTCAGACCATGGCTTTCATCTTCTGGTGAATTTGCGTTCGGTTTCCAACAAATTCGAGGCGACGACAGCTTCTTGTTGTCCATATGGTATGAGAAAATACCTGAAAAGACCATCATTTGGTATCCAGAAGGAGGTCCAACAGTGCCTGCAGGATCAAAAGTTGAGCTAACTAATGGAAGTGGGCTTCTACTAAGTGATACTCGGGGTAGGAACGTATGCACTTCTGGGTCTGCTTTAGATGTGGCATATGCTGTTATGAATGATACAGGCAACTTTATGGTTTTTGGTAATGATTCTCACAAGATATGGGAAAGTTTCCATTTTCCAGCAGATACTATGCTGCCGACTCAGGTTTTGGAGAGAAATGGAGTTATATATTCAAAACTGAGCAAAACAAGCTTCTCTAGAGGAAGGTTCCAACTTCGTTTGCTTCAAGACGGGAATCTTGTTCTTAATACACGAGATATAGCATCGGGTTATGCTTACACTAATTACTATGCCACTAGAACTAATGATCCTGTAAATCAATCAAATTCTGGTGAACAATTGATCTTTGATTCAATAGGATACTTGTATATACTAAGAAGAAATGGGAAAAGGTTTGATCTTACTCCAAAACAAGAACTTCCTTTTGGAGATTATTACCATAGAGTTACCCTTGATTTTGATGGGGTTTTTACCCAATATTACCACCCCAAAGATTCGACTGGCAATTCAAGCTGGGGAATTGTATGGTCGTATCCTGAAAACATATGCCTTAGTTTTCATGGTTCTGAAGATAGTGGGGCTTGTGGGTTTAACAATGTTTGCAGCCTTGGTAATGGTAATAGACCGAAATGTGAGTGCCCAAAAGGGTTTTCACTGGTTGATCCCAGAAATCCATACGGTGACTGCAAATCATATTTATTTCCAAACTGTCAGGAAGGTGATCCCAAGGGAGACGCTTTCGATTTCATGGAGCTCACTGATATCGATTGGCCGTATGCAGACTATGTAATCATGAACCCCACTAGTGAAACTGACTGCAAAAAATCCTGCTTAGATGATTGTGTATGTGCTGTTGCAATTTACAGAGGGAATAAATGTTGGAAGAAGAAGCTTCCACTCTCTAATGGAAAGGTTGACTATTCTCTTGGAGTCAAAGCTTTTGTAAAATTCCCAAAAGGCAATATCAATCCTCTGGGAAACCCTCGCATTTCGAGAGGGAAAAGCGATCAGCATAGTTTGATAATTATGGGATCAACCCTCTTGGGTACTTCTGTGTTTGTAAACATAGCATTGCTTGTTGTAATTTGTGTTGGTATGTTCCTAATCCACCATAAAAAGACTAGAAAACTTGATCCAGGCATTGAAACGAATTTGGTTCGTTTTACATATAAAGAGCTTGTTCAAGCTACTAACAGGTTTAAGGATGAACTAGGAAAAGGGGCGTTTGGAATTGTTTATAAAGGGGTAATACGTACAAATACTGTGGCAGTTAAAAAACTAGACAGAATGGTTCAAGATGGTGAGAAGGAATTCAGAACAGAGGTGAAAGCTATTGCAAGAACTCATCACAAAAATTTGGTTCAACTGCTTGGGTTTTGTGATGATGGTGAGCACCGGCTGCTGGTTTATGAGTACATGAGTAATGGTACTTTAGCAAGTTTTCTTTTTGGAAACATGAGGCCCGGTTGGAACCCAAGGTGCAATATAGCATTAGGCACTGCAAAGGGGCTATCATATCTTCATGAAGAGTGTAGTACACAGATCATTCATTGTGACATAAAGCCTCAGAATATACTTCTTGACGAGTATTATAATGCCCGGATTTCTGATTTTGGATTAGCAAAGCTTTTGCTAATGAATCAGAGTCGAACAAATACTGGAATAAGAGGAACAAAAGGATATGTTGCTCCTGAGTGGTTTAGGAACACCCCAGTTACAGTAATGGTTGATGTGTACAGCTTTGGTGTGTTGCTGTTAGAGATAATATCTTGTAGAAAGAGTGTGGAGAAGAATGAAAATGGTGATGAATATGGAGCAATCTTGACTGATTGGGCATGGGACTGCTATGAAGAAAGGAGATTGGATGTGTTTGTTGAGAATGATTTGGAGGCTTTAGATGATGTTAAGAAACTGAGAAGCTTTTTAATGGTGGGTCTTTGGTGTGTACAAGAGAACCCTGCTTTGAGGCCAACCATGAGGAAGGTAATCCAGATGCTTGAAGGAGTTGTTGAAGTGAACGAACCTCCGTGTCCTTTCCCTTTCACTATATAAGTTTTTCTATTTATTGTTTTGCTGATAAATTACTGATTTTTTCTGTTAAACCCCAACCAATTAGCAGATGAAAGTATTAATGTCCGTTTGTTCCGTTTTTGTCACAACTTTATTTGTGACGAACTGGTTTTCTTTTCCGCATATCTTATGTTAACATCCGAGCATAGAGTTTCTGAAACAAATCATCTGTTGGAGTAGCCAAAAACATGCTTTCATTTACAGTCTAGAACTTGCGCTTGCTATGAATTGTTAAAACCATGGGTTGAGTACTTGAAACTCTCTTCTTCACTTGAATGTGTGTAGCTTTGAATTTTCCACTCAAATCTGCAGTCTCTTGCTTGATTTATTGGTCTTCATAATCTTAACAATAAGGATTTATGACAACTGGTAGTACCCAAGAAAAAGGCAAGGAGATGTTATAATTGGTCTCTAGCTTGGAATATTTCCACATTTGAATGCTTCCTGCCGTGAATGAGAATTAATTACAAGGAAATTGAGGCCACCGAAAAGTATTTAACAGGGTAAGAACTTTTTTCTCACCACAAAAGACTTTGACTTTCTCTGTATGGGTGCACTTCAAAAGTCTTTCAGTTGACTTATAAACAATCATCTCTATTAATTAAAAACTTTAACTTTTGGTGGTGTTAACCATTTAAGCCGTTTCCTATGGCTTTAGCCCCAGTTCGTCTCATCTCTCTAACTATTTTGCTACATTTTGTTGCAGCACAGCAGACTAATGGTTCTGTATCTGTTGGTGCATCAATCACAGCAACACCCAATGCCACACCATGGCTTTCATCTTCTGGTGAATTCGCCTTGGGGTTCCAACAAGTTCAAGGCGAAGATAACTTCTTGTTATCCATATGGTATGACAAGATAAATGAGAAGACCATCATCTGGTATCCAGAAGGTGTTCCGACGGTGTCTCCTGGATCCAAAGTAGATCTGCTTGATGGTCGTGGGCTTGTACTCAGTGATCCTCAAGGCAAAGAGGTATGGAGTTCTGGGTCCATTTCTGATCTTGAATATGGTTATATGAATGATACTGGTAACTTTGTGATTGTGGGTAGCAATTCTCGCAATATGTGGGAAAGTTTTGATCATCCAGCAGATACCATCTTGCCTACTCAGGTTATGGCTAGAGGTGGAGTAATCAACTCCAAAACAGGCAAAACGAACTTCACTGGTGGAAAATTCCAGTTACGTCTGCTTCCAGATGGAAATCTTGTTCTTAATACTCAAGATAGGTTTACTGGTGCTCCTGATAATGCTTACTATATAAGTGATACTCATGATGCCTCCAACTCAACAAATTCTGGTTACCAGTTGATATTTGATGCAACGGGGTACATGTATATATTGAGAGGAAATGGCGAAAGATTTAATCTTACAAAAGACTCGCCTTCTTCTGGAGATTACTATCACAGAGCTACTCTTGATTCCGATGGGGTTTTTACTCAATACTACTACCCCAAGAATTCCACAGAACCTACAACCTGGAAAGTTTTATGGTTTGTGCCAGAAAACATATGTACGAGTAGAGACAGCAAAGCTTGTGGGCTAAACAATATTTGCATCCTTGATGAGAATCGACCGAACTGTGAATGCCCACAGGGGTTCTCATTGCTTGATCCCAATGCTCGAAATGGTGACTGTAAGCCTTTTTTCACTCCGACTTGTGATGAAGGCGACCCAAATCAGGGGAGTGATGTGTTTGACTTCATCGAGCTCACAAATATTGATTGGCCAGAATCTGACTTTGTGAGCCTCAACCCGAGTAGTGAAGAAACCTGTAAAACTTCATGCTTGAAAGATTGTTTCTGTGCAGTCGCAATATACAGAGACAACCGATGTTGGAAGAAGCAGCTTCCACTTACCAATGGATATAAAGATCCTGCATATAATGTGAAGGCCCTTGTGAAATTTAGGAAGATTGATGGTCCTTCTGAAACAGGAAAGAGTAGAAGTGGAACAGGAGAAGAGAAAAGTGGTAGAACTTTGATACTCATTGGATCAACCCTCTTAGGTACGTCTGTGTTAGGAATTGCTGTATTGATTGGTTTGATTTATGTGTTTTTCTATCAAATTGACAAGAAGGCTGGGAATCCTCAAGTAGTACAACTGTTGAAACTAATGTGCCTCGTTTTACTTATCAAGAACTAGTCAAATCTACTAATGGGTTTAAGGATGAATTGGGAAAGGGGGCTTTCGGGATAGTCTATAAAGGTGTGATAGGGACAAAGATCGTGGCGGTTAAGAAACTTGCAAGTGTGGTTCATGATCACCAAAAGGAATTTAAAACTGAGGTCAACACAATTGCAAGGACTCATCACAAAAATTTGGTGCAGCTTCTTGGCTATTGTGATGATGGTGAGCAGCGGCTATTGATTTACGAATACATGAGTAGTGGCACTTTGGCAGTCTTTCTTTTCGGAGACGAGAGACATAGTTGGAAACAGAGGAGTTATATTGCCATGAGCATTGCAAAAGGACTCGCATACCTCCATGAAGATTGTAGCAACCAGATCATCCACTGTGACATAAAGCCTCAGAACATTCTTCTTGATGATCACTACAATGCTAAGATTGCTGACTTTGGATTGGCAAAGCTTTTGATGGTTAATCAAAGTCGAACGGATACTGGAATTAGAGGAACAAAAGGATATGTTGCTCCTGAATGGTTTAGGAACACCCTTGTCACATCCAAGGTTGATGTCTATAGCTTTGGCGTCTTGCTATTCGAGATCATTTCATGCCGAAAGAATGTGATTTGTGATGATGATGCTGAAGATGTGCCAGTTTTAACGGATTTAGCATGGGATTGTTATCAAGAAGGCAGACTGGATGCATTTGTCAAGAATGATATGGAGGCCTTAAATGATTTAGAGAAACTAACTACTTTTATAATGGTTGGTCTTTGGTGTGTACAAGAAAATCCTTCGTTGAGGCCAACAATGAAAAAGGTTATCCAGATGCTTGAAGGAGTCATTGAAGTGACTGAACCTACATGTCCGTTCCCTTTCTCCGTTACCTACTGATAGTCTTCAAATTGATGAATGTTCTTGTATCTTATTCTATATATTGTTTCTTAAGATAGTTCATGCCATGTTGATTTCTAAACCATAAATTAATAAATAAAGATTATAATTCAATTTAATCTACGTACCTTCATTACCACATTTTGAGAGTTATACCATCTAGATGATATCGAATATATCAATGTTTTCTATGTATTTTTGTTTTCTCTTTTTGAATAAAATACTCCTGTTACAGTAATGGTGTTTGAGTATGGCTTTTGTGTGTTTCTATTAGAGATAATTGGCAGATGAAAGTTATAACGTCCATTGGTTATGTTTTTGTGACAACTTTGTTAGTGAAGAATCGTTTTTCTTTTTCACATTTCCTATATTAACATCCAAGCATGGAGTTTCTGCAACAAATCATCTGTTAGAGAAGTCATTCTGCATTTTGTTTGCCTTTTCGAACCTGCACGTGCAATGAAATTATTAAAACCGCAGGTTGAGTACTTGAAACTCTCTACTTCACTTGAAAATGTGTTGCTTTGAATTGGTTGAAGAAATGACAGATAAATTTTGTATTAGCTGTAAATATTTGGTAAATATGTTATAGAACATTGTGTATTATTTAGAGAAGAGTTTCCTGTAATATAAGATGTTATTTTCCTATCTCTCTACCATGTATTTTGTATATCCCTTAGTTTGTGGAACGTGAATTCACGTTTGAATCAATTGATTCGATACCGGTTTTTATGGTATCGGAGCCCCGGTTCTGTATCCCATCTTCTTAGCTGCTGTTCTTCATTTGCCATCCTTTTGGTTCCATACTTTAGTCGCTGCCACTGTCTTGCCATCACGATGGAAGACAAATCAGAAAGTTCAACCCCACAAGCAAAACATCTGCATCCGGTTCACACTGTGACTGACATCACCAGCAAAGTCAGAATTCTGGATGGTGTCATGGTCTCATATTCTTCATGGGTCAAGCTTTTCCAACTTCATGCTCGAGGCTACAAGTTATGAACCATATTGATGGAACGAAGGCTCCGGCTAAAACTGATCCAAAGTACGAATCCTGGTCTGAAATTGATGCAATAGTCTTGCAAATACGGGACATTGTCTGACAACCTCCTGGTACATGTTTTAGATAGTAATTCTAATGCTTACAAGTTACGACACTTGGAATCGTATAAAAATCATTCTCTTAAATAACAAGGGCACGAGGGCGACTGCTCTTGAGCATGAGTTTAACAACCTCACCCTTAAAGCCATGCCGTCTCGAAGCTTATTGTCAAAAAATTAAGGATCTTGGGGATCAACTCAATGATGTCGACAGCCCTGTTGATGAGCATACAACTTGTTCGCGGGTTACCAGCCGAATATGATGTCGTTGGGGCATATATAAATCAAAGCCTTCCTACATGGGAGACCGCATGTAGTATGCTTCAACTTGAACATCATAGACAAACTGCACGGGAACCGACAGCCCCCTATTGGGCTTACTGGACCCCCCCTCTCTATCTGTTTCCAATTCAGCAGGGGGGGCTCAGCCCTGGCAGAACTCAGGCTCATCTTGGGCCCCATCATTTTCAGCTCACGGTTCTCAAACAGGCCGAAAAACAGCCCTTGTTCAGCCTGTTTCAAGTGCAAATCAGGCCCACTTCCGTGACTATGATCCCTTACAGCCCACTCAACTTGGTGAAGCTTTACAAGCACTAAATGTAAACTTGGGTGATGATCAATGGTATATGGACTCGTGCTCGTCAGACCACCTCACAGGAGGCCAAGGTAAGATCACTAACCGTTTGTTATCTTGTTCAACAGACTCGATTTTTGTAGGTAATGGTGCGCGTGTACAAATTCTTGGATCGGGACACTCAACCCTACCAAACCCCACCCGCACCCTACACCTCAAAAATATACTCTATACACCTAATATTATCAATAATCTTATATCGTGTTAGAAAATTTACTATCGATAACTGTGTTTTTATTGATTTTGACCCTAATAGTTTTTCTGTGAAGAAATATTTGAGTGGGAAGATAATCTCCCGCCAGAATAGCTCAAGTCGCCTCTACCCCCTTACGTTCCTGGTCACAACATTAGATGATTCCATTGCTCTTGCTTCCACCACTCATGATCCGTGGCACCATCGTTTGGGGCACCCGGGTCTTCCCATTTTTGACTTTCTTGTTTCGAATAAAATTTTTTCTTGTAATAAATGTGTTAAGACCTTAGTTTGCAATTCTTGTCAATTGTCTAAACATAAATGGATACCATTTTCCATTTCTACATCTAGTACTATTTTACTTTTGATACTATACATGATTCTTCTGGATGATTTCACTTAATAAACGTGGGTGTTTCCTTTGAAATTTATTTGAGACTCACAAAATTGATCAATTTTCATACATATGTTAAAACTCAATTCAAAACCACTGTAAAATCCTTTCAATGTGACCTTTTTTTTGGGGGGGGGGGGGGGGGTGAGGGGATTTGATAATCATCAATTTAAATCTTTTGCAACAAATTATGGTCTTCAATTCCAGTTCTCTTGTCCCTAAACCTCACAGCAAGACAACAAATCGGAGCGTATGATACAGAGACTAAATGAAATTATGCTCAGACTCATTACACACGCTTCCCTCCAAGCTACTTTTTAGGTTGAAGCTCTACACACTACATGTTATCTCCATAACATTTTACTAACTAAACTCTTAACACTTTTCAACACCCACATCCGCCCTTTACCTAAAACATCCTTCCTAGGATCATCTATGAACCTTTGGATGTGTGTGTTATCCCAACACCTCATCCACTCGTCCACATAAACTTGCACATCGCTCCACGCGTTGTGTGTTCCTTAGCTACCCGACTGACTTACGTGGTTATCAGTGCCTAGATTTGTCTACAGGTAAAGTTCTCTTGTCTTGACATGTGACATTCGATGAAATGACTTTTCTGTATGCCAACTCAACCCAAAACCGTGATTATTCTTTCCTTCAACCTGACACATCTCCTTTGACGTTTCAACAAATCCCACCAGATCAAGACACCACACCTCCAACCACCCCTAGGGCCTAACTCCCCCTTTATGCCTTCAACAGGCCCGCCACTTGAGTCCACATCTGTAAACTAGCCCACCACCCCAACAACCCAAACACCTGTCCACCTAGCCCAACAACCCACAAACCCAGCCCGATTTGGCATTCACTACAGCAAAGTCAATCGGATTACATCCCACACAACCGAGAACAACACTGCTCAGTCCGTTGCATCACTAACACCGCCACCACCACCAACAGCCCACTGTCCCACTCCATGACCACACGCTCAAATGCAGGTACTTTAAAACCCTGCATGTCACACCGATACCCACATATCACTTGTTCCCACATCCCACCTCAAAGCCCTCCTTGATCCAAATTGGCACGCCGACATGATCGAAGAATATCGGGTCTCATTGGACAATAACACATGGGTTCTTGTACCGAGGCCTCCTAATGCAAACATAATTCGATGCATGTGGTTGTTTTATCATAAATTTAACGCGTATGGTTCTTTACAAAGGTATAAAGCTCGCTTGGTGGTCAATGGTAAAAGTCAACAGATTAGTGTTGACTGTGACGAAACTTTCAGCCATGTGGTTAAACCCAAAACAATCCACATTGTTCTTGGTCTCGCGGTTCTCGCGAATGGCCCATCCATCAGCTAGACGTCATAAATGCTTTCCTTCATGGAGATCTTCATGAAACCGTCTACATGTTTCAACCCCTGGGTTTCACAGATAAGCACCATCCTAATCATGTTTGCAAGTTGACTAAATCTCTTTATGGGTTGAAGCAGGCTCCCCCGGCATGGTATGACAGATTTGCCACTAATTTAACCAAATGTCGTTTCAAGAGTACCGTCAGTGATTCCTCCTTATTTGGCTACCAAAAGGGAAATCATACTGCATATCTCTTACTTTGTGTTGATGACATTGTGTTGACAACATCCGACAACTCTTTACTAAGACGCATCATAAATTCCCTCTCACGGGAATTTCATATCGGATTTAGGGTCAATGCATCACTTTCTCGGTATACATGTGACTAAACGAAATGGTGGCTTATTTCTCTCACAAAGTAACTATGCTACCAATAGTCTAGCCCGAGCTAATATGTCTGATTGTAAACCCTCAACCACACCTGTTGACACAAACTCAAAGTTAAGTGCAACAGGTAGTCAGTTACCGCCTTATGGAACTCTATACCGACAGCTTGCAGTGGTATTACAGTACCTTACCTTCACTCGGCCAGATCTGACATATGCGGTGCAACATATTCGCCTATTTATGCATGCCCCTCGAGAACCCCACTTTCAATTCCTCAACGAGTGTTGCGGTATCTTAAGGATACTATTGATTATGGCCTATGTATCACTCCTTCCCGATTAGAACAACTTGTTGCTTATTCAGACGCTGATCGGGGAGGATGCCCGGATTCCCACCGATCTACCTCAGGATATTGTGTGTTTTTTGGAAGTAACATTGTGTCTAGGTCTTCGAAAAGACAGCCTACCGTCTCTCGGTCCAGTGCTGAAGCTGAATACCGGCCACTAGCGAATGCGATAGCTGAAACAAGTTGGTTATGCAACTTACTATTGGAATTATTTGTTCCAACTCGCAAGGCAACAGTCGTGTATTGTGACAATGTTTCTGCGGTATATCTCTCTAAAAATCCAGTGCAACATTAGCGAGCAAAACATATAGAACTTGACATTCTTTTTGTTCGGCAAAAGGTTAGAATTGGGGCAGTACGAGTTCTACACATTCCAGTAGATTTTCAATACGCAGACATATTTACTAAGGGCTTCCCATGACAGTTATTTACTCGTTTTCGATCCAGACTTTGCCTTCGTCCTTCTCAGGCTTCGACTGCGGGGGTGTATTAGCTGTAAATATTTTGTATATAGATTATAGAATATTGTGTATTATTTAGAGATAGAGTTTCCTGTAATATAGGATGTTAGGTTTCCTGTAATATAGGATGTTAGTTTCCTATTTCTCTACCATGTATTCTGTATATATCCCTTAGTTTGTGGAATGACAATTCATGTTTGAATCAATTGATTTGATAACGGTTTGCATTTTGCACTCAAATCTGCAGTCTTTTCCTGATTTGGTAGTAAAGAGAATTTATTGGTCTTTAGCTTTGAATTGATCAGAAATTATGACCACAAAAAAGTATTCATATGATAAGAAACTTTTCCACAAAGACTTCATGTGTTTCAGTGGACCTCAAAAGTCTTCAGTTGACTTAAAAGCAATCATCTTTATTATTTAAAAACTCTTATTCTTATAACTGTTTTTAACCTTTCAAGCCTTTTCCCATGGCTTTATTTCCAATTCGTCTCGTCTCTCTAACTATTTTGCTACATTTTGTTGCAGCACAACAGACTAATGGTTCTGTATCTGTTGGTGCATCACTCACGGCAACACCTGATGCCAAAGCATGGCTTTCATCTTCTGGTGAATTTGCCTTCGGTTTCCAACTAGTTGGCAAAGATAACTTCTTGTTATCCATATGGTACGACAAGATACCTGAGAAAACCATCATCTGGTATCCAGAAGGTGGTCCAACAGTGTATGCAGGGTCCAAAGTTAACCTGGATGATGGGCGTGGGCTCGTGCTCAGTGATCCTCAAGGCAAAGAGGTATGGAGTACTGGGTCCATTTCTGATCTTGCATATGGTTATATGAATGATACTGGTAACTTCATGATTGTCGGTAGCAATTCTCGCAATATGTGGGAAAGTTTTAGTTATCCTGCAGATACCATGTTACCTACTCAGGTTATGGATAGAGGTGGAGTAATTAACTCCAAACTGGGCAAAACAAACTTCACAGTGGGACGATTCCAGTTACGTCTGCTTCAAGATGGGAATCTTGTTCTTAATACTCGAGATAGGTTTTCTGGTTCTGCAGGGGATGCTTACTATAATATTGGCACAGGTGACGAATCCAGTTCATCAATTTCTGGTTCGCAGCTGGTTTTTGATGCGACAGGATACATGTATTTGTTGACAGAAAATGGTGAAAGAGTTAATATTACTACAAAAGACTCACTTCCTTCTGGAGATTATTATCATCGAGCTACTCTTGATTCCAATGGGGTTTTTACTCAATATTACTACCCCAAGAATCCCACTGAGCCTACAAACTGGAAAGTTATATGGTTTGTGCCAGAAAACATATGTATGATCAGAGATAGCAAAGCTTGTGGGCTAAATAATGTTTGCAGCCTTGTTGACAATCTTCCAAACTGTGAATGCCCACAAGGGTTCTCATTGTTTGATCCCAGTACTCCAAGTGGTGACTGCAAGCCTAATTTCACTTTGAGCTGTGATGAAGGTGACTTAAACCATGCGGGAGATGTGTTTGATTTCATCGAGCTCACTAATATTGATTGGCCATTTTCTGACTATGCGCACATGAACCCGAGTAACGAACAAACCTGTAAAACTTCGTGCTTGAACGATTGTTTCTGTGCAGTTGCAATCTACAGGGACAGTCAATGTTGGAAGAAGCAGCTTCCACTTGCCAATGGAAAGAAAGATCCTTCACAATTTATAAAGGCTTTCATGAAATTTAGGAAAATCGATGCTCCTTCTGGAACAGGAGAAAACAAAAATGGAACAGGAGAAAATAAAAGTGGAACAGGAGAAAATAAAAGTCGAAGAACTCTGATATTCGTGGGATCAGTCCTGTTAAGCACGTCTGTGTTAGTAATTGTTCTATTGATTGGTGTGATATATATGTGTTTTGGTCAAGTCCACAAGAAGAAAACCGGAACTTCATTTCCATGTAGTGCAACTGTTGAAACTAATCTGGCTCGTTTCACGTATCAAGAACTACTCAAAGCTACTGATGGGTTCAAGGATGAATTGGGAAAGGGGGCTTTTGGGACAGTCTATAAAGGTGTAATAGGAACAAAGATTATTGCAGTTAAGAAGCTGGAAACTATGGTTCAAGATAGCCAAAAGGAATTCGAAACTGAGGTTAACACGATCGCAAGGACACATCACAAGAATTTGGTGCGGCTTCTTGGCTATTGTGATGATGATGGGCACAGGCTACTAATTTACGAATACATGAGCAACGGCACTTTGGCATCTTTTCTTTTTGGAGACATGAGGCCTAGTTGGAAACAGAGGAGTTATATTGCTGTAGGCATTGCAAGGGGACTCGCATACCTCCATGACGATTGTAGCAACCAGATCATCCACTGTGACATAAAGCCTCAAAATATACTTCTTGATGATTACTACAATGCTAAGATTGCTGACTTTGGATTGGCAAAGCTTCTGCTGATTAATCAAAGTAGAACGAATACTGGAATTAGAGGAACAAAAGGATATGTTGCTCCTGAATGGTTTAGGAACACCCCTGTCACATTCAAGATTGATGTCTATAGCTTTGGCGTCTTGCTACTAGAGATCATTTCATGCCGAAAGAGTGTGGTTTTTTATGACGATGCTGAAGATGTGGCAGTTTTAACAGATTTTGCATGGGATTGCTACCGAGAAGGCAACCTGGATGCATTTGTCAAGAATGATTTGGAGGCCTTGGATGATCTCAAGAAACTAACATCATATATCATGGTTGGTCTCTGGTGTGTACAGGAAAACCCTTCGCTGAGGCCATCAATGAAAAAAGTCATCCAGATGCTTGAAGGGGGAATTAAAGTGACTGAACCTCCATGTCCATGCCCTTTCTCTGTTACCTCCTACTATACTTCAAACTGATCTGCAATGTTTTGGTACCACGTTCTAAACCATAAAAGTTTAAATAAAGATTGTAAAATATGATATGATATATGTAGCTTCATTATCACATCTTGAGAGTTATGCTATCAAGGTGATATCAAATGTATTGTTTTCTATGTATTATTGTTAAAGAGTTGAAATGTTAAGTTGCAACAACACAAAAAACAATCTTTCAAGTATGATTCTTTGCATCTTTGTTTAGCAGTTCGTTTTATGTGTGCATAGTGGCCAATCACCAGCTCTCTCCTATAATCTTCATCACAAGCTGGAGTGAAATAAGGATTGCATTCACCTATTAGATCTTTGGAATTAAGCAATGAAAACCTTTGTGGACATTCACAGTTTGGAGTTTGGACAATTATCATCAAGGGTAGGTCGACCCGTATGTAGAGTTACATAACCTTTGCTTTCATTTTATTATATTATGTGTGTATGCGCACGTGTGTGTGTGCGCACGCATCCGTGAGGGCGTGGGGCTTGGTACAAGTTGATCTCGAAAAGTATACAAGTTGTGATAGAATAGTACAAAAAGAAGTATGTGGCTGCTTCCTTGAGGTATTCCTCCTAAATAGATTTTTTGATTGAACTGTTCAGATTATTTGATTGTTAGAGTCTGTTTTCTAATTGATTTGATATCGGCATCCTCTAGTTAATTTTGTAAGAGAATAGAAGCTATTGACGTTGGGGATTATCAGTATGCGAAAGTTTGATTATTAGCTATTTTTATTGTTCTTCATACGTGCGTTTGTGCATGGGATTGACAATGTCGACGAAAATGAAATTAAAAGAGGAATTCAAATTGGTTTCTATATTTATGTTTGAAGAAGCGTGAGGCGATTGAATGTTATTTACAAACAAACAAACATACCAAGTGGTTTCCTCTCAACAAGTAGGAGTGGTTTCCTCTCAACAAGTAGGGCTTGGAGAGGGTGAAATGAGAATAAACATTACCTCTACCCCTTGGGGTTGAGAGGTTGCACCTAGAGAGTCCCCCGACTCGATAGACGACTGAACTACTTTATTATGTTCTAACATGTATATATTCTTTGTTTTTTTATTGAGAATGTTGTTGGATCGGTAAAATAGTTTTGATTTTTTCATGTCTAATGACTTTAGAGACGTCTTGATTATTTGCAGGAACATTCATGAAGTTGTTTTCTAGATCCTTTTCACTCTCATATGTTAATTAGATAACTAACTTTATGAGGAAACTAGAATTGCTTTTTAACTTGACATTGTGTTGTGTTTAGCAGATCATTTCACCCTATAACTTCTATCTCAACCCAAGGCTAGTTGTTAAGCTATACCAAATCTATCAGATTATCACTAACTTCAGGAAGATGGGTAAGATCTTGTAATGATTTCAGTTGGAGTATGTTATGAAAAGAAATCTTTAATTTGTGAACTGAGAGACGTGTGTATATTATCATTAATGTGTTAGAACCTTTAACTTTGTTAATCCAAAGACACCAGTTGACGGTTTTTTTGTTTGTGTGAAAGAGAGTTCTTTCTACGCCGTAACTAGGTGTTGCACTTTGCACATACATTGTTGATTTTAAGCGTATCAATTGAGCCATAAAAATTGAGAATCATATGACCTGTTGCCAATCAGGTTCATCTAGACACCCTCATGTGACATTTTCTATTTTAAATATAATTAGAGTTTCACCCGTTTGAGTTAGTTTAGATAAATATAACCAAATATGACAAATTTATAACCATATGAGTTCAAATTACCACCATAATTAGTTGTATCAATATGACATAACCTGTAGTATTTTTAAGGACACTATAGTAGCTAAAACAACAACATCCCACATAAAATCTCATTATCTAATTTTATCATATTCCAACATGTTAGGATCGTAAGAGGAAACATATATTTTGGAAAAGGCTGTGGATTTTACTTCGGCTTAGGCCAGCTTCACTCCTAACACTGTCACTGAGCCTATTGGCTATGTTTTGTGATAGGTGACTTAACTTTTGACATAATTTTTCATGTAAAGGATATTGACTAATAAGATCAGGGACAAGTTTTGAAACATCATTAAACTATCCATATTAACACATTATCTTGTTGAAACAAGTTGAAATTCCTTTCCCAATCTAGTTATCCCATAGCAGTCTCTCGGTCTAGGGATGTTAAACGGGCCGTGTTTAGGATTTGACAATAACACAGATCTGAGATTTCACACAAACTCAAAACTTGTAGCCTTGAGTTTTTTTTTTCTTTTCTTTTTTCATAAGTTCGCATATTGCTACACTAAGAGTACAAATTTACATAAATAACACACAATAAGACAATTATGTTCAAACCATGATGTATATGTTTCTTGTAACTTTTGAATCTTGACATGAAATATCAAATAGCTTATGCCATCCAAAGATAATAGCCATTACATGCCTAACACCATGTTTTAGAAAATTAGGATCGTTACAACCTATCATAGAACACTCCACACTACAACCGTTCAAATTAATCAATATTTCACCTGTCCAAAATTCACTTTTACATGTTACGTAAAACAACCACAATTTTAAATATAAACACACTCCGTTGGAGTTAACTCAGGTTCGATTTTCATAGGTCTATTTGGAACTTTTCAAAATGAAAATTATAAACGTGTATTTTCCGGGGGGTCGATAAATTCATTGATATTTTGGTGTGTGTGGACTCTAGCGTAAACGTTCCACAATGAATGCTTCTTGCCGTATATGAGAATTTGAGATTTTTTGTGTGGAACCAAATAAATTTAGGAGAAATTATCAAAGTTCATTACAAGGACCACAGAAGCGTAGTCATCAAGGTGAGGACTTTTTGTCACCACAAAAGACTTTTCACCATATGGGTGGACTCAAAAGTCTTTCACATGACTTAAAAGCAATCATCTTTATCATTTATGAACTCCTAAATGTTGTTAGCCATTCATGCAATTTCCTATGGCCTTAGTCCCGTTGCGTCTCACAATCGCCCTAACTATTTTGCTACATGTTGTAGCTGCACAGCAGACTACTGTTTCTGTATCTGTTGGTGCATCACTCGCAGCTACACCCGATGCTCACCCATGGGGTTCAACTCTGGTGAATTTGCATTGGTGTTCCAACAAGTCTTTAAGCCAAAGATAACTTCTTGTTCTTCATATGGTACAAGATGAAGTGCCCGGGATTGATTACACCATTTAGGATCAATAATATTTGGATGAACAATTAGGGAGTATGCACGTGAATGTGCGGGGACTCACGACATAGACGCAAAAGGAGAGAAAAAAACACATACAAACACACTTCTGTTACATTCTAAATACTTGTACAAGCATGGGTATTTATACCCAGGGTTTTGACGGTTAAATAACCGTTGTTTTAACTCCCTAACTAACCAATTCCATATAACCTGAACTCCAGTTTGATTTTTTATATTGGCTTTGTAATTTCATAAGATTTCTTAATTAAATTATCCAACAATCACTCCCTTAATCTAGTTAATCTTAAAAATGCTTTTGTTCATTTAATTTTGTAGTCCATCTTGTTCCTTTTCGTCTGCGATTAAATTGAAACATTTTTGAAATCGAATTCTTGTTTCTGACTTTCGCTAGTGTCTCGCCCGAATTCTGGTTTCTCCAATTGAAACCTTTAGAACAGGTTCTAGGCCTTTAATCAATGATCCTTCACGATCGATTAATGTTGACGGTGATTTCTGCATCGATAATCGCTTCCTTTGTTATCGATTTTTAGTTCCAATTCGTGTCTCTGTTCTAGCGAAACAAGGGATTGAATTGAATACATCAAATCTTGTTTGATGGAGAATGCACTTTGATTTATCCTTCTTTGAACCTCCACTTTGATACCGATTGAAGGGCACGGGATCGATTACACAATTTAGGATTAATAGTATTTGGATGAACAATTAGGGAGTATGCGCATGAACGTAGGACTCATGACAAAGACACAAAGGAGAAAAAGAACACACACAACTACACATATTCGTTCCCTTTCTCTGTTACCTCTTGCTAATCTTTAAATCAAATTTCGTGCTTCCATACATCCTCTATATATTGTGTAGTAAAAATAGTTTATGACATGTTGACTTCTAAATAACCTATAAATATGTAAAGATTGTAAAATAAGATTTGATCTATGTAGCTTCATTATCATGTCTTGAGAGATACACTATAGAGATGACATTAAATGTACCAATGTTATTCTTACAAACCAATATTCTACGCATTCAAGTTGCTAAATAAACGATAAACAAATGAATGTTCGAGATCTTTAATAGCTAACAATGTAAGGCTGAAGATGTGGTTTCAACCTTCTTGAAACTTCAACTCATTCAGGCATGTCTATTACCCTCGTCATGGTTGGTCTAGAGACGGTTTTCTTGGACACACCAAATGCCAACCATCACAAATGTTGTTAGCTTCATGTAGTCATCTAAGTGTTGTTTTGGGGTTCTACAGGCTAAGGTAAAAAATAAAACAATAGTTGTAAATCTACTACTTATTGCTTCAAGAAGAGTACTCTCTATTCTTATAGCAATTTCATCCTTACCACTTAATCTAATGTTTTGCATAATTTTTCGTGATGATAGCTTCACTGATATACAATGAAACATAGTATGTAGAATTCCTTATTAAAACCACACTTTTTGGTAATAAGCCACTAATTGTAACACTAGGTTACCAAGGATTTCAAGTAACTAAAGAATCATGTTTGGATCCAAATAGGATTGTTTAACAATATCTTTATACTCTAATATAAGAGTAACTTGAGATGACACGTGCCAGCATCACAATCATCCTCACCAAAATTTTCCCGTCTTTCTCTCATATTAAATAATTACTTTAATTATTAATAATATTATTTAATACTTTTTTGATTTAATAAATTAAGGAAGAAATTTATTCATTAATGTTATTTCTAAATAAATATTTTTTTTATAAAATAATAATTTTTTCTAAAGCATAAAACTTTTTTAAAAATACGAAATATTTTAAAATTGGTATTTTTAAAAAGTTAATTTTTTAAAAAACCAAAAATAATCAAATTTAGGAGTTATAATAAGAAAATTTTTAAAAATGACATTTTTATACTGTTTGTTTTAGAACAAAATGTTTATTTTTTTGGAAAACAAATTTAAAAACAAAATTTTTAAAAGTTGTATCACTGTTTTATTATTTATAGTCATATCATATCTTTGAATATCATTTTATAATTATTAATTTTTATTATATTAATATTTTATTTATTCAACCCGTGTAATACACGGGTTTACTAAATCTAGTATAATAATAAAAGAGTAACTTAGGGGAACACTTGGCACATTTTTAGGCCCCCTAAGTTTAATTTTCCCGCCTCTCTCTCCTCTTAAATAATTACTTAAATTAAGAAATATTAAATAATTTTAATTCTTTTTTAGATTAAATTTTTTAATAAATTAAAAAAGATGTATTTTTATTAATTTTATTTTTAGAAAACAATTTTATATACAATTTAAAAAAATTTCTAAAACATCTAACTTTTTTAAAATATAAAATATTTTAAAATTGGTATTTTTAAAAGGTAATTTTTTTATAAACTAAAAACAATTAACATTAGGAGTTATAATAAAAAAAAATTAAAAATAACATTTTAATATGGTTTGTTTGAAAAAATCTATATCTATATTCTATATATATATAATAATAATAAAATAGTAACTTAGGGGGACACTTGACACATTTTTAGGCCCCCTAAGTTTAATTTTCTCGTCTCTCTCCTCTTAAATAATTACTTAAATTAAGAAATATTAAATAATTTTAATTCTTTTTTAGATTAATTTTTTTAATAAATTAAAAAAAAATGTCTTTTTATTAATTTTATTTTTAGAAAACAATTTTATATACAATTAAAAAATTCTAAAACATCTAACTTTTTTTAAAATATAAAATATTTTAAAATTGGTATTTTTAAAAGGTAATTTTTATATAAACTAAAAACAATTAACATTAGGAGTTATAATAAAAAAAAAATTGAAAATAACATTTTAATATGGTTTGTTTTGAAAAAAATGTTTAATTTTTTTTGGAAAGAAAGTTTAAAAATAAAAGTTTAAAAATTGACATCGTTATTTTATTACTTATAGTTATTACTCATATGTAATTTTAATCATATCTTATTTTAGATTATCATTTTATACTTCATCAAAGTTTATTATATTTAAAATTTTATTTTTTCAACCCGCATAATACACGGGTTTATTAAAGTTAGTATTAAATAAATAATAATCAACAACTAATCAGAGATATTATAAACATTTATAGTCCGATCTAACCCGATTCAATATTATATATCTATATTTGATTACAGGGTCAAAATAATTCGAAATTGATCTAATTATTGCATATAACTTTTCAGTGTATCTTATTCAAATCTTAATTTCTTCATACTAATATCCTCACACCCACTCAATATCTAGCTCACAATTCGACTGGTCAAAAGTATTCATTTTAAGTCTAAAAGAACACAGTTTTATTTGACTGTGTATTTCGCTATGACAATAAACAAAAGTTTAGGTCAATCTCTGTCAAGTGTCGACATTTTTACGCATTATCAATATGACATCTTGTCACAAGTTAAGAGTAAAGATTGATTGAAACTTTTAGCTTTAGATAATGAGTGTAAACCTACTAATGTTACTATAAATGTAGTTTACAATGATGTTTTTGCTCATTTGTGACCTTATAATCAAAAATTATTATGTTTTATTTAATATATAACATATTGATTTTATTTTTATTTTTATTTTATTTAATAATTAACTCTTCATACTTCCGTGTAATACACGGGTAACTAAAGCTAGTATGGTATATAAGATAAAGATTTTTGTGACTAAAAGGTTATCTTTTATGACAAGAACAACTGTATAAACAAATTATTGGTTTTGTGTATGGAGCAACGAGTGACATAATCATAATCGGCGACCACTTGAAGTGTCATACAGTTCTTATTTAGTTAACTATCATATTTTATCACTAATTGCATATCACACCCAACAGAATCTATGAGTGAAAGTCTGTTTTTGTCTCATCCTCACACTAACTATATATTCTGCTACATTTTGTAGCTGCACAACAGACTAATGGTATTGTATCCGTCGGTGCATCACTAACAACTACATGTGATGCCAAACCATGGCTTTCATCTTCTGGTGAGTTTGCATTAGGGTTCCAACAACTTGAAGGCAAAGATAACTACTTATTATCTATATGGTATGACAAGATACCTGAGAAAACCATCATCTGGTATCCAGAAGGTGGCCAACAGTGTCTGGAGGATCCAAAGTTGACCTCGTAATAGGCGTGGGCTCGTACTCAGTGATCCTCAAGGCAAAGAGGTATGGAGTTCTTGCTGCATTTCAGATCTTGCATATTTATATGTAATACTAAAAGAGTAACTTAAGGATACACTCATATTTCTAGGTGTATTAAGTTTATTTTTTTCGCATCTCTCTCCTCTTAAATAATTATCTAAATTAAGAAATATTAAATAATTTTAATTCTTTTTTAGATTAATTTTTTTAATAAATTAAGAAAGATGTCTTTTTATTAATGTTATATCTAGAAAATAATTTTTTATACAATTAAAAAAATTCAAAAATATCTAACTTCTTTTAAATATAAAATATTTTAAAATTAGTATTTGTAAAAAGTAAATTTTTTCTAAAAATAATTAAAATTAGGAGTTATAATAAAAAAATTTAAAAATAACATTTTTAATACGGTTTGTTTTGAAAAAAATGTTTAACTTTTTTTAAAAATAAAGTTTAAAAACAAAGTTTAAAAATTGATATCGCTATTTTATTACTTATAGTTATTACTCATATGTAGTTTTAATCATATCTTATTTTAGATTATCATTTTATAACTCATAAAATTTAATTATATTTAATGTTTTATTTTTTCAACCCGTATAATACATGGGTTTACTAAAGTTAGTATTAATAAATAATAATCAACAACTAATAAGGGATATTATGAACATTTATAGCTCAATCCAACCCGATTCATACTATATCTATATATATAATACTAAAAGAGTAACTTAGGGGGACACTTAGCACATTTCTAGGCCCCCTAAGTTTATTTTTCCCGTCTCTCTCTCCTCTTAAATAATCACCTAAATTAAGAAATATTAAATAATTTTAATTCTTTTTTAGATTAATTTTTTAGTAAATTAAGAAGGATGTCTTTATATTAATGTTATTTCTAGAAAACAATTTTTATACAATTAAATTTTTTTTCAAAAACATCTAACTTTTTTAAAATATAAAATATTTTAAAATTAAAAAGTAAATTTTTTTATAAACTAAAAGTAACTAAAATTAGGAGTTATAATAAAAAAATTTAAAAATAACATTTTTAATAAGGTTTGTTTTGAAAAAAATGTTTAACTTTTTTTGGAAATAAAGTTTAAAAACAAAAGTTTAAAAATTGATATCATTATTTTATTATTTATAGTTATTACTCATATGTAATTTTAATCGTATCTTATTTTAAATTATCATTTTATAGTTCATAAAATTTTATTATATTTAATATTTTATTTTTTCAACCCGTATAATACACGGGTTTACTAAGTTAGTATTAAATAAATAATAATAAACAACTAATCAGAGATATCATGAACATGTATAGCTCGATCCAACCCGATTTAATACTATATCTCTATATTTGATTACAGGGTCAAAATAATTCGAAATTGATCTAATTATTACATATAACTTTTCAGTGTATATTATTCAAATCTTAATTTTTTCATACTAATATCCTCACACCCACTCAATATCTAGCTCATGATTTTACCCGTCAAAAGTATTCTTTTAAGTCTAAAAGAAGACAGTTTTCTTGTCACAAGTTAAGAGTAAAGATAGATTGAAGCTTTTATCTTTAGATAATGAGTGTAAACTTACTAATGTTACTACAAATATAGTTTACAAGGATGTTTTTGCTCATTTGTGATCTTATAATCAAAAGTTGTTATGACTTATTTAATATATAACACACTTGATTTTATTTTTATTTTTTATATTATTTAATAATTAACTCTTCACACTTCCGTGTAATACACGGGTAACTAAAGCTAGTGATTATATAAATGATACCGGTAACCTCATGATCGTGAGTACCAATCCTAGGAATATATGGGAAAGTTTTAATCATCCCGAAGATACAATGTTGCATACTCAGGTTATGGCTAGAGGCGGAGTAATCAACTCCAAATTGGGCAAAACGAACTTCACTCATGGAAGATTCCAGTTACGCCTGCTTCAAGATGGGAATCTTGTTCTTAACAGTCTTGATATGTTTTCTGGTTCTCCTGGTAATGCTTACTACATTAGTGGCACGCGTGACAGCTCCAACTTGATGAATTCTGGCTTCCAACTGGTTTTTGATACAACAGGATACATGTATATATTGACAAGAAATGGCGAAAGAGTTAGTCTTACTAAAAAAGACTCGCTTCCTTCCGGAGATTATTATCACCGAGCTACTCTTGATTTCGATGGGGTTTTTACGCAATGCTACTACCCCAAGAATCCCACTGAGCCTACAAGCTAGAAAGTTCTATGGTTTGTGCCAGAAAACATTTGTACGACTAGAGATAGCAAAGCCTGCGGGTTAAACAACGTTTGCAGCTTTAATGGCAATCGGGCGAACTGTGAATGCCCACAGGGGTTCTCATTGCTTGATCCCAATACTCCAAATGGTGATTGCAAGCCTGATTTCACTCCAAGCTGTGATGAAGGTGGATCAAATCCTGGGGGAGCTGTGCTTGATTTCATCAAGCTTGAAAATATTGACTGGTCATCAGACTATGTGCACATGGATCCAAGCAACGAACAAACTTGTAAAACTTCATGCTTAAATGATTGTTTCTGTGCAGTTGCAATTTACAGGGACGACTAGTGTTGGAAAAAGCAGCTTCCACTTGCCAATGGAAATAAAGATCCTTCACAAAATGTGAAGACCTTCCTAAATTTAAGAAAATCCATGCTCCTTCTGAAATAGGAGAAAATAAAAGTCGAAGAACTTTTATATTCGCGGGATCGGTCCTCTTAGGTGTGTCTTTGTTAGGAATATAGGAAAGTTGAGTTTTTTTCATTTAAAATAAATTAAAGTTACTATTTTTATTTGTTCGAAGTCATATAACACAATACTATTTACAAAACAAACTATTAAACAATAAAATACACATTTTTAACAAAGTTAAGGGTCCTTAAAACAACTTTTGCCCGGTTTTCTTAAGGTACAAGAGACGGCAAAACAAAAGTTCTAGCTTTTTCAGACTTTTCGAACCTAATGTTGCAATTCATGCACAACAAATTTTATGCCTTACGATATTATAGTAACAAAGTCGCTAAATAAAATGTTTGTTTTGTTGTGATGAGAACTCGGTTACATAGTTGGAAAATGCCCAATGTTGTATCTAAAATGACCGTTTTATTTAATATTGAACTTGAAACTAAAATTGTCTAAGTTGGTTATAGGATGCTCACTTTTTGCCTATAATTTTGGTCATAAGATTATAAACTGTCATCTGGCCGGTCTCTCGAACCTGCAACTTTTAACTTTTTAGTACCTTTTAAGCACTACTACATTGAATCATAGTCTTCTTCATTGTGCCCGGTATTCATATAGGGAATCACACAAATCCTTAATTCTATAACTTGAAAAGTAGCATAATCATGTATAACTTTTGGTTTCGATGGACAAACTTCATTGTTTTTATAATCTTGAAATATTGTTAACCTAGATTTTTTTATACTTGAATTTGAAATAGTAGACCGTAATTATGTGAAGGTGTTTGATCACATTATTGCAGTTCAAGAAACAATTATCATAATAATTTATATTTTATGCTGGCATAGAGCAGTTGCCTCAAAACATTGATCAATATAAATTTATCCTTTTAATAGTACAGGAGGTAAGTTGTTCTCATCAACATTATACTTCACATTTTTCTCAGGTTCACATTACATAGTTATGCCAATTCGCTTGTTATCTTATATCATTAAAGCTCAACTGGATATCCATGATTTTCTACTATGATGAAATAAATGTCAAAGATGTGGAGTTTGACGGATAAGGCATGGAATTGCTATCAACAAGGTAGACTAGATGCAGTCGTGGAGGATGATTTGGAGGCCTTACATGATTTCAGGAAACTAACAATATTTTCGATGGTTGGTTGTTGGTGTATATACGAAAACTATTCACTAAGGCCAAACGTGAGGAAGGTCATCTAGATGCTCGAGGGACGAATTGGAGTGACTAGACCTCCATGTCCATGCCTTTACTCCATTACCTCTTGTTGATCTTCAAATTCATCAGCCATGTCATGCCTCGTTCTATATATTATTGAGTAAATTTGTTGTGGACGTGATCCATGAACACCATTGGCCCTTTGTTGTATGTTTGGCTTTACCCATTGGGCTATGGTAACGACATGAAAGAATATCTCAAGGCATCACTTTTGGCTCTTGTTGGCTATGCCCATTGGTGTTTCTACTAATTTTGGGGCCACCACCCTCGAGCCATCGCTTTTGCCATTGTTTCCCTCATTGTGGCTTCAACCATTTGCATTGTGGCTCATGCTTAATTTTTACCACCAATATGTTACAAACATGTATGTAGTTTTTTTTTTTGTGTGTGTGGGGAGGGGGGTTGATAAATTGTTGGAGTCCTTAATAACTATGGAGACACTTGACCCTACTTCAGACTCTTCGAGAACAAACATGGGGCGGTCCCGAAAAAAAGAGTAAAGGGGTTCACGAATGAGAATACACGTATATCTTAGGTTGACTTGAAAAGTCTTGAGACGTTGACATGGTTGTGTTAGAAAATTCTTTCTCAAGAGTAGCAACAAGAGAATTCTTGTCATTGTAGAAAATGTCATGCAACATGTTCCAAGCTTTCATTTGCCATGGATTTGGTTCAAGTATGCTATGTAGCAAATCACGTGACATTGTTGCATTATTGTATAGAAAGACTTCAAGTATCTACCATCCTCTTTTCTTTAGAGGTTTGTTCTTTTATCTAAACTACTAAATATTACAATTATTTGGACACAATTGTCATTTTGCTTAGAATAAAACGACTAAGACAACTTTTATGCATAGCGTACATGTGCGCTACACTATAGTTTTTAATTTGCACCCATTTAATAAAATTCTTGTAATTAATAAACTATTTAATGTACATTAGATTATTTAGTTCACTACATTAGATATTATCTAATTTATAATACTTTAATACAATTAAATTACGTTTAATATTTTTATTTTCATAACTAAATACTATTTAACTTAAGTGTTATCTTATTTAAATACTTAAGTATATATATTTATCAAATATTTACACATTTACGATAATATCAATAACAACAACAAATAATGAGTAAGTTTTTTTAGTGTTACTGCAATCGTTCTTTTAAATTATAAAAAGAAAAGTTCTATAATTGGCAAAGCTCTTTTTTTATGCATATATTGAAATAATAATATTCCATGCATCTAAATTGAACATAAAGTACTTGTATTGACCTGACCCAATCATATTACCCAAGCTCTGTTACCCCCCATTTTACATATCTAGCATAACTCAATGCACAGAATATGCAAAAACTACTTGTATTGACCCGAACCAATTTGACATATTATCCAACCCTAGTGACACTCCCATTTTGTCATATCTAGTATAACCATATGCATGGAATATGCAAAAAAAGGCAACTGCTTTCGATTATTAATCGTATCTTTTAAGTCCACTTTTGATCATTTGGCAAAGTTTTCAATTAGATAATTTTTTTGTTATCAGTGAAAATTCAACAAACAGAACATGCTTATATTTTCAAAATCCTTCTCGGTTAGATAATAACTAAAAAGAAACATTCTAGTTTCATCACTTTACTACACTTTGTATTCTAAAAACAACTTGTGGGCATAAAGAGTTACTCATCTAACAACTATATGTAATCTTTATTACCCAATTTATCATCTTCATGTCATATCAACCAATTCAACTACGTGATTATTTATTTTAAGCATTACTTTTAAAACATATTCAATTACATATTTAGTTATTATAAGCACCACTTTTACAATACATTTGACAATTGAACATCAAATACACTATTACTCTCTCAATATTATCGTTGTAAAGCAGAATTACACTTAAACACCCAAAACACATTATAGCTTCATACATCAACCTTAATAATAGAGGTCATGAGACCTGAAAATTGATTTAACCTAAATCAAGAAACTTTCCATCTAATACATGTGATTGTTGAAAATACAGATCAGACCAAATAGAAATCAATTAATTATTATTAATTATTACCAAGTTATTGGTCAAATCAGTTTGATCCTTCGTGACCGAAACTGATTATAAGAAAGGTAGAAGGAGAGTGACCGAAACTGATTATAACACTATTTGCTGTAAGCTACAACGTAAACTCCCAGGATTTGATGCAGAATGAATCCGGTGTTCCAACAGCAATGGAACCGGATTAACGTGAAGCGCGTGAGGAAACAGATGTAAAGAAACGTATTGCAGAGAAAAGATGTAGCTTTTGGGATGATTAAACTCGAACCAGGAGTTCCATATTTATAGACTCAAACCGTATCCAAAAATGAGAAAAACAGGGGATGGGGTTGATCCCCACCAATTCGCGAATTTGGTTACGCAGATAACCCGAATTGCTTATTGATCGACTCTATCCACCGTATTTATCTCGTATTTAGTTTTTCTATTCTATTCGCAAAGTGCACCTCAAACGCGCCCATTCATACCTCAAACGCGCCCATTCGCGAGCTCGCGTCTCCGTCTCGGCTTGGCGCGCGTGTGGCTTAGCCCTTCTTTTGGCCCAACCACCACTTTGGTGACTCACAAGAGAAAATCCCCACCAATTCGCGAATTCGGTTACGCAGATAACCCGAATTGCTTATTGATCGACTCTATCCACCGTATTTATCTCGTATTTAGTTTTTCTATTCTATTCGCAAAGTGCACCTCAAACGCGCCCATTCGCGAGCTCGCGTCTCCGTCTCGGCTTGGCGCGCGTGAGGAAACAGATGTAAAGAAACGTATTGCAGAGAAAAGATGTAGCTTTTGGGATGATTAAACTCGAACCAGGAGTTCCATATTTATAGACTCAAACCGTATCCAAAAATGAGAAAAACAGGAGTTGGGGTTGATCCCCACCAATTCGCGAATTCGGTTACGCAGATAACCCGAATTGCTTATTGATCGACTCTATCCACCGTATTTATCTCGTATTTAGTTTTTCTATTCTATTCGCAAAGTGCACCTCAAACGCGCCCATTCATACCTCAAACGCGCCCATTCGCGAGCTCGCGTCTCCATCTCGGCTTGGCGCGCGTGTGGGCTTAGCCCTTCTCTTGGCCCAACCACCACTTTGGTGACTCACAAGAGAAAATCCCCACCAATTCGCGAATTCGGTTACGCAGATAACCCGAATTGCTTATTGATCGACTCTATCCACCGTATTTATCTCGTATTTAGTTTTTCTATTCTATTCGCAAAGTGCACCTCAAACGCGCCCATTCGCGAGCTCGCGTCTCCGTCTCGGCTTGGCGCGCGTGAGGAAACAGATGTAAAGAAACGTATTGCAGAGAAAAGATGTAGCTTTTGGGATGATTAAACTCGAACCAGGAGTTCCTTATTTATAGACTCAAACCGTATCCAAAAATGAGAAAAACAGGAGATGGGGTTGATCCCCACCAATTCGCGAATTCGGTTACGCAGATAACCCGAATTGCTTATTGATCGACTCTATCCACCGTATTTATCTCGTATTTAGTTTTTCTATTCTATTCGCAAAGTGCACCTCAAACGCGCCCATTCATACCTCAAACGCGCCCATTCGCGAGCTCGCGTCTCCGTCTCGGCTTGGCGCGCGTGTGGGCTTAGCCCTTCTCTTGGCCCAACCACCACTTTGGTGACTCACAAGAGAAAATCCCCACCAATTCGCGAATTCGGTTACGCAGATAACCCGAATTGCTTATTGATCGACTCTATCCACCGTATTTATCTCGTATTTAGTTTTTCTATTCTATTCGCAAAGTGCACCTCAAACGCGCCCATTCATACCTCAAACGCGCCCATTCGCGAGCTCGCGTCTCCGTCTCGGCTTGGCGCGCGTGTGGGCTTAGCCCTTCTCTTGGCCCAACCACCACTTTGGTGACTCACAAGAGAAAATCCCCACCAATTCGCGAATTCGGTTACGCAGATAACCCGAATTGCTTATTGATCGACTCTATCCACCGTATTTATCTCGTATTTAGTTTTTCTATTCTATTCGCAAAGTGCACCTCAAACGCGCCCATTCATACCTCAAACGCGCCCATTCGCGAGCTCGCGTCTCCGTCTCGGCTTGGCGCGCGTGTGGGCTTAGCCCTTCTCTTGGCCCAACCACCACTTTGGTGACTCACAAGAGAAAATCCCTTATAAACCACTCAAAGTTGTTTCCCCCCACCAATGTGGGACAAAAAGTAAACATGCCAACTTGCACATTTACAACTTGTAAATTTCCAACAGTGATATCCAACATCACTCGAATATATTAAAACCTAAAACTTCAGGTTATTAACTAGTTCTTTGATTGAAGATGTTTGTAACTCTTCCACTACCTATGAAACCACAACAAATGAATTATTATTTGTGGACATCTCCCTACGCTTCATTTCCTCGTTATGTGACCAAAATCAAAGAGAAAAAGAAAAGCGGATATTGTAGACCGGGAATTGTAGTCTATTAGAGTTTCTAATCTCACTATACAAACCAAAATCAAACAACTTTGATGAAAAAATAAGTAATAAGTGAAATGGGTTTTCAATTTCCATCAGATTGATCAAAAAATAAGAAAGACAAACCTCAGATATATATAGAGAAAGGACAATGGGTTGTGTGATCCACAAACAATTGAAGGTTGGATGACTTCATCGCACCTCTATTCTTCCTCTATGGTTTGTAGAACAAACTTCGGTACCAGCTTCCACATCACTGCAAATCTCTCCATCATCAAAATCCAATCTGTTGTGAATACAATGCAAAAAAATATGAATAAACAAACGTTAGTAGGTCAACCCAAGTTGTCATAATTTGACCTGCACTAAGATCTACATCTATTTTTCTACTCCACATTCAAATATGTACACTAAAGTATCTAGTTAATGTGATTGAATTGCCTTAAGAATTGAAATATTTCCTTCAAAAGTCAAGTAAAAGAAACAAATCGCAAAGTACTCCTGCGTGGATGAAAGTATTTAAAATTATGTTTTTTTAGTTAGAAAGTTTATCACCCATAATTTTGACCTCATGGATTGAATTATCTTCACATTTGATGTATGCTTGTGGGTTTGAAACCAAATTATAAAATTACTGCTATAAATTATCCCAATTGCTCAACTTCAATGGGTACTCCAAATGCTTTACGATTTCAAGCAAAATCTGAGTTAGAACTGATTGTAATGAACAGGTGTATGAATAAATAAGTCGCATGCATGAAACAATATAAACATCAAAAAATTTGAGCAGTAGCACCCCATTTAACCAAAAATTTCCACTCCAAATGTTTCTTTAATGAAACCCTAAAACAATCATCTTGAAAAATAAACAAACATGCCAAAATCAAAGCAAAGAGGCCTAATTTATACACACATAGACAAACTACATAAACAAAATAAAGCAAGACCAAAAGGATTATAATGTACTCACCATGATACTTTCTATCTTTGAAAATTTTAGGGCCTCAAATCAAAAAAGCCTTTGGATTTCTACTTTGCTAATAATGACTTCATCCATAACTACAGATAGCCTGCAGAGAGTAATATCCACGTCAGCCTTCTTCTTGCCTCAATCATGCCAAGGATCTTCAATCACAACCATGCATAGAGGTGGGCAAATCGTTTTTTTTTTTGCCAAACCGGACCTTTTTTTGTCTTGGTGGGCAAACGGGTTTGGCCCAAACCGGTTCGGTTTATAAACAGGTTTCGGACCCTAAAAACCCAACCCTATCCCAACTGGTTCGGGCCCAAACCGGTTTGGTTTGAATTTTTTTTTTAATTTTTAAATGAAATACGTAAAAAAAACATACAAATCTTTGTAATTTTTTTTAAATTGTAAATGAAATACATAAAAATCATAAATGAAATATATAAAAAATATACGTTTAATTGTGCAAAATTACTTAAACTTTTTTTGCCAAATGTCTAAATGAAATACATAAAAAATTACAAAACAACTAATATTCTATGCCGCTTGAGTCTTGAGAATTGAGATGTTTTTATTCTTCGCCCTCCCCGAACTCGAGCTATTACGAAGATAATCATCATATGTCACTTCATCATCGGTCATTCCGTGTGTCAATCCACCGTCTACTTTGTCTTCAAATATTTCAGCTTCATATTCCAATTCTCTTTCAAATGAGCATTTGTCTTGTGTTCTTTTAGCTGCACCCAAATAATCTTTCAAACAAATACATATTTCAACTACTTCGAGAGTGAGTCGGGTTCATCGTATTGATATAATCCTACCACTAACAGAAAAAGCAGATTCTAAAGCTACCGTGGAAGCTTGGACGGTTAGTAAATCTCGGGCCATGGTGGATATGATGGAAAATTGATCTTTCTTACCTTTTCATCAAGTCAACAAGTCAAAATTTTTAAAATCTTGTGGATTCATGGTGGATAAAAAGTTTGTTTCAACATACCTCTCGAGTTCACTACTCGGAGTGTTACCACGTTGATGTTTATTACATTCGTCTCTTAAAGTATTATACAAAGCAAACATTGGATCACTTGAACATTCGTCATGTACCACATGCCTCATAGACGAATGCATGTTTGATGTTTTACTATATTTTGCTAAATAAACATCAACATTTTGCCTAAATGTGCATTAAAATTAGCTTTTACACTTTGACCATAATATGAGTTTTTTTTGTCTAAATCCAAATTAAAAATAATTTTATCAAGTAAAGTTTCAACCCCCGACGTATTTAAGCAAGGTTTAAGGCAGCGACACATGTAATAACAAGAGACATTTCTTTAAAATATTTTTTAATTTTTTTTTCATTTGTGGTATCATATCCAAATAAGGTCTACCCCTAAATGACAACTCATTTAATTTTGAAGACATTAAGTAAATTTGGTAAAGTACTAATGGACTCGTTGGATAATAAACTCCGGAAAGACAAGTAGTTGTGGTTTTAAAAACATTAAGCATTTTGGTTATTTCTTCAATAACAGTCCAACCCGATGGATGGTAAGTCGAAGCCTTTCCACGACTTACCAAAGTATTATGAAAGACTATTAAACTTTCTTTTTGCTCAATATATTTTTTAAACATGTTAGAAGTCGAATTCCATCTTGTAGATACGTCCCAATTCGGATCTAAACATTCAGAATTTGCATCTTTACAAAATTGCGATACCTACTATATCTTTGGTTACTGTTAAAAATATCACGTAACATTCTCTTAAAACTATCTTTTATTGTTTTAATAGTTTTTAAACCGTCTTGAACGGCTAAGTTTATGATGTGCACAACACATCGACTATGAAAAACACACCGTCACAAATTGGTTTATATTTTAATTTTGGATGTTCTATCGCAAACGTATTATTTGACGCGTTATCAAAAGATGCTGACAAGATTTTGTTTTTCAGTTTATATGTTTTAATAACTTTATCAATAAGATACACAATATTTTGACTGGTGTGAGGATAATCAAACAATTCAAACGTAGTCGTACGTTTCATCATTTGCCACGAATCGGGTTCAACCCAATGGGCGGTGACACAAATGGACGAGTCCGGTGAACCGTGAGGAGTCGATCAAACGTCACTAGTTAAGTTAACACCGGTTTGTAAATTTTCAAAATAAGAAATTAATTCACTTTAGCATTTTTCCACATTTTTAAGCAATCTCTTCTAAGTGTAGAACGACTTACATGTGTGTATCTGGTTGGAGAGTTCGTTGGATTAGTCTAGTTAAACGTTTATTGTCAAAGTGCTTGAATGGTAAGCTTTATTGGATGATGAAATGCGTCATTTGCTCTCGAACCGCATCAACATTGTAAGCCCATAAATTACGTCGTTTGTCATCAAGGTTTGACCTCGAGACGATTTCCTTTCAAAGCTTTGCAATATTTTAATTAAACTAGGTTTTCCTCTCGGCGCAACGCCCAGTAATTTCATCATGTTTCTAAATATTAAAAAGTGAACACCAAAACATGTTACAACGCCAGTTATTCCAACATAAACCTAAGACATCAATGAACCCAATTGCCAACCTATGTCACAATAATGCTTACACTCTTAAAACCCAAAACAACGGGAATAAACACAAAAATCTAGGTTTTCCGTAGCCTCAAACTTGGGCCATGAGTGACGGCACTATCCTGAATATCAAGACACAAAAAAACACATCACAACGCTTTTCACTACGACATAAAATCCTAAAGCGTACTGAGTCGTGAAAGTGAACGCCACTCCTCATAAAAAGTTGTATTTCATCGTAAACGTGACTATCACTTCATTGTAAGACCTGAAAACGTACTCCCTTGTAAAAAAGAACGTCGAAAAACATAGATGCAACAATAAACATAATGTTTAGGTAATGGAAATGTAAAGTAAGATATTAAAAAAGAAACAAACACAAAGTTGAATGAAATACTTAAGTTTTACAAACAAAAAAAAATATATATACTATTTCTTTTCTCAAGACAAAAGTTTCAGGGTACCTAATCCTAACCACTTGAACTAATAATCATTGGTAAGTTTCATACACATATTCTGGTTTTTTATTATGGGGTATTTACATATTTTCACTTTCTAAAATCACTAATTACATATTTACCCAGCCCAAAAAAGCAATTACATATTTTTCTTTCTAATATATATCTATATCTATATTTTATATATAATACTAAAAGAGTAACTTAGGGGGACACTTGTCACATTCCTAGGCCCCCTAATTTTATTTTTCCCGCGTCTCTCTCATTTTAAATAATTACCTAAATTAATAATGATTAAATAATTTTAATCCATTTTTATATTAAAATAATTTTTTAATAAATTAAGAAATATGTCTTTTTATAAATGTTATTTCTAGAAAATAAATTTTTATTAAAAAAGAATTTTTTCTAAAACATCAAATTTTTTTAAAAAATGAAATATTTTAAAATTGGTGTTTTTAAAAAGTAATTTTTTTTATAAACTAAAAATAACTAAAATTAGGATTTATAATAAGAAATTCTTAAAAATGGCATTTTTTAATACAATTTGTTTTGAAAAAATGCTTAATTTTTTTTGGAAAAAAAATTAAAAACAAAAGTTAAAAAATTGGTATCATTATTTTATTACTTATAGTTATTTACTAATACATAATTTTAATTATATCTTATTTTAGAATATCATTTTATACTTCATATATTTTATGATATTTAATATTTTATTTTTTCGACATACTAAAAGGGTAACGTGGAGGACACTTGACATATTTTTAATCCTGCTAAGATTGTTTTATCCGTCCATCTCTCATCTTAAATAATTATTTAAATTAAAAAATATTAAATAATTTTATTTTTTTTTGGATTATAAAGAATTTTTTAATAAATTAAGAAATATATCTTTTTATTAATTTTATTTTTAGAAAACAAATTTTTATAAGATTATAATTTTTTTAAAACATCAAACTTCTTTCAAAATATGAAATATTTTAAATTAAAATAATTAAAATAAGGAGTTACAATAAGAAATTTTTAAAAATAACATTTTTTAATACGGTTTGTTTTAAAAAAATGTTTAATTTTCTTAGGAAAAAGGTTTAAAAACAAAAGTTTAAAAATTAATATCATTATTTTATTACTTAACAACTAATACATAATTTTAATCATATCTTATTTTAGAATATCATTTTATACTTCATAAATTTTCATTATATCTAATATTTTATTTTTTCAATCCGTCTAATACACGGGTTTACTAAGTTAGTATTAAATAAATAATAATCAACAACTAATCAGAGATATTATGAACATTCATAGCCCGATCCGATCTGATTCAATATTATATCTCTATATCTGATTACAGTGTCAAAACAATCTGAAATTGATCTCATTATTGGACATAACTTTTTAGTGTATATTATTCAAATCTCAATTTTTTCATACTAATATTCTCACACCCACCCAATATTTAGCTCACTATTTGACCTATCAAAATGATTTCTTAATTTAAAAGAAGACAATTTTCTTTGATTGTATGTGTCGCTATGACAATAAACAAAAGTCAAGGTAAATCTCTGTCAATAGTCTGTTTGTACTTAAAAGAGACTATTTTTACGCATGATCAGTTTTATGTCGCATTGTCATAAGTCAAAAGTAGAGATGGATTGAAACTCTTAGCTTTAGATAATAATAACAAACATAGTAATGTTAATGCATTGCGATCTTATGATCAAAAGTTATTATGTTTTATTTAACATGCAGTTTAAAATGATGTTTTTACTCATTTGTGACCTTATGATCAAAAGTTGTTATGTTTTATTTAACATATGATGCACTTGGTTTTATTTATGTTTTTGTGTTATTTAATAAATAACTTTCCCCTCTCGTGTAAACATGGGTAACTAAAGCTAGTATATATATATTACATATTTACTCATTTCATCAAAATTACTTATTGAGTAATTATTCTATGCGTATTTTTATTAAGGTGTTTTTACACATTTCCATTCCTAGTACAATCAATTACATATTTCCTAAACTTCGAATCTTCTATATAAATAAATACAACAAAATCACATCTCCAAATACAAAAAGTTTTAAACTTCATTTGAAAATAACAATTACCAATAATCAAAGTTACATCTTCAAATACAAAAACGATCGTCAAAGTTTTAAACAATTATAATAACAAAACATCAACACGTAAGAATAATTTTTAATAAAAAACAAAGCAAAATAATAATTTAATAGGTTAATATTATTGAACTGAATAAATATATAATACACATATTTTAAAAAGAAAAAAATACGTTAATTGATTTTTTGATTTAAAAAATATATAATTTATGGTATTAAAAGTCCATTTCATTGTAGACGAAGGTTCAACCGGGTTAGAAAGGGTTTATGGTATTTAGCAAGTCAGCGGTTCAACTCAGACGCGTTGTTTACAAATCAAACCCGTGTACACCACCGGCTATAGCCGGTAAACCACATCACCTTCATCAATCTCACTGCTTTTCATTTCAAAATCTCAAAATCTCAAAAAACACCTTCTCTTTCAACACAGATTCAACTCTTTTCTCTCTCGGCGAACACAACATTTCGATTTCATAATAAGAACAATATTCTCATATGGTTCTACTTTATCTCCACTAACTTTATTTGAAGATACTTCAATTTGTGAATCCAGATCTCCGGCACCGTCACGATCTTCAATCCGGTGAGTTTTCAGTTCATATATCTGTTAATCTTTACTCTGTGTGTGAATTTGACCGTTTGGATTGCATTGCTGGAGGTTAGAGGGTTTGTATGGTGAATTAGGGTTTTAATGTAGGAGTTGGTTCACTTTTGTTAGGGTAATGCTTTCAAATCACAAGCGTATATGATTGAATTGCACGAAGATGGATGTTAGGTTTAGGATATCAGGTTAAAGTTGATTTGATGTGTTATGTATGGTAAGTTGATGTTTGAGAGTTGATTTACTAAAATTTCTTTTGAATGCGTAGTGGTATGTCTTGTGTTGACCTTAATTTGTAGGATTTGGACTTGATTGATTGTGTTTTAGGTTTGATTTGGATGTAACCCTTGCTGTAAGCGAGATGTTATGAAGTTTTTAAAATAGTGAGCGAATTACTTAGTTTGTTTGAGTTTTACATGTTGTTGAATTAAAGTTCTTGACTGTTGAAATAAATATCTTGGTTAAACTTGAATATAAGTAGGAGATTTGTGGACTGAAACCCTGTGTATCAGTGACCGGAAACTGTGGAATTGTTTGTTGTCATATATGGTCAGGTTTATTCAAGGTGTATGAGTTTGCAGCAACTGTTAGAATATATTTCTTTGTTTGTAGTGTTATAACCTATATTCAGCAATGATTGTAAACACAGCACATTGTTGGATTATAATTTCTAAATCCATGTGGTTTAAAGTTATGGGTCAAATAAGTAAATAGTCTAAAGTATGTTGTGTGTCAATTATGTATTTATGTAAAGTCTAAGGTTCTAGTGTGTTTATGTTCAAAGTTGGAAACTATCAAAGCATGTATATATATGTGTGTCTGTAAACAATTGAAGAAGAAGTCGATCATTGTGATTGTGTTATCAAAAGATTTGAAGTTCTAGTGTTGATATATTGTGATTCAATTGTGTTCATTGAGATCTTGGGCAACACACACTGCTATATCCAGCTTGATTCCTTGAAAACAACCCAAGTCTAAAGTTACCAACATATAAACTAATATACTGTGGCGGAGCTTGAACCAAACCTTGGGGTGGGGGACTCTATATTAATTAAAAACTTTCCACTACCGGACCGAAAATTTACACTACCGAGCCGAAAATTAACACTACTGACGAAAAAAGGGGGGGGGGGGGCCCCCCCGGCCCCAAAGAAGCTTCGCCAATGCTAATATAGTAAATATAATATGCACTATGAGATGTATTGATTGTTAGGACTTAAGTGACAAGCAACAACAACCTATCTTGGACAACCTTTTTTACGCATTTGGACAACCTTTTATTTTATATTTTATGCATTTTTATGAAAGCACAATAAGCCCACACTGCAAAACCAACCAGAACCAATCCGTTAGTAACGGTTTGGTTTTAATTTTCAGTGTTTGGTTTTGTTTTCGGATGATCAAAAACCATTACTAACAATTTGGCTCATGGTTTGAGCTAAAAACTACAAAAACCGAACTGTCAACACCCCGAATTAGCCTTTTAGAGTTTCTATGTTCGTGTATGTATTTTGCTTCACATGTTGTTGGGGTATCAAACACGCACATGCACGAAAACGATGACGAAAGAAAAAACGGAACACAAAGAATAAACGTGGTTCGGTCGGTGTGACTTACATTCACAGGATGCAACTAGGGTTTGTGTTACTATCTGATGGACATGGGATTACAAAGGCCCTATAATCTATTTATAATAGAGAATTAGGGCTAACAGCTTTTGGAACAAGAAACATTAATGTAGATTGTAGACAGGGTGCCTAAATACTCCACTAGGGCCGGCTGCCCTCTTTCTTGTGGCCAAAGCCTCCACAACCCAACACACGTGACCTAAACGCCCGTGTGTTCTTAGCTATTTCTCATTAGGGTTAGCCTAGAACAGATGCTAATGCTTTGAGAAGTTGCGTAAAGTTGGGGATCCTCTCTGCTTATATAGGATTTAATTTGTCAGTTTGAGTTAAATATTTTGGTTTACATGCTTTATTAGTTACTTAGTTTTTCAGATTAAGGAAACATTGCACGAATATTGGGACTGATAATTGGAATTAGTTTGTAATTTTGTTTTCAGAACAAGACCTTTGGTTTTACAGAATGAGAAAGCTTTCCAAGTTCATTTTCTCAGTAGCAGTTTCTTTCTCTTGACATGCAAGCATGAATTTTATGTATTACTTTAGTTAGTCCGGTTCCCTTTATGTCCTTCTAGAGTGTATTGGGATGAAGTTGTAACTGGAGAGGCTGTATATCTTTTACATACAGGGACATAAATGTCTCACGTGGGGCCTCTCTGGGAGCGTTTGGTTCGTGCAGCACTTCGAAGGGAGAGAACAGGAATTGATGCTTATGGGCGGCCAGCTGGTGGCATCGCTGGAAACGTTCCATCTTCACTTTCGAACAGTAGGGACATAGATCCGATTTTAAGAGCAGCTGATGAAATTCAAGATGAAGACCCCACTATTTCTAGAATATGTATGTATTTTTATCTTAGTTTCATTCCATCTACTTATGTTTTTTGTTTTGCTTTACTAATAATAGGAATTTCTGTTATTTTTATCTCAGTATGCGAGCATGCCTATACACTTGCTCAAAATCTAGATCCTAACAGTGAAGGTAGAGGTGTGCTACAGTTTAAAACTGGTTTGATGTCAGTAATCAAGGTAAGGTTTCATGTCAATGTACTAAATTTCTTAGCTATGTTTACAAATTGTGCGCAATGACATGTTTGCTCTTCTGTTTCAATGCTTATTTGACAGCAAAAACTAGCAAAGAGGGAGGGTGCCGACCTTGACCGAAGTCAAGACATAAATCGCTTACGTGAGTTTTATAAGCTTTACAGGGAAAAGAATAATGTAGATAAACTACGTGAGGAGGAAATGGAATTGAGGGAGTCAGGTGCTTTTAGTGGAAACTTTCAAGAGTATGCATCTTTTTTCATCCTTTTATATCTTATCTCTCTTTGTTACAATGGTAATCTTCTGACATTTTTATGCACTGTTTTTGTTTATATAAAAACAGACTAGAACGCAAAACCTTGAAGAGAAAAAGGATTTTTGCAACTCTTAAAGTATTGGGAACTGTATTAGAGCAGCTTTCTGAGGAAGTTTCTCCTGAGGAAGCAGAAGGATTAATTCCTGAAGAGGTTTGTCTACTATTTTTTTTTCATAATATAGCCTTTTTAAGTAATTTCAACTCATGCATAAAGCGGATTTTAATGGTTGCTCCAATTCAGTTAAAACGGGTGATAGAATCTGATGCAGCTATGACAGAAGACCTGATTGCTTATAATATTATTCCTCTTGATGCTCCTGCTATGACAAATGCTATCACCTCATTCCCCGAGGTGAATTTGATTTATTTTATATTCTCGTTTGATTCTGTACTTCTTTTTATTATTATTATTGTTATATAATTTGCAATGAGTATATGCTCAGGTACGTGCTGCAGTAGCATCACTGAAGTACTTTAGAGGTCTCCCAGAATTGCCAGGAAATTTTCCAATACCTGCTACTAGGAGTGCTGATGTTCTTGACTTTCTGCACTACATATTTGGATTTCAGGTTGGTAGTTGATGATAATATGGAATTTAAAGCTGTGTTTAAGAATTATAAAATAGTATTGCTGAGAGTTACTTTTTCAATATTTTGTTAGAGTTAGTAAATACAGAGTTCTATAGTGTTAGGTTATACTCCCAGTATTAATAAAATACCTACCTGGATAATTAATCATTTTTGGAAGTTCATAATCATACATAATTGTTGAAGTTCATGAGGATCTAAAATTATTGAAGGCCATGAAGGTGGGTTGGTTTAACTTGTTTAATGACCTTGATTTTTTAATTATTATTTACTTTTTTGTTCTTTGGCAGAAAGGTAATGTGTCGAACCAACGGGAGAATATAGTTAATCTTCTTTCAAATGAGCAAAGTCGACTTGTTACTCCTGGTGAACATGAACCGGTATATAGTTAATTATATAAAAGTATTTTTTCAATTAAGAAAGCTACATTAAACCAATAACCAGTTAAATGGCATGGGTTATAATTTGTTCTAGAAACTGGATGAGACCGCTGTGGAGAGAGTCTTTTTGAAGTCTCTTGATAACTACATCAAGTGGTGCAGCTACTTGGGCATCACACCAATGTGGAGCAAGTATGACCTTTAAAAGTTTATAAATAATTGTTGATATACTTTCATAATAATGAAATTAAATTCTTTTTGACAGTTTGTAAATTTGTTAGTTTTTGTCTATTGCTTCTGCAGTATGGATGTCAACAAGGAAAAGAAAGTACTTTTTATCTCTTTGTACTTTTTGATATGGGGTGAAGCTGCCAATGTTAGATTTCTTCCAGAATGCTTATGCTACATATTCCATCATGTAAGATTTCTTTATGTTTGGATTTTTCTATAAATTGATTCAGATGTTTTAGATTTCTATAACTCAAAGCTTAATCAACAGATGGGGTTAGAATTGGATGATATATTGAGGCAGCAACTTGCAAAACCAGCAGACAGTTGTGTTACTGAAAATGGTGTTTCATTTCTTGAACAAGTCATTTGCCCTCTTTATGATGTTATTGCTGCGGTATGTCGTGTATTTCAATATTTTTAATTTTGTCACTTGGCAATATTCAGACCTGCGTGATACTAGTAGATACTTGAAGCACAAAAGCTATTGGTAGGATGAACTGTTCATTGAATTCTATAAGCACTTTATACCTTTTTGTTGTTTTTACCATTTCCCTGAAAATTTGAGATTCAGATGAACTGTTGAAAGCCACATTGCTGTTTCAAGATTTTAGTTCTACTGTGCATGCGAAGAATCTTATTTAAGGCAGCAATTTGAACACATTAATTTACAAATGACTTGATTTGCGTTATGTTTTATTTTTAACAAGTCAAAGGCTAAAATAAATAATTAGCCTATTAGGAAACGGGCGAAAGTTGCTCAAAGTGCATATATTTAGTGCATAAACCATCTAACACATGTTATTAAAACATTATTTTCGTAGTGACATTTGACACACATTATTTAAAATGAAAATTTTGGACAGAAGGTGCTTTTGGTCTGCCAAACTGGCCCATACCAAAGACTGACTGTTTTGATGCCAACCCCTTTTTACTCGATTCTGCAGGAGGCTGATAACAACGAAAATGGAAAGGCCCCTCATTCCGCATGGAGAAATTATGATGATTTTAATGAGTACTTTTGGTGAGCTCTATTTTCATAAATATATTTTGTAAAACGATTTATATTATTTTATCCTAGTTCATGCTATTTCTATTTAATTTTAGGTCCCGGAGTTGTCTTAAACTTGGTTGGCCATTAGGCAAAAACTCATCTTTTCTTTTGAAGCCATCGCGAAGGTCAAAGGTATTTATACTAAAAATCATATTTCTTTCAAAAAAGTGCATGTTGCTTTCCCACGTTACTTTCTTTAACCACCTTTGACTTTTCTGTTACAGAATATATTGAAAACCAACGTTACTAAGCGACGTGGGAAGACCTCATTCGTTGAACACAGGACATTTTTGCATCTTTACCATAGTTTTCACCGCTTGTGGATATTCCTTTTCATGATGTTTCAGGTTGACCCCATTATCAAAACTTATTTTGAATTTTTTTTTGAGTTTTCAGATACTAAACCTTTTTCTTTTTCACAGGCGCTTACAATAATAGCATTCCATGATGGAGATATCAGCAACTCCAAGACAATACGCCTACTTCTTAGTCTAGGCCCTACTTTTTTTGTTATGAAGCTTTTTCAGAGTAGGTTTTTTTTGTTATTATTTATTTTTCATATTCCTTTAGTAAACATTGTTTTTATTTAGAGTTCTTGTTTTTTTTTCTTATTCTTTTTGCTATTATTATCATCATTATTATTATTATTATTATTATTATTATTATTATTATTAATTATTATTATTATTATTATTATACTTTTTAGGTGCATTGGACATTGTGATAATGTATGGTGCATATTCTACAACAAAACCCTTGGCCGTTTCAAGGATTTTTGTTCGTTTCATTTGGTTTTGCTTTGCTACAATTTTCATATGCTTCCTTTACGTGTAAGTACTTATTTTTATTTAGTTGTGTTTTACATATATGCCGATCTTTGTTTGTTAATTTTTAATATCAAAACAAAATATGATTTATGCTGTCTCATCTCAGGAAGGGTCTTCAAGAGACGACTAATTCAATTTCTGGGTCGGTTGTTTTCAAAATATATATAATTATTTTAAGCATCTATGCTGGAATTCAATTTTTTTGGAGCTCTCTAGCACGCCTACCATCATGTCACAATTTGTTCAACCGGTGTGATAATTCGTCAATAGTTCGTTTAGTCAAGTGGATTCATCAGGTTGGCATTTCATATTCTTTTGATTCTGTGTTATAATCTTTTCTTTTTTAGGAAAATGATAACATTTCTTGTTTAATTTGTATTGTAAGGAACATTATTATGTTGGACGTGGCATGTACGAAGCAACAACTGATTATATCATGTAATGATTTCATCAACTCATTCCTTTTTAATTTTCTAATACTTCTTTATAAGTAATAATCATATTGGCAATGTGTTGTATCTTTAGGTATATGCTTTTTTGGCTTGTTGTATTGGGGGGCAAGTTTGCGTTTGCCTATTTTCTTCAGGTAATTAAAGTTTTTAATCTTTTTCATATGACATATTATTTCTGCATTATTGATTTACATATTTGTGTCATTGAATGGCTGTGCAGATCAAACCCTTGGTGAAACCAACAAAGGACATAATTGATATTAAAGATGTGCATTATTCTTGGCATGATTTTGTATCAAAAAGTAAGTCGCACTTTATGATATTTTGAAGATATAACTGAGGTTGTTAGTTTGAATTCCTTTTGTGTATACTTTCTACTATTCTTTTATTTGGGCCTTGGATTCTAGTGAAGATTATTTGCCTGATATGTAACTTCATGATCTGACATGCAGACAACCATAATGCCTTGACTATTGCTAGCTTGTGGGCACCTGTGTTTAGTGTAAGTTGGCATTCTGCTGTTATATATGAAGGATTCAGGGCATATTAATGATAATAACTTCACTACTATATGGTATTCCATTATTGTGTTTATTGCAGATCTATCTTTTAGACATCCACATCTTTTACACCATCATATCTGCTGTTGTGGGTTTCTTGCTTGGAGCTAGAGATCGTCTTGGGGAGGTAAGCATGATAAGAGAAATGGCATTGATCTTGTTTTTATGTATATCTTTGGTTTGTAAGTTTCTGTTGATAGTATGATAATCTTACTTACAATCCATCATTATATATTAATCTTTTTAATCTAAATAGTAAGGATATATAAAAGTTCATGGTTTTCCCCTTCTCCATATCTTTTTGTTGACTTAATGTTTGACTATGTCTTTGTTTCTTAATGCTTTCAGATTAGGTCTTTGGGTGCTGTCCAAAAACTCTTTGAGAGGTTCCCGAGGCATTTATGAATAATCTTCACATTCCTCTAACTAAAAGGTGCTCTTAAGAGTTCATTCTGTTACCGATACTTGCTGATTCTAATGATGCTTTTGTTGTATTAATGTTCATTTATGTTTTGCAGGAATTCCCTTGCAACAACTGGTCAGGTAAGTTGATCATGCCCATATGAATGCTTAGTTATACTCTAGTCTTTTCATGCTAACCCCCCAACCCAAACCCCCTTTTGTTTTTCCTTTTCTAAGTTTCTGGAGAAGAATAAATTTGATGCTGCTCGATTTTCACCCGTTTGGAATGAGATCGTGAATAATCTGCGAGAAGAAGATTATATTACGAACTTGTGAGTATCTTATTTCTACAACATCACTAAATGGGTTTCTACAACATCCCTAAATGGGCCTTTCTTTTCATCATTACTTGATGGCACATCTTGTTTCAGGGAAATGGAATTGCTTCAAATGCCTAAAAATACTGGCTCTGTTCCTATGGTTCAGTGGCCTCTTTTTCTCCTAGCCAGCAAGGTTATTCAAAATCTTTGGTCCACATTTTTGTTCTTTTTCTTTTCTTATGTGAGCTTCTTCATTAAAGTGTTTTATTTTATTTTATTATCATTAGATATTCCTTGCTAAAGATATAGCTGCTGAGAGTGACTCGCAAGAAGAACTGTGGGATAGGATTTCAAGAGACGATTACATGAAGTATGCAGTTGAAGAGTGTTTTTACACCACCAAGCTGATTTTGACCTCAGTTTTAGACAATGATGGCAAGATGTGGTAAGTGTACAGTAAAGTGTTTGGACTGCATAATTTGCTAGTTCTTCAAGCTTGTGCTGAACAAAATGGCTAGTAACTTGGGTTGGCTACTTGGTTGCGTGAGAAGGATGCGCATACCCTTTTTTTGTTTAGTTTTTTTGAGTTTTATAAATACTTAATGTGTTGACAATGAAAAAATAAATTGTATTATAAGATTAATAATCCAAATTTGAATTAAAATGATTTGGGAGGTTTTATCCATTTTGAATATACTTTGGGTGGCTATGTGTTTCCACTTATCGCCCTTTTTCTAAAACTTACCCATCTAACCAAGCATAACCTTAAGCCAACCATTTACCCTACTTTCTTCTGCAGGGTTGATAGAATATATGATGACATTCAAGGAAGTATAGCGAAAGGAAGCATTCTTTCTGACTTCCAGCTGAAAAAACTGTCTCTTGTTATTCAAAAAGTTACTGCCCTTATGGGAATTTTGGTCAGTATTTATTTATATTTCATTTTAGATAACATATATTCTTTCTCTTGTGGTCCACCTATCCGTTTCCTTAATGTTCCATTCTTTACTATAATAATGTGGTTTTTATGCCCATGCACAGAAAGAAGTCGGGACACCTGAACTGAAGACTGGTGCAGTTAATGCTGCTCTAGATCTTTATGATGTTATCCAGCTTGATTTTTTAAGTGTGAATATGAGGTGTGTGGTGACAATAAGTTTGTATTTCTTATATGTTACGTTTGTAATTATTGTCTTAACATATGCCTGATAGGATATATTTTTTTTATTATTTTTTTTTTTTGCAATTTAATAGCGGATCTTATGCCACATGGAGTATTTTGAAACAAGCACGGAAAGAAGGTCGCTTGTTTTCAAAGCTGAACTGGCCAAGAGACCCTGAATTGGTATGTTGACTCTTGTACAAGTCAAACTTGCGCTAATTGACCTATATATGTTTCTTAAAATTCGCTTTTACTCTTATAATATTTTAAATTTTATGAAGAGGTCACAAATTCGGAGGCTACACTCACTTTTCACTATCAAAGATTCAGCGGTAAATGTTCCTAGAAACCTAGAGGCTAGACGTAGGTTGGAGTTCTTCACAAATTCACTTTTCATGTCCATGCCTAAAGCCAAACCTGTTCGGGAAATGTTATCTTTCAGGTAAAATCTTTCTTTTGGTTATTATTAATTTAATTTATATGAACATTCATTGACTACTGATTAAAATTTTCAATGTTCCAGTGTTTTTACTCCCTATTATTCGGAGACTGTTCTTTATAGCATAAACGAGCTTCTTAGGAAAAATGAAGATGGGATTTCAATTTTGTTTTACCTTCAAAAGATTTATCCAGGTATTTTGGCTTTCATGATCTACCGGGGGGTGCTTGGATGTGCGCGTTGAAAGTGGTTACATGATCATGGTTGTAAAAATCACTAGGCGCTAACCGGACGGTGGGATACCAACTAGCGATTAATCGGGATTAATAGGATTGGAATTTTATTATAATTTTTCAAACTTCTATATATGTATACAAAGGTTTTTAAAACTTTATACACAATTTTTCAAACTTATTAATTGGATCGGATTAGTAAGTATAATTTTTCAAATACATCAAAGAGTTTGACCGATTTGATCAATTTACCTATCTTGACCCATTTTTAACGATTCTGACCGGTTTTGACCGCCTTGCAAGTTTTTGGGCCATGAGGTGAAATCGCAACGTTAGCCCACCGATGAAGCTAATCTCGAATGATCAACCGATTAATCCTGATTCTTACAACACTGTACAGGATATTGTCTAAGATAAGCAGTTGTAGTTAAACAAGCTGTAGAAAATAGTGTTTGGATGAGCTTTTGCTGTTTGAAGTTCTAACAATCGGATAGTCAAATGTTATGGTGTTTGATAAATTCTGAGTATTTTAAAAATTATTGGCCTAAATGTGACATTCTTGTATGGGAATCAAAGTCTCTCAAATAAAGTTAAATTTTATAAGTAACCCTTTTTACCCTTTGATAATCAGTTTTCTTACAACTGGTCGTTTGAACCCAATAAATCAAATAATAGAAGAATCTTATTATTTAAACAATAGAAACTTACTATTTCTACTCCAAGTCACGGTAATCAACTAATCAGTTCTGAAATGCAAATTAAAAGTCCGAACACACCTTAAGACGGGAATTGCAGGTGTATCATTCCTTGGGTTTAATGACAAAAACGCCAAGTGGTGTATTATCCCTAGGGTTTAATGGCGAAAATGCCAATTCTTTTGGAATTTTCAGACGAATGGAAAAACTTCCTTGCTCGAATTGGTCGTGATGAAAACACACACGAGTCCGTTCTAATTGATAACGAAGATGACAACCTTGAACTTAGGTTTTGGGCATCATATCGTGGGCAAACATTAGCAAGAACTGGTATAGAATATTATTCTATTGTGTTTAACACATTCATGTTACATAATTCTTGCAACTTGCAACTCTTGCCATTTTTATCATTTGCTTTGTGTATAACCATATTTCCAGTTAGAGGAATGATGTACTATCGAAAAGCCCTGATGCTTCAAGCTTATCTGGAAAGAATGGCTGTTGGAGGTTTGGTTTTAACTTTATAGAATATTTGTATCGTTGTTATTCTTTTATTTTTTTAATTCATTATTCATGTTCATATATACATGGGGTATGCTAGATGTCGAAGCTGCAGTTCCTGCTAGTGAAGCAACTGATACTAAAGGATTTGAGTTTTCTCCTGAAGCACGAGCTCATGCTGACCTAAAATTTACTTATGTTGTCACTTGTCAAATATATGGGAAACAGAAAGAAGAGCAAAAGCCTGAGGCTGCTGATATTGCATTGTTATTGCAAAGGTTTAATAAGTTCATATTTATATGACCAGATGGTATTGATATATAAGTTTTTTTCATGTGCAAGTAATTTTATTGTTGAGTTTCTTTCTAGAAATGAAGCACTTCGAGTTGCTTTCATTGATGAGGTGGAGACTTTGACTGCTGGTCAAGTTCACAAAGATTTCTTTTCTAAACTTGTGAAAGGTGACATCAATGGAAAGGACAAGGTCAAGATTAATCCTTTTTTATTATTTTTCTTTAGTTTTCTGCTGTGGGTCTGATATTACACATATTATATATATCACATTTTTATGTACCTGATTCAGAAGTAAATATTGTGCAGGAAGTTTATTCTATAAAATTGCCTGGGAATCCCAAACTTGGTGAAGGAAAACCTGAAAATCAGAACCATGCGATTATTTTTACCCGTGGAAATGCTGTCCAAACAATTGATATGAATCAGGTATGCAACTAAAATAAAAGGTATATAACATGTACTTGATACAGTAATAAGATTTTTTTATTAACTTTTCATTACTTTAGGATAATTATTTTGAGGAAGCTTTAAAGATGAGAAATCTTCTAGAAGAATTCCATGCTTATCATGGTATCCGTCCTCCCACCATTCTTGGTGTTAGGGAACATGTATTTACAGGAAGGTATAATTATAATCTAAATTACTTTAAAAACGACGCATACTTTTGCAGCCAGCTTCATTTATTGATGTCATTTATGCAGTGTTTCTTCTTTAGCATCCTTCATGTCTAATCAAGAAACTAGTTTTGTAACGCTTGGCCAGCGTGTTCTTGCGAGTCCCTTAAAGTAAGCTTTATGTGTAAATAATATGCTTTTGTTTAAAAGAGATATTTGGTTAATGCCATGAACTCATGATGATATCACTTTAATATGTCTCCAGGGTTCGCATGCATTATGGCCATCCTGATGTGTTTGATAGAGTGTTCCACATAACACGTGGGGGTATTAGCAAAGCCTCACGTGTCATCAACATTAGTGAAGATATTTTTGCTGGTATGCCCTTTTTTTCTCTTTATTTATTCGTTTCTTTTATTATCATAATCAATTGTGTCTAAATGCAGGTTTTAATTCAACTTTGAGGCAAGGAAATATTACTCATCATGAATATATTCAAGTTGGAAAGGGAAGAGATGTTGGGTTGAATCAAATTGCTCTATTTGAAGGAAAAGTGGCTGGTGGAAATGGTGAGCAGGTTCTTAGTAGAGACATTTTCAGACTTGGACAGCTGTTTGATTTCTTCAGAATGCTTTCATTCTACTTCACAACAGTTGGATTCTATTTTTGTACCATGGTACATGCTTTTCAATATATATCTATAGCTTTAACTGATTTTAAAACAACTCATCTGCTCACCTTACAATTTTTTGATTTGTGGCAGTTAACAGTGATTACAGTGTGGCTTTTTCTATATGGAAAATTGTATTTGGTAAGATCTGAATTTTTAGTTATGAAGATTCTTAATAGATTTCGTAGTTGCATCTTTTGACACTGTTATATTGTTTCAGGCATTATCTGGAGTTGGTGAAGATATTCAAAACAGAGCCGAAGTGTTAGACAACAAAGCTTTAAATACAGCTTTGAATACACAGTTTCTGTTTCAAATTGGTGTATTTACAGCTATACCCATGGTTTTGGGTTTTATATTAGAGCAAGGGTTCTTAAGGGTATGTCTCTGTGAATGCAAATTACTTATACATACAATTAGCAAATTATGAATAGTACCTAATCCACTCACTTTTTGTCATGTGGAATACATATTATTTCCCCACATCTGACCATCCTCTTTTCTTTCTTTTGAAATTTTACGGGTCAAGGCGCAATAGATTTTATTATTATGGGAAAATCATTAGGTTAAATACCCATCTTTCTTTTCTTTATTATTCTTAATATTATTCTTAGTACTATTATTATTATTATTATTAAAATTTTCTTTTATTATTATTATTACTTTATTTTTGTATCAATTTTTTGTACTTTTACTAGGTTTTGTTAGGATTTTTTTGGAATTAATTATTCTTATTCTTTTGATGCGTCGCGATGTGGTTATGTTTATCTACATTTTACTTCTTTTTCTAGAGTTTGCTTTTGTGTTTTAAACATTCATTTTTAAAATGACTTAACTTTTTCTTGATTTCTGAATACAACATTGCGACGTACCTTCTTTATCTACATTTTGATATTCAAAATTGAGCCGCCGCAACTTCATATCTCTTTACGTACTTAGCCACGCTAATGTCATCGCGTGCGGCGCAACGTCCACTTGTTTATATAATTTAATATACATACTTCACTTCTATACCTTTTTAATCTTGAATGATGTTGCATATGCAGGCTGTTGTTAGTTTTATCTACATTTTGATATTCAAAATTGAGCCACCGCAACTTCATATCTCTTTACGTACTTGGAGCATTCACACTAGCTTCCCCATCCCATCCCCATCCCCATCCCCATCCCCATCCCCATCCCCATCCCCATCCCCATCCCCATCCCCATCCCCATCCCTATATTTACACTAAAAACACTACTTTTTTACTCTCTCTTTCAATTAAATATTACTTTTTTATATCTTTATTATTACCTTTTATCTCACCTCCACTTACAGCCACTTTTAAAAGTAGTAATTATTTTTATTATTACCTTTTCTCTCACCTCCACTCGCAACCACTTTAAAAATAGTAAAAAATTTATGGGGGTTGTACCGTGTTTCCTCAAATATGGGAAATCAGTAAATCACGGTACAATCCCCATCTTTCTCCTTCATTCACAACCACTTACAACCATCCCCTATAATATAGGGCACACACTCACATCAAAATGGGTCACCTCTTGTGAATGCTCTTAACCATGTTAATGTCACTACATGTGGTGCAACGTCCACTTGTTTATGTTGTTTAATACACATACTTCACTTCTATACTTTTTTACTCTTGAATGATGTTGCATATGCAGGCTGTTGTTAGTTTTATCACAATGCAATTTCAGCTTTGTACTGTTTTCTTCACATTTTCTCTGGGCACAAGAACACATTACTTTGGACGGACCATTCTTCATGGTGGTGCAAAGGTTTGATCTAATTTTCTCTTCCTTGCTTACTCTATTTTACAGGTCGCAAAACGGGAGGGTCATTTAACGGGTCAACAATGGAATTTTTGTACCTGTTGGGTTGTCTGGAGCACTTGTTCAGGATTTAATTACGAGTTTTTAGTGCAAATTTGATTACACTATTACATAAGTTACACTATGTTAACAGTAATTGCATTTTTGGAATAAAATGATTTCGGGGTTAAGTGCTTTATGAATGCATATTTGAGTACTTTCAAGCTGTTTGATTTTTATGACCTGTTTGGCCTGTTACCTTTAATGCTAGTTTTCTTATCTTACCTGTTTGACCCGTTAGAGATAAACATAGCCTGAATTAATCCTTTCATAGGTAAATGTGTCAAAATTTTCGCCTCAGTTATTGTATTCTAACAAAAGTTGATTCCAAAACAGTATCATGCAACCGGACGTGGATTTGTTGTGCGCCATATCAAATTTTCAGAGAATTACAGGCTTTATTCACGCAGTCATTTTGTCAAAGGGTCTCTCTCTCTCATTCTCATGCACATGCACATGCACATGCACATGCACATTTGTTCTCATGCATCTGATATTTAATATTTATTGAAACAGATTGGAAGTGGTTCTGTTGTTGGTGGTGTACGTTTCTTATGGGTACAATGAAGGTGGTGCAATAGGCTACATTCTTCTTAGTATTAGCAGTTGGTTCATGGCAATTTCATGGCTTTTTGCTCCATATTTGTTTAATCCATCTGGTTTTGAGTGGCAAAAGTAAGTTTTTCTGTTTGGAATCATACATCGTATGGATGCAAAAGAAATATTGTGTTCTGCTGTTCAACATCGGAACTTGTAAATATCTCATTTCTAATCTATTCTGGTTTCTTTTATGACTTTTAGGACAGTTGAGGACTTCCGGGATTGGACAAATTGGCTCTTCTATAGAGGAGGAATTGGTGTCAAAGGAGAAGAAAGTTGGGAAGCATGGTGGGATGAAGAGTTGGTACGTCAATATTATATAAATATGTCCTCATGCTTTTTTTTTTGTTTCTATTTTTCTTTTTCTTTGGGGGCGGGGGGGTTGTTTATGTATATGACTTGTGACAGTTTGATTTTCCTTTCTAAATTCTGATTATTATGAAATATAATTTGCAGTCTCATATCCGAACACTTGGAGGAAGGGTTATGGAGACTATATTGAGCCTACGGTTTTTCATTTTCCAGTACGGAATTGTTTACAAATTGGATGTGCAAGGATCAAATACGTCACTATCGGTATAATGTTAATAATATTGTAATCGTTTTCCAATTCACTGCTTTGTGCTAAATAATAAATGTTTGTGCAGGTGTATGGATTTTCATGGCTAGTGCTTCTGGCACTTACAATCCTCTTTAAGGTATATTCGAATTTAACATTAAAACTTAGAATGGTGCATATTCCACTCTTAAAATACTGTTTTTATATCTACAGATTTTCACATTCAGCCAGAAAATATCCGTCAATTTTCAACTGATCTTGCGATTCATACAAGGTGTTACTTTCATGCTAGCAGTTGCTGGTGTAGCTGTTGCTGTTGTACTTTCTTCCCTTAGTGTTACCGACATATTTGCCTCCATCTTGGCTTTCATACCCACTGGTTGGGGTATACTTTCGGTATATTTTCTTCTTTTTTAATTTCTTTTTACACTCTCATTCTGTGGGTCCTATCTTGGTTTTGAAAAACCTCAAGGCACTCCGAGGTGTTTAGACCTGAGCCATGAGGCCAGAGCTTCTAGTAAACCATTCAAGATCTCTTCATGTATTTGGTTTACTGACCCCCAATGATGACTACTTTTGACCCGCATCGATGTACATGAGGCGCCACCTCAACCACCTGAGGCCAGATCACCTCATGCATCAGGCGTGTTTTTTCAAAACCAAGGGTCCCGTATACATGGTTTTAGATATAACCGGTATCATTTTGTTCAGATCTGTGTGGCTTGGAAGCCTGTGGTGAAAAAGACCGGATTATGGAAATCAGTAAGGTCTCTTGCTCGGTTATACGATGCGGGCATGGGCATGCTGATATTCATTCCCATTGCTCTATGTTCATGGTTCCCTTTCATTTCAACATTCCAAACCCGATTAATGTTCAATCAGGCTTTCAGTAGAGGTTTGGAAATTTCCCTTATTCTTGCAGGAAACAACCCTAATTCTGGTTTATAGTTATTTATGCCAGCTTTTGTACATGTAGAGTTCTTAACTTTTGACACGCTAGTGTTGCCAGGGAGATCTTTAATTTGCAGTTTGTATGTAAAGCATTTTGTTGTAAATTTAGTCAAATCTTGAAATCCGAATGTGTGCTGTTTTTTGGTATCATCAAGTATGTGGGAATATCGTCTCTTTGCAGTATACACAACAAACAAATTACAGACTTGAATTAGAAAACATGTTCTTGGAATTGACATGTGCATACAATCATACGGTGCATGTTCTTCGCTCATGCAAACGGTCTTTTTTTCAGCTTCATCCCGGATCTATGGGTGGGCATGGGTCGGTTTTGAGTTGAAACCGAAGTAAAGATTTAAAATTCGGTTTCTGGTTTTTGAGAATCCGTTAGTTTTGTTTTGATTTTCTTTTTGTTTTCACAATGGGTTAGGTTTGATTATTTTTATTTATTTATTTATTTCTTTCTTTTTTGTTTATCATTTTGGAATTGAAAATTTTAGGCCAAAAAGAAGCGGCGGCCCAAACTTTTTGAATAGGATATAATGATATATGATTTAAAGAAGCGGCGGCCCAAACTTTTTGAATAGGATATAATGATATATGATTTATATTTATATATACTTGTGTTAAAAGAATACATATAGACATATTAATAATAGAGCCAAAATCTATTATAAAAAGGCCTAGAAACATAAACATGTCGTACATACTTTTTATACATACATGTGCAAGAATGACTTGATTTTTTTTGTTTGGTTTGTTTTTTTCAGAAAAACACAAAACATAACCATTAAATTTTGATTGAGTTTGATTATTATACTCACCCTTAACATGATTTTAGTAGATATCAACATCTACTGATACCTGTGATGTTCATATTCATTCACACGCATTGAAGTAGAATGACTGTATTTTCTTTGGTGTTGAAACCTAAAACGGATGATTATTTATTGAGATAGTATTTCTTGTGAAAACTTGTTTATAGAACAATAAATAAAAAAAATTAGAGCGGAAATCACTACCTAGTTCTTTCATTGAGATTTTCTTCACTGTTTTTCTTAAAACAATAGAGAACCTTGAGCTACCTAGTTCTTTAATCGAGATATTTTTCACTGTTTTCTTTTAAAACGATAAAGAACATTAGTTGTAACTTGTAAGTATTTTCTCTAATGGAGTAGATATCAATCTTGCACTAGTTATCATTAATTTTCTCTCTATTGAAGTTAGAGGTCACTTTCACAACTCTGTTATATGACGATAGATGTCATCAAATAATTTTCACTAATCTAAGGTAACGAACAATACTATAAAATTTCTCTTAAACTTGATAGGGATATCCTCTCATTGTTATGTAAGTTTTTGATAATAAATCATATTAGCATCACTCAAAGTCTCAAACACCACTTCTCGTGCTTCTCTTTTATCTTGAATCTACTATGAGAATGAGTTTTTTTTTTTTTTTTATAAATTATTTAAATATTTAAACTAGAGATCACTCAAGCATTTCTTCTCGTGAAGAAAGTTGCTTTAAATAGATGTGATGACACATTTAAAATAGTTTGTCATTCACCTAATAGACTAGAATATCGTCTAGCAATGCTAATACGTGTAGTAAAAGTATAGATTCTCATGGGATTATTGGTTCAAGTCTATAAATAAGTAAATTTAGATATAGCATTAGAAGGTATTTAAATTAGCTGTTAAAAATATACTTATGTTTTGGGTTTGATAATAAAAAACACGACACAATACAAGTAGACTTTGTATTGTCATGCCTTAGCTCGTTTAATAATAACTAGAGAGTTGTGTTTGGGTTGACTTATTTAACCCGCTTAATTAAGCAGATTAACCTATCAACCCGCATAGCTCGTTTTAGCTAACCCACCGGTGAATAATCACAATATTAGAGGTCACGAAGTTCAAACATTGAATGCAAGACAGACACAACAGTTTGAACCCCGCACCTAACTACCGTAAATGTTATACAACCCGCATTTATTTTAACATTATTTACTACATGAATAAATAACATATCTTTCCCGCCAATATTTCCCCAAATCATCATTTTCCCCCAATTTGTTAAGAAGAAAACTAGGGTTTTCGTCTCGTTGTTCAAATTAGGGTTTCAGAATCTGTGCTCCGGCGTCGGAAGAAATGCCACCGTTATCGTGGAGGCACCATACGCTCATTCAGGCGGTGTTATCTCGAGGGCCGTTAAAGGAAAAGGAGTTTCAGGCCATCTTCTCCGATGTCACCGGCAAAAGCATAGGTTAATACACTGTATCCCTTTATACTATCTATTTTATTTCTCATGGTTGTTAGAAGAATTTCCATCTTAGGTTTGTTCGTGTGCTTGATTTTGTGCAAATAAAACGTAACCCACGAGTTTCTACTCCACAAGATCTATGTTTAGTTTGAGTTTCTATGTAGATGCGTTATCTTTTGAATTCGATTTTGAAACTTTTGTTCGAGCTTAAAATATTGTGGGATTGGAACATCAAACACCAAATTTTGTCTCTTTTGTTTACATTCTTATAAGATTTTAGCTATGAATTTTACTTGATTGAACTTAAAAGTAAAAGATAGTGGATTTGTTTGATAAACCATAGTTTTTTGCCACTTCTTTCAGTTTGGAAATTCTAACTGTTGAAGGGTAGGATGGTCGGGGCATGTTCAATACATTATCAGTTTTAAGTAGTGAATTGCAATCATATAAGCACTTGTATGTCGTGCATAGAAGATGATCACATGTTGGGAGAGAGAAAGAGAAAACCGTTTCACATTTAAAGCAATAGGTATAAGCGTACTTAGTTCTCACATTTTTTAAAATTTGATTTTTTTGAAAAATTTGTTTTGTACTGAATGTCTCTTTTGGTTTGGTGGGTGCTTGATAGTGTTTCTAATCTGGTGTTAGAAATTAGCTCTTTTTATTAAAATGGAGCGAGTAAACTCTAATCTCCTCCTCTCTAATACATGAGATGCATTTTGGCTTTTCTTAAATAAACAAGACATTTTTCAAAATTGCAATTGTAACAAGAACTGACAGTTGCAAGTTTGGTATAGTGTTGCGGAATGTCTCTCGTAGTTTGATATCTTAATTTGTATAATTTGTAGTAAGTTCACTTTTCCTTAGAAGTTTAAATCATCTTCTCTTTTTTTTGTACTTTATGCTTGTTTATTGTTCTTGTAGCTGTTTCCGTGCATTGAGTTATAAATTGCCTGCTCTCTGTAAAAACTTTGTCATCTTTTTTTCAGATTCTCATAAACAGTTATTCAACGAGTATCTCGGAAAGATAAATATGGAGCTATCTTATGTTCAGTTTGAGTTACGGGCATGCAGAAATCAGTATGATGGTTCTGTATACTATGGAATAATCAACACAGTTTCAGATGAACAATCAAAGCTTGGAACAAAATATACAGTACCTCAGATAGCTTTCTATAAGGGCATTGTAAGTTGCCTTGTGCTTTTAGATCAACCAATTTACATTATTGAATTTTAGACATTCTTCAGTTATATATTTCAGTTTTGTTACCTGCATGGAGTTTAAAGTAAAGGTTTTGCCAAGTATAAGGAAATGCATATAATTAAAATGCTGCCGAGGTTCCTCACGTTAAGAATATTTATTGACACCAAGAAATAAAAAAAAATGAACAAAACAAATAAGTTTCTAAGTCTAATACTTATGTTACAAGTATAATCAGGAAACACGATCATTAAAATCTTATTGATGTTTTAATATGATGAATGATTTGAAACAGATTGAAGCGATAGTCCAAGATACCACAGCTCGAGGCACTATTTCCAATATTGAAGCCCTAAATATTCGACTAGAAAGCCAGGTTTTTACTTATTTTTAATTTTCTACCATCCTGCTAGAAAAGTAGTTGTGGCAACAAAATCTGAGTTTATATATCACAATTGCAGGGTGGTTCATCTGAGATCCCTGCAGCACTCAGGAATTTTTCAATGTCTCAAAAGGAGAAAGCTTTACATGAATTTATTCAGGACCAATGGTTGTGTGCCACATCAGATGGTAACATTGGACTTGGTGTTAGATCATTTCTGGATCTCCGGAGTTGGTTTCATAATAATGAAGTTCCTCCATGCGATGTCTGCAATGAAGCGGGAATTAAGGTTCTTTATAACTTGAGATTGTTAATTTCTTGAAAAGGAATATATGTAATGGTTGGGTAAAAATGCAAAATTAAGTTATTATGAGACCATAAGTTACTAGACTAAATCGGCTGTTTTGTGTTCTTTATTTCCAGGCGGATTTATGCCCGAATGAAAATTGTACTGTTCGTATGCACAAGTACTGTCTAAAGGCAAAATTCTCTCAAACAAGGGTATCTTTCTTTTCTGTTTCTTGAATTATTTTATCATTAGCTTGGTAATCGTCACTGAATATTAGTAAATGTAGAACAAAAAAGTCTGCCCTGGTTGTGGTACACAATGGCCGTATGTGGTGACAAAAGCAGAAGCTGTTGAAGAACAAGAAGAGGATACAGAGGTCCATCAGCAACCTCCTCAACCCTTAAGGCGAAACAGGACAAGGGGTTCAAGACAAGTTCAAGAGGAGGACGGGTCACATGAACCCTCAAGTAGAAGGGTCAAGAGATCTGGAAACAATGGAGTCGAGGTGTTGACGGGTCAATCTCAGACTCAACCATCTACACAAATCTCTCGCAAAACTAAGATTGAAACATCAACAGTTACCGATGTTGATAATGGTGGGCCGGGCCCGTCAACAAGGAGGGCAACACGAGCTTCAGCTCGCTTACATCGTTGATTAAGTGATAAATGAGATTATTTTTGTGCCAGAGACTAAGGCAGTTAGTTATCAGACTGTGAATGGATATTTGTATATTTGTGGCAACGATTTCTACCCGTGAAAGCTAGGACATTTTTGTTCAGGTTGTTAAAAATCTATGTAGTTACTGGAAGGATGGTTGTAAATAAGTTGAAAATGTTACTATTGATGTTTATTTAGATTGCTATACGTGATAAACACATGTGCGTTACTGGGTTATTTCGCTAAGTTGGTTGAACACACGTCTATATCGGTTTATATCGTATAGATACTTTTGTTTGTTTTATGTGATATACTAATATGTTAATTTTATATACACACATAACTAGTTTTTAATAAACTCGTGTATTACACAAGTTAAATAAAAAAATATTAAATAAAATAAAATTTATTAATTATATATCTATATTTTAAGATAATATAGGATTGAAATCTTCTTTATTATGAATAGAATGAAATTTTTGTTTCAAAACAAATGTTTTTTAAAATGTCTTTAAATTTCTTTTATTATAAATCCTAGTTTTAAATATTTTTTATTTATAAAATTTTTACTTTTTAAAAACACCAGTTTAAAATATTTTGTATTTTTGAAAAAGTTTGATGTTTTAGTAAATTTTGTTATTTTATAAAAATCTATTTCTTTAAAAATAATATTAATAAAAAGATATCTTTCTTAATTTATTAGAAACTATTTTAATCTATAGAAGAATTATATAATATTAATTGTAATTAATGTGATTATTTAATAAGACAGAGAAACGAGAAAAATTTGATGAGAAGAAATATAGTGTTGCGTTGTGTCTCTCGTAATTACTATTTTATTAGAGTAGAGTGATAAAAGTAATGCAAAAAATTAAATATGTTAAGTTATAATAGATGTCAAGTTTTAATAGAAGGGATGGAAAGTTAAAGGGAGATTCGGAAGCAAATCATGGATTTATGAATCATGTGTAAGTGTAACATGGACACCATTTTCTAAGTGATTGGGTGTAGTTTTTATATACATCATGGGATGAATATGATGCAAAAATTAATTAAAAATTTAGTAATCCTAATCACTTGATCTTACCATCAATCATGGAGGTCCTAAAACACACATCATAAGTTGAACATTTGCCGGGTGTCACTAATTTTTTTTAAATATCTTGTATATTAGTTAAATGATATAAACTTTTTATATAGTATGAAAAAGACGTTTTGGATATAACGTCAACTTGTTGGAATGCTATAGTTAGAAAAAAAGAAAAAAAAAAAAGCAAACAAATTGTTATTCTTGTTTCTTATAAACACCATGTAGTTAAAAACTAAAAAGTACTCAAGCAAGATTATTATCTCTTACATAACGCACACAAGGTTTTTCCTCTAGACACAACTAGGATATGCCTGTGCGTCTTTTATCCCAAACTTTTTAATCATTAACCGTTTAGTTGGAGGTGACAAAAAGTTAATAATGTTTTTACTTTTGTAGATTGTAATTGATTTTAAACTTTTGGAGTTAATTTAGTTATTCCAATTGCTAATTAGATTAGACCTTTAAGGATATAACTACGTAATACTAATCAAGTTTTATTGTTTCAATAAAATCACTAATATATTCTGTAATTAACAAAATCACTAAAGTTTCATTTATCGCTTAATTGTTGAGCTCTTTTATTTATAATTATTTAACTATTTAGTGAATATGTTTTTGAAATCGACTTTAAAACAATTATAAAACTTGATTATTATTTACGGATATTTATTTTTTTCACAATTATAAAACAATTTTACTTGTAAGTTATACTTGTTCTTAATCCACTTCACTACTAGGTTTAAACCCAAGTATATCTCAAGAGACAAGTATCTTAGTGGCCATTTTATTTATTCGTTTATATCGTAATATCTTGTTCGAGGACTATTGAAATAGTTCTAAATCAAGTTTAAACATGATTATTCTTTATATAAATTATGACTTTTACTATTAAACTACCAATGCAATCAGCGTATTTTATTTTTTTTTAACGACAAATATATGACCCTGCTTTGAAAGATATGTGTTATTTTAATCTGGGTTATCTATCCGTTTTCTAGCCGGGACCGCCCCCATAAGAAAACCCACAACTGGAAAAACTTACTGATTCAACCTAAAATTTTTTGCCTAAAGTAAAACTTGAACCCATTACCCATCTATATTTACATGGTTTAAATACATCAACTTAACCATTTAAACTAAGAATTATTGGTATCAAACGTATTTTATTAATTGTTACAAATAATAGTATGCAAACATTTATCTCATAAATGTAAATAAACTAGAAGGGAACATTAACTCCTTGAAGCCACAGTTTGCATTTTGCACACTCTGTACATGAGAAAATGACAACACAAAACAACCATAACAAATGAGACTCCCCCAAATCCCTTCTTAGCTGTACACACACAACACCCATCTCTCAATCAACCCAATTTTTCAATTCGATCTACAAATTTCACTATTCCATTGAGAAAACGATCGATCATTGATCTAAAGAAGTCAATTACAACACCCAAATCTTTGACTTTCTTGTTCATCATCAATTCATCCGATTATATGTATTCTTTATACGAAACTCCGGTTTCAACACGTCAATTCAGTCTCCACCCATCACAACACTCTCTCGTTGTGTATCATTGCATCGATTTCACAGTTTCCCTCAATTATTATTGATGGGTGATTGATCGATTTGGGGTTCGAAGCTCTCGATTTCTCATCTGGGGTTTGCGATTATCGGTCAGTTCTTGATTATTTCGCTCTCGATTTCGTTCTTGTTGTGGTTTTTGATTGATTTGAAGTGGTTTTGTTTCTGGGTGTGTTTTGATTTTGCGATTATGATCTTTGATTGTTCTGGGTATCTTAACTCCTTTAGTTTTTGATCAGTTGTTTGTGAATTAACTTTAGCATTATCTGTGCTGTTTCGATTGTGTATCTATGCTAGATTTGTGAATCTTTGAGAACAATTTGGGCATTCTTTAATCTTGTATAATTCCCCATGTTTGCATATTACTGTGTTTAAAGATTGGTATATTTACAAGAAAGATTGCTGATCTGCAGTGAAAAGGTTAATTGATGGTTCAAAAGTTAAAATTTCGGTTTGTACTTTGTTCATTTAGGTGCGATTCAAGGGCAATAAAAGGTGAAACTAAACATGGGCTCTAAGGGTAATATATATCAAGATGTTGGTGAATTGGGTGGTGATTATGGAGTTAAATCTGCAAATGTTGAAGGCCGAAGTTGCCTGAGGTTATGTGGGTCAGCTGGTGGAAGGCATGGGATGACTTCAAATAGCGCGGTTCATGAGTTACTTGAGTGTCCTGTGTGCCTAAGCATAATGCACCCTCCAATTCATCAAGTATGTTATCTTTTGCTGCTTATTAAACTGTTGGGAGTGTTTTGAATTTGCATTTTGTGACTACTTATATATAATCATTGGCACGTGAGTTCTTATGTTTGGATAAACAGATTTTACTTATGAGTATCTGATTATAACCAATTTTGGATAATCATCTTCATACCAGCTGCAACAAAGTTGATTGTCTATAGAGTAAAACAAAATAACCTATTTGTCCCTTTTTTAAATCCAATTTACAAATACTTCTTTCATTAATTTACATAAATGTATTATATCTAATAATTCTTGAAATCTTAAATAATCGAAATTTGCCACACGCAAAATCACGATGGTGTGATTATTAACTGATTATCTGATTATACTCAACATTACATAATTACTTTCAAAATGCACATCCAAACACCCTTTATATATGGATTACATATGATGTATAAAGTTCTGTAATCAAATTCATGTTGGATTTTGACATTTGTGATATTATTTCATGAAGTGTCCAAATGGCCATACTATATGCATTGCCTGTAAATCTAAAGTGCAAAATAGCTGCCCAATATGCCGGCAAGAGCTTGGAAACATACGGTGTTTAGCCTTGGAGAAAGTTGCAGAGTCGATAGAATTACTGTGCAAATACCATTATTTGGGCTGCCAAGATATATTTCCTTATCATAGTAGAATAAGACACGAGGAAACTTGCAAATTTCGTGGATATAATTGTCCGTATGCAGGCACAGAATGCTTTGTCACGGGTGATATTCCATTTCTAGTTGCACATCTTAAGGCTGATCATAATGTTGACATGCATGATGGCTCTACTTTCAACCACCGTTATGTGAAACCAAATCCTCATGAAATTGAAAATGCTACCTGGATGTTGACAGTAAGAACCTCTTTTTCTTATTGCTATTCTATACTTGTAATTTATTATCATTACAACTTCAAAGCATATATTGCACTTTTTACTGGGGCGTGTGGATTTTCGTTATCTGATTAGTGTGACTGTAAGTTGCAATAATCAGTTTTTGATATAGGATGAACAGATTCTGCTTCTGAAATAATTGGTCTAATAATTAGTCTCATGTGAGAGTTACAACACAACTTATTATCAAATGATAAAAATAAAGTTATATATCTACCCCTTCTTTTAACCTGATTTAAGAGAGTTTCACTTCAATTTTATATAACATCTCTTGTTTTTCCCACAATTTTTTTTTAAGTTTTACGTATTAGTTTTTTAAATAGTCAGAATTTGTCAAACTCGCAAACATCCTGATCATCATATCAAATGCTCGAACATCTTTAATCTTTGATTATTACAACCTCATACACTAGAAGAACTGTCTAAAGTCTAAACGCTATTTCCTGCAGTTATTTGACTAATTATTTAATATCACATAATCCATTCAAAATACGCATCCAAACATCTCCTATTACTGTAGATTATCTAACTCGCGTTATTCAATGTTGCACAATCACTTCTGAAAACACACATCAACAGTAAAAAACTTCATTTCAGTGTATTTTCCTTAGAATAAGATGAAACTCGAATAAAATTAACATTCTTGCTTTTCTTTATGGACTGCAGATATTCAACTGTTATGGATATCAATTCTGTTTGCACTTTGAGGCATTTCACCTAGGGATGGCACCTGTTTACATGGCGTTTTTGCGTTTTATGGGTGATGAAAATGATGCCAGCAAATTCAGTTACAGTCTCGAGGTGGGCGCCAATGGTAGAAAGCTAAAATGGCAAGGGGTCCCACGAAGTATTCGAGACAGTCACAAAACAGTTAGAGATAGTCTAGACGGGTTGATCATAACAAGAAATATAGCATTGTTCTTTTCTGGTGGTGATAGGCAGGAGCTGAAGCTGAAAGTGGCCGGCCGGATATGGAGAGAACAATCTTAGCCACCACTGCCGCCACCGCCACCTCACCACCACCGTCGCCACCACCACCCTGCCAACACAACCATGCTTTTGGTTGTTTTTTTTTTTCTTTTTTCTATTTTCTTTTTCTGTTGTTGTAAAATAGGAAAGAAAGAAAGAAAGGGGGTCTGAGGGATTATGTCTCTGTAAAGGTTTAGATAATTTTTTTTGCTTTGTGGATGATCTTAAGCAAAAGGTCACTTTGTTTCAGAATATATATATGATGCTTCTTTTGTTTTATGTTTAGGACTTCTTTAATTTATATTTGCAAAAGTCACTTTAGAATATGTAAAAGTTTGGAACTTTTTTTATTAATTTGACATTTTTAAATGTTCTTTTATAAGAGACAAAAAAATGAACATGGTTTTGGTAAAATTATACCTTAAGTATGCTACACCTGCCAACGAGTCCTAGATAAACTAGTTTGAGAGTAGGCATCCCATCACTTTTAAGTATAGATCATGGATTCGAGTCTCACTTGGTGCAATATGCTTCAAGTGCAATATGTTTCAAGTGGGCTAAAGGTTTTACTACAGTAGGCTTTTAGGTGGTGGGTTTCTCCTGGAATGGTGGGCGGTCGGTGTCTCCAGCGTTGTTTGTGTTCAAAAGCGTTGGTGACCTTTCGCCAATGGGTTTATCCGGATGACTGGGCTTAAAGCATTCGTTGGCCGTTAAAAATAAGTACGCTACACCTACTTATCCCCTTATATCATAAGATACAAGTTATGTCTAACTTACATATGTACTTTATACTTTGAGAACATATTAAAGCTGACAAAAAGGTATGAAAGACTTGAAAAGATTTTGTGTATCAACTTTGTTTTCACGTGTTTGCTTTCTCTTGGTTTCTCCTGGAATGGTGGGCGGTCGGTGTCTCCAGTGTTGTTTGTGTTCACGGGCGTGGGTGACCTTTCGCCAATGGGTTTATCCGGATGACTGGGCTTAAAGCATTCGTTGGCCGTTAAAAATAAGTACGCTACACCTACTTATCCCCTTATATCATAAGATACAAGTTATGTCTAACTTACATATGTACTTTATACTTTGAGAACATATTAAAGCTGACAAAAAGGTATGAAAGACTTGAAAAGATTTTGTGTATCAACTTTGTTTTCACGTGTTTGCTTTCTCTTGGTTTCTCCTGGAATGGTGGGCGGTCGGTGTCTCCAGCGTTGTTTGTGTTCATAGGCGTGGGTGACCTTTCGCCAATGGGTTTATCCGGATGACTGGGTTTAAAGCATTCGTTGGCCGTTAAAAATAAGTACGCTACACCTACTTATCCCCTTATATCATAAGATACAAGTTATGTCTAACTTACATATGTATTTTATACTTTGAGAACATATTAAAGCCTGCAAAAAGGTATGAAAGACTTGAAAAGATTTTGTGTATCTACTTTGTTTTCACGTGTTTGCTTTCTCTTTTTATAGGGAACCAAGAGTAGTAATTTGCATGTTCTTTTAGATTTCAAGTATTACCTGAAAATTTTCAAATACTTCGTAATGTTAGACATATCATCACACTTACCGTGTCCTCTTTTGTTCTACATATTGTTAATATTTTTTACTTTTCATGTTCAATTTATACACATTATTCAAGAAAAAGAAGTGATTAATTGACATCATGATGTAAACATCTTTTATGTCTCTACCACCAATTATTTTCTTTAATCATCTTAGTATAGCTTTTTATAAGATAATCTGAGTCCTCTTTAAGACAAATATAGGAATTCCAAAAGTCATTTCATTTAGAAGAATAATGATTGTCATTTAGAGCATGTGATGCCAACATTTAAAAAGAGGACACATTCAAGAAAGTGATACAAGAGGCACATGACACAATGTGAAGTTAACTTTATGTTCCACCATCCTTGATGAGGGACATAATGGAGGATGGTGTGTGCAAAGCATAAGGTCCTTATAGTATCCAATGCTACGTACTTTGGCTAAGTTTGGTGTGAATTTTTGATACAACACAAACATAACACAGAATTTACGGGCTTTGATTTAGTCTAAATGGTTCGATCTTAGTTTCAGGTTGAATCCATTAACGTTTAATCAAGTTAAGTTTGGGAAAACCTGTTGAGTTCACTATTGTTCTAATTATTATTATCATTGTAATAAAAGTATTCTGTGTAAATACTTATAATATTTGGTAATTTTATGTCAAAAAATGAGGGAAAGGAGAAATGGATGTCGGGTTTTATAGTTTAGAAAAATCATGGTAAATAGTTTGTGCTCGTGTCAACCAGTGAATACGCTAGTTGAGTTGAATTCTTGTGTTTGACATGCTTTTTTTTATGTCTGTGTTCTGTTCATGTTCGTGTAGAATTTCATGTCGGTTGGATTCGACTTACCAAACCCACAACAACAACAGTTTAGCACGCCTAATCTTAAGTGCACGAGGGAGTTTTGGGGTATATCGTGAGAGAAGGAGTCGAGTGGTGATTTTTGGTCCATTGTAAGTAATTAAAGGTTTTAAATTTTCAATCCTAATTAATTATTAAGTTCACAGATTTTTTTATTTACTCTTCATGTCATATAGACGGATTAAATCAATGTTATGATATAGAGAACAACTTATGAGACAGGTATGAGTGTGATGTATTAGGTGATTCTACGACATGTTTTGATTAGTTGTTAGCACGTTTAGGTGTCGTTTCTTATGCTGTTGACACCTTAAAACCGTACCATTTATAGTGCAACCTTGAAATAAGAAAAAACATGTTTTGATTAGTTGTCAGTCATCTTTTTCCCACAACTTTTTACTCGCATGTTACTAAGAAAAAAATCTAGAATAATTAAGTTTGTCTCCCAACTAACAAATCGACCACTAGCATGTCTCGGCGCAAAAGCAAATCGTGCTATTCGTGGTCTCTAGTAACAACTTTGAATGATAGTAACATATTTTTCTTATCAAAGTCATTATATTTATTACCCCTACACACAAACCGTTGAAGATACCGGCTGTCACATAACATGTGATATTTGTAGTCAACAATCAAATGACATGGTAAGATTTCAAATGCTTAGATAATGACGCAATGAACAAAAAGAGAAATTGATGGATTTGAAAGTTGTTTTTACTTTTTAGCACGAAACATTGGGTTATACATGTGTATTTCTTCATAAAGTATACATTACTATCTTTCTACATGACCTCATTTGAAAGTGCTGGATGGAAGGGAGCAAAAGATGAGGATATAAAGCTTAGATAAATACAAAGGGCAGCGGGGTAGAGTAGACATAACATATAGAAATATGTTACATGATACAATCTGTTTAGGTTTTAAAAACACGATAAATATCACATATTTAATAAAACAAATGTTGTTAAATGTTCATAAAATCTTAAGCTATACTATATACATGATGAGTAAAAAACACGAATGTAATTTAACTTAAATTTTAAAACATCTAACACAAGTTATTTAGTATATGATAATAGTACTCTATGCACTATTTTAAACTATTACTAATTTAAAATACTTTGAATGAACATTTAAATTTATAATTATTATTTATATTTTTATGACTAAATACTATTTACATCAAGTATTATATTATTTAAATACTTAAGTATATGATTATTAAATGTTTTCATAATAATAACAATAATGATGATAATAATTTCTAGGGGCATTATGGATATTAAATGATTTTAATATTTATGCCTAAAATTGTTAGTTGATGACAATTATTTAATATATATTTCAAAAAATAATTATAATAATAGTAAATATAATATAATCATAATAATAATAATAAGAGTAAATTACGCAGACAGTCCCTGGGGTTTGCACGTATTGCAAGTTTAGTCCTTGCTTTTCAAAAACTACAGATCCGGTCTTGAACTATGCATGATATGCACACCGACAGTCCCCGACGCTAACAAAGGTTAAGTTTCTCTTTTATTTTTTTTAAAAAGACCAAAATACCCCTCCTTTTTTAATCTTATTCTCCACATTGTAGTTCTCTACATTCAACACCCACCGCTACCCTTAAACCACCATCACCGTCGCCGCCTGCACCCTCACCCACCACCACCATCGCCTTTTGCACCCTCAACCCACCACCACAGTCGCCCCTAACCTCAACCCATCACCATCGTTGACACCTGCACCCTCAACCCACCACTACAGTCGCTTCTACCTTAATCCACCACCACCGTCGCCGCCTGCACCCTCAACCCACCACCACCGTCGTCGAAGCACCCTCAACCCACCACCACCGTCGCCACAACACCCTCCACCTACCACCACCGTTGCTGCCTGCTCCCTGCGACCCACCACCACTGTTGCTACGTACTCCCTCGACCCACCACAGCCAATCAGACAAACACTTGTGGCTACCACTGAACACGATGATAACCTGATTCATCAGATCTGAAGAGAGAGAGAGAGAGAGAGAGAGACTTTGACCCATTGGCGAAGCTTTTTAGGGGCAGGGGGCCCCCGCCCCCCTCTTTTTCCGCCAGTAGTATTAATTTTCGGCTCAGCAGTATAAATTTTCGGTCCGGTAGTGGAAAATTTTTAATAATATAGAGTTCGCCCCCCCTAAGGTGTGTTTCGAGCTCCACCATTGCTTTGACCAGTGGTGATGCTTAATTTCTCACATAATGGTGGTGGTGGTGATGGTGATGAAGATGAAGAGGAAGATGGAGGAAGAAGATGAATATGAAAGAAGAAGATGAAGATGAAAGAAGAAAATGAAGAGATAGATTTAGGTGTGGTGGGTGGGGTTTGGTTGGGGGGTAAGTTAGGTTTTATTTTAAAATTATTATATTTTAAGTTTAGGGGTATATTGATGATTTTACATAGACTTAATAGAGAAACTTATCCTCAGTTAACGTCGGGGACTGCCAGTGTGCATATCATGCATAGTTCAGGCCCCGATCTGTAATTTTTGAAAAGTAGGGACTAAACTTGCAATACTTGAAAACCCAGGGACTATCCATGCAATTTACTCTAATAATAATAATAATAATAATAATGATAATAATAATAATAATAATAATAATAATAATAATAATTATTATTATTATTATTATTATTATTATTATTATTATTATTATTATTATTATTATTATTATTATTATTATTATTGAGTATTTAATAATTCTAGTATTTATATTAAATATGTTAGTTGGTAACGTATTATTTAATATGTGTAAAGTTACTTACATTAATAATAATAATAATAATAAAAATAATAACAATAATAATAATAATAATAATAATAATAATAATAATAATAATAATAATAATGATAATGATAATAATAATAATAATAATAATAATAATAATAATAATAATAATAATAATAATAATAATAATAGTTTATATTTACTATTTATATTTTTATAACTAAGTATAAGTATTTTTTATTTAAATACTTAAGTATGTAATTACTAAATATTTTCATACTTATAATAATAATAAGCCCAACAACAGCAGCAACAATAAACAACAATAACAACAACAGCAACAATAAACAACAACAATAATATTAACAGTAGCAAACAACAGCAACAACAACAAAACATACTAAAGTGACTTTCTTCAACTCGCTCTCACAACTCAAAATCGGTCAATCTCGGTCCAACTCTGCCTAACTCAGAGCTATGCGGGCCAACTCGGAAAAGTTGGATTTTCGGTGTTTTTTGTCAATTTTCGCCATATTTCATCGATTTTTGTTGGATTTTCATTGTTTTTTATGAAGATACCTTGGAAGATGACTATTTAATTATTAATATGTCTATGATATTAATAAATAAATATTAATTTTTTAATTATTTTAGTATTTGGATATATATGCTTTTAATTTATATTAATATTACATATTTTATTATAAATATTGGTGAACTTACGATATTTATATATGTATAATTTCCCAAAAACAGATTTGTTTTTAATTTATTATGTCCGAGAACTCCCCGCTTAGACCAGGTACTCGTAACACCCTAGTCGACCGACCTGACAACGCCTAACGTCTTTTGCAACATTAGGTACTAGTATCATGATGATATAATAATGAATCGCTAAAGCATATGTAGATATACACGAGAATCCGAGTGCTTATACCATTAAACTCACCAAAACCAATAAAACCTCAAAACTATCATTGTGACGTTTTCGTATACGTTCAAAATCAACCCGCGGGAAAACACGGGTGTAATTCGCTAGTTAATATATAATCCTTAACATAATAATCCTTGATGCATTTGAAATAAAAATTCATAAAAGTCTTAATTAATACATAACATACTAGGGTTTAGGCTTTACTATGTTAATACATAACATACTAGGGTTTAGGCTTTACTGTGTAACAAACGCTACCCAAGTGTCTTAAGTTACAACTAAATTCATGTCTACACACCTTATTAACATGTCTATTAAAGTGTTTGGACATGAATTTAGTTGTAACTCAAGACACTTGGGTAGCGTTTGTTATACAGTAATGAGGGGCGGAATGGAATAAAACATTAATGATAAATGAAAAAAAACATATTTAGTTGGTGAATGTAATAAAATGAATCATTACATTCCATTTACTCAAATTCTTTCCATCCACTCCCTTTATTTTTTTTCATTCATTTCCTTCTACCATCATTAGTCACCAACACCACCCACTTACTCCCCACAACAACCACCACCGGCCACCAAAATCGATCGTCAACGGCCACCACCACCATTGGCCACCGCTACTGCCGCCAACCACCGGCCACCACCGCCATCGCCGCCAACAACCACCACTGGTAACCACCACCAGCACCAGCACTATCACCGTCACCATCATAACCATTTTTACATTTTATTTTTTTCTTTTTTCCTATCTAATAAACAACATAAAGTAATGATTCATTTCATTTTAAAAAATAAACAAATATAATAATAAAATATAATTATTTATTTTATTTTTTCATAAATTCCATTTACTCATTTATTTTATTTCTTTTGATCATTTCATTACACCATAACAAATAAACCCCGAAAGTCTTCCTATCTAAATGATCGTGTGTTTAAACAAAGTAAATGAAAGAGTATGATTAAAGAACGTATGATTTCACTGTTCTAGAGAAAGAAAAAGAAAAATACGATTTTTACGAGTGAACTGGTATTTGCCTGCAAAACCCTAACAATCAAAATCTCCATGGAAGCAGAGCTCTGAGGAACACAAAGATGATATCCAGAAAACTAACTTCATCAAAGCTCAAGAGAATCCTTGCTCTCTCTCCCTTCACCACCTATACATACACAAAACCTATATCTAACCCCAATTCCACTGCCATCATAAACCCCCAAAAATCATCACATCTTCTAAACCCTACCAAAACCCTAACCCTAGCCCTCCAATTTCCCATTTTCAGATCATTTTCTTCAAATCAAACCCTAAACCCACCTTCAACCCTCACAAGAGACGGAAATTACGATGAAACAACCTCACAAATCCTTCGAGTTTGCACCGGTTGTGGAATCACAATGCAAGACTCCGATCCGAAACAACCTGGGTTTTTTATCACACCATCGGTTAAAGATTCAAATTATAAGTTACCCATTGATAGAAACCCAATTGCGGACGAAACCCACATTCCAAATTCGGTTAAAAAAGGTTTTTTGGTTGAATCTGATGAAGATTGTAAGAACCCTTACCCTAAATCGAATGAAAGACCGATTGTTTGTGCTAGGTGTCACAGCTTGAGGAACTATGGGAGGGTGAAAGATCAAAGTGTTGAGAATTTGTTACCTGATTTTGATTTCGATCATACGGTTGGAAGGAGGTTGAATTCGGTTTCGGGTACGCGAACTGTGGTGATTATGGTTGTAGATGCTGTTGATTTTGATGGATCATTTCCCCGAAAAGTTGCAGAGTTGGTTTCGAACACGATTGATGTTAATTCTCGATCTTGGAAAGAAGGGAAATCAGGGAACTTGCCTAGAGTTGTATTGGTTGTAACAAAGATTGATTTACTGCCTGTATCTTTGTCACCGACGGGTTTCGAGCATTGGGTTAGAACTCGGGCTAGAGAAGGTGGAGCTAACAAGTTAACCAAAGTTCATATGGTGAGCGCGTTCAAGAATTGGGGGTTAAAGGATCTTGCAGATGATATGGTGTCGTTAGCTGGGCCGCGGGGGCATGTTTGGGTGATTGGGGCACAAAATGCTGGAAAATCTACGCTGATTAATGCAATGGCGAAGAGCGTTGGAGGTCAAATGAGTGTTTTGACCGAGGCGCCTGTGCCTGGGACTACATTGGGGATTGTTAGGGTGGAGGGTGTGCTTCATGGGCAGGCTAAGCTGTTTGATACACCAGGGTTATTGCACCCGCATCAGATTACTACGCGGTTGACTCGGGATGAACAGAAGTTGGTTCATATTACCAAAGAGTTGAAACCGAGAACTTATAGGATCAAAGTGAGTAACTCTGCTTAGAAATACGAGATCTGTTTAGCTTTATCATGTTTGTTTTTACATGTTTTGGATATATCATGTTTGTGTTTGGCATTGCATTTTGAAAGTGATTATATGAATATTGTGTTTTCAAGTTAGTTTAGGTGTAGTGAAACTGATTCTGACTGATTATTGTTTAGGTGTTAATTAGTTTGGGATAATCTGTTTAGGAATAGTTGCAACTCAAGATTCTGATTATGTGATTATTTAGGGGTCATTTTGCATATTAATCCATAAATAATAAGAATTTATTAAACAATTGTCTAGTAATTACAACTTCGAACAACAACACAAGCGCATCCAAACACAATCCTCTGTAAGAAATATCAATGCTTTCATTTGTACTCCTTGGCTGCAATTCGATATTCTTATTGTAAAAAATAAGAAATTTGATAATTAGTCAATGCTTTTGACTTTTGTCAACTTATAAGACATTAAGACCTATGTTATCTATCAATCAGGCAGGTCATTCAGTTCATATTGCTGGTCTCATGAGACTTGACATAGAAGAAACATCGGTTGATTCCATATATGTTACCGTATGGGCATCTCCCAATCTCCCACTTCATATGGGAAAAACAGAAAAAGCGTCTACAATGGTGGAAGATCATTTTGGCCTCCAATTACAGGTGAGATTATTCTAGCTCATTTTGTTACATTTTTGTGTTCTTGATCTTGATTTTTAAATGTGCTAGTCGCCATAAGGCATTTAGGTCCTGAAAGCCGGGGCCTGAGGCATGAGACAAGAGCTTCATATACGCTAGACATTGCTATGTTTACAACTAAATAAGCTTTATGTACAACCAAAAGTTGTCTCTCTCTCATCTTTTATACATATCAACCTTTTATCAAGTAAAGCATTTATAATCCCTTCGTCATTTTGGCCGTTTTTACATATCAATATCCTACAAACCCTGATTTTGAGCAAGTTTGACCCATATGTATGTGAAGCGCCGCCTTACGGCCCTGCAGCGTTTTTTAGATCACCTCACGTGCCGTGTTTTTCAAATTTAAGTTTTTGTTAACTTTTAATCTTACAATATCCATTTTACCCTTTTGTCTCAGCCACCAATAGGGAGGCAAAGAGTTGAGGAGCTTGGAAGATGGGTAAGAAAGGAATTTCGCGTGCATGGAAACTCGTGGGACTCGAGTTGTGTTGACATTGCAGCAGCTGGTCTTGGTTGGTTTGCCATTGGACTAAAAGGAGAGGCTGTACTTGGTGTTTGGACATACGAGCGTGTCGATGTTACCCTTCGCAACGCTTTGATCCCGCACCGATCACATAACTTTGAAGTCACTGGTTTCACCGTCTCTAAAATTGTGTCAAAAGCTGATAAATCTTTGAACAAGCAAAGACAAAATGAGAAGAAGAGGAAAGTTGCTGATGCAGAAATGGTAGCCACAACTACTGCTGCACTGTGATTTGAAGCAAACTTCATTTTTGAGAGTTTAGCAAAGATTGGTTTTTTGTTTTTTTATGGAAAGAAGTGGTGTATTAACATTTATGCCCTTGTTATAATGAGGTTCATGATTTTATTATAAGCTATTTCCCTTTTAGTTTTTTTTTCCATTTCTTAAGTATGTAAAGATTAGTTATTTCTAGGGGTGCTAGGTAGGTTATGTTCGTGGGTTAGGTGTGTCGAACCCAAAAATCATGTTATGCACATGGACTCAAATATAACATGTGTATTTATGGGTTGACACACATGTTAACCTACTGTTTTTTTTAATTATTATTACTTCAACATTATATGAAACTTATATTTAAACTATAGAACCTAAAAGTATTAACAGTAGGTTTTATATATATTTATGAGTATGTTCTCATTATATAGAATTTTTGTAAGTGATTGTAAGTCTTATGATAAATCTTAAGTTAATTGATCCAAGTGAGGATCAAATTATCTCAAATGATCCTCCAACTGCTAAGGGTGTCACACCATGCTATTTTGTTTTATGTTTTTTAGCATCGTTTATTTGTTTCAGTCCGTTTTCATACCACTGCTCATCGGTAGCACCTGGCCCGGAGACTCATAGTTTAACTTATTGCGCGTCTCATGGTGTTCTACACACAGGAGTATTTGTGAAACTATATAGAGGCAGCAAACGATACATCTTCAAATTTTAACACAATGCTGCTTTTACAAGACCGACATCATTCCTACCAGTAAATCCCGAATCTAATATCCGTCACCAAAGCAGTTAAAAAGAACAAAAAACAAAAACAAGATAAACAGTTTCCTCGATTGCAGACATATGTCTTAAGTGGCTTCCCCTTGTCAAGACACGGTTCTTCCATAGCAAATGCAAGCAAGATACAAATTTTTCGCCCACTTTTCCTGCATGTTTTACAGCATAAATCAAATTTTTCGCCCACTAATTATTTATAGAGCTATAAAGAACATTTGGACAAAAAGGTGTATCAGGTCAGCTAAACCTGACCACTACAACACAAGTCAATTAACCTGTCTAACCAGTTACCAAACCCGCACATTTTGTCATCTCTTAGACCTTAGTGACATTTAAGGATGGTGGTTTGATCCAAGTAGACTGACCTTGACATGTGTGCTTGGAAATTGAGATGTACGTAAAGTTTCCTGCGTTTCATCATTAAGCTTGCGGCGGGGCACACTCAAGATGAGGGCAGACTGGTCGCTCGTGGCGGCTGTTGATGTGATACGATAACCTTTATTCCACCGTCTATGAATACCCTCACTGGGATACAGAAAATCCAGCTCCACAACCTACACATTAAATCAAAACGCAATAGTCGATAAGAATGCAAAAGTTAAAACGAGGTGTAAACGAAATACAAGCCATAACCTTAACCCTTACCTGGTCACTGAAACCAGAATTGCGAGACATGACTACACCCCATCGTGTACCTGCAGTAGCCATGGAAGTCACATGGAACCCTTCCCTCCATTTCTTGTTTATCCACTTGAACGGGAACGATTCACTTACTTTGTAAGACTGTTGACAGTACTGGGTTCCTACAAGGGTAATTTTGTAAGTTTAACCATGAGGTTGAGAATGGTGAGATAATACACAGGACACCATCAACAAAACCACAAACCTCTAGACATCACCACAAGAGAGCTTCCATTGCTTGCACCAGCAATGGAGCTGATGTAATAGTTCTCCTCCCATTGTTCCATGATCCAATCCTACAACATCAAATAAATCAACAAAACAAATGATTGTACCGAATAGGGGTGTACACAGACCAAGCCACTTGTAAGCTATTCGATATCAGCTAACTAAAAGCTCGATGTGAGAAACCTTAACCAAGCTCTATTGAAGCTCATTTAATAAACGAGTCATGCCTGAGCTGCACATATCAAGCTTGAATAGGTTGGCAAGCCTATTATTTATACAACTTTTATTTAATAAAATATATATTTACAAAATAATAATTATTACATATAAAATTATGATAAAAGTATATAAATAACAAACATTATGTTATGTAAAAATTATAAATAGAGATCTATATAAAAAATTACATATGTATATAAATAATATAATTAAATAATTAGTAAATAGTTAACGAGCCAAGCTCAAACTTTAGAATAGATCTCAAAACGAGCCAAGCTCTAGCTTGAGCTCTCTTTAGTTAAACAAGGTAAGCTTAAGCTTGGCTCTGCCCGTTTACACCCCTAGTAGTAAACAATTTTACACTTACCTTGTGTAAGAAAAGAGGTGACAACTCATAGACTTGGCTAGAGTAGCCGGTTCCAGCATCCATAATAAGGGCCCACAGGTTAGAACAAGATGCGACAGAACTAATGAGTAAACCATCAGCATTTCCCCTCTCAATATGTTGTGACAGTCTTTCATCGGTAACATTGTAATGGTATCTGACATAAAGCATGACGTGCGACATTTATTAAACGATTTTTTAACTTTTTTAATAAAAACATCGTGTACCTCTGTTTCATGGGTTGCCTAGCATTGTAAACTGAAATCCACTGTGTTGCAGGAATTCCCATTCGGGTCTTCTTTTTAGGCTGCCCGTCATCTTCCTCGTCAAGATATAATCTGCCCCGCTTTTGCCCAACTTGGAGCATAATCTAAGAAATTTAAAAAAAAAAATTAAGAAAGTGTAAACAATTATTTCATAAAAAATGTAATTCGATAATACGGATCACCTTTTGAGCACCATCTGTGTTAATAGGCCTTATGACAGGATTTGGGCTAAGCAGGCCATCAAATAAAGATACCAGCTTTGAATAATTAGGCTCTTCATCAAACTTCATGTTCACAACTATATCAAGAAATTGCTTTAAAGGAGGAGGACAGAATTCGCATAACAATTCCGTAGACGTTGTCATCTTCTTCTTGCAAACAAGAAATGATTTATTGTCACCCTAGCAAATGACACAAGGTTTAGTATCATCAGATTTAATCAAAACCCTTAAATTTAACTTGAAAAACAAGTAATACCTGATACCCTTGCCAGGGTAGTCTACCACGGTGAAGAAACACAAGTGTATAAGCAAGAGACTCAAGATCATCTCTTCTACTCGCTGTCCTACCCAAATGTGCATGCACACTAGCGTATCTAACTGTTCCTCTGTAGATCAAACAAATATTATATGTATTTTATATGAGATGAAGAATTTAGTTTAATTAGTTATAAAATCGAATATCACCTAAACATGTCAGGTCTCTGATCATATTCAACGTGACCACTGACACCCTGTCGCCACTTGGTTGCTGCATTTCATATACAAATGTACTCATTGTTACAAAATAAAAAAGCATGAAAAATCCATCATGGGATATCTTACCTAGGCCCAGGTCAACAAGAAATAGTTTCTTTTCTTGAGATGTTGATGGCTGACCAAGTAGAAAGTTTTCCGGCTTTACATCTCCATGCACGTAACTAATTTGAATAGTAATTATCGATATGATCATATGTAAGGAACCAACTTAATATAATCTCACGATGAGAACGATTAACAAATAATAACAGAATAAATAGAGCCATACCCTTTTAAATGCATTTTTTCCAAAATAGACAAAGACTCCACGGCTATACAAGCAATCATTTCTGACGTCATCCTGGCAAGCAGGCAGAAATCATAGATCAAATCACATACAATGATCATAACATTTCTCAAAACTACCAGTGGCAGCTCCAGGATTTTCAAACAATGGAGGGAAAACAGGTCCAGATAATTACAAGAACTCCGCATAAAGGTGACTATTAGGTCTAAATTTCATCATTTGGGGATCTTGTTTGAGATTTTCCACCAATTACAAAATTCTTTGTGAAATCAGGGTAACTCATCTTATATATTTAAGAAATTTTTTATAAATTTCAACCTGATAGATGTATTAGAATAGATAATGTGTATCTTTTATATTAATTAGAATATTGTGATATGTATCCATTCCATAGTTATAGGATCTCTTGTAAATTATATATACTCGTAAAAGCTAATGAGGACACAATTTTACCCTCTATTATGGTATCAGAGCAAATCTGATTACCTCTTCCCAAAACCCTAATCTGCCGTTCTCTCCCAAAACCCTAATCTGCCGTTCTTCTTGGCTGGAACTCTTCTATCTCTTCTGTCTTCTATCTCTTCTCTTTCATCTGCTCTTTCACACTCGTCATGGATAAAATACACCCAGCAATTACAGTCACCAACATTCTTAACTTCATACCTGTGAGACTAGAGATGGAAACTAGCCAATATTCTTCTTGGGCAGAGCTCTTTAAGATCCATTGCAGGGCATTCCAGGTTCTCGACCATATTTTGCCTCCACAAAAGTCTTCCTCAGCTGACGGGAATGAAAAAGAAACCTCTTCTTCAGCAGCCTCTGACAAAGAACAGTGGACCAGAATTGACGCCATCGTGCTGCAATGGCTCTACAGTACCATATCTAACGACATGTTGCACACCATCATCAAACCGGATTCAACAGCTGCTCAAGCATGGCAAGCCCTTGCCAATATATTTCAAGACAACAGCAACTCTCGTGCTGTTTACCTTGAACATCAATTGTCCAACACCAGACTTGACAGCTTCTCTAATATGACTTCATACTGTCAAGCCCTGAAAGTCTTGGCTGATCAACTTGCTAACGTGGGTTCACCTGTTTCAAATCAGAGTCTCATACTGCAACTAATTGCTGGTCTGAACGCTCAATATGATGGAGTTGGAATGCTACTTCAACAAACCAGCCCTCTTCCTGACTTCTATGATGCACGGTCCCGCTTAATTCTTGAAGAAACTCGAAAGGCTAGCCAAAATTCAGCGGATACTGCTCTTCACACTATAGCAGCCCCTCAAATCAAGTCGTCATCATCCCAGCAGGTATCACCGAACCCTGTTTCCTCTGAACAGCCTTATTACAGCGGCCCCTTTTCTCCTTCTTCTGGTCGTGGCAGGGGGCAATCTCAAGGACGAGGGCGCGGGCGTGGCCGTAACAATAGTAGAGGCCGTGGGAACCGTGGTCAGCAGCCGTGGGCAGCCCCTTTCTGGGCAAACTATTACCAACAGCAGCAGCCCCCTCCTTGGGCTTGGTAGCCACCTACATTGGCAGCCCCTCCTTGCCTTATCCGACCACCCCTCGTACACAATACCCGACAACCCACTGGTGGACCAGGTATATTGGGTCCACGTCCTGCTGCATCATTTTATGCTGCCTCAGAATCCAACTATACTCCGACTGATATTGAGCAGGCAATGCACACTATGTCACTGAACCCACCGGATGGGAATTGGTATTTTGACTCCGGTGCCACATCTCATACGACCAACAATCAAGGTAACCTCTCGTCTTTTTTCAACAATTGTAAATTAAATCAAATTATTGTTGGCAATGGTTTTCACAGTCCCATAAAAGGCACAGGTCACACTACCCTACCCACACCATTCCCTCCTTTCAAACTAAACCACATACTATATGCTCTCTCTGTTAGACGTTTCACAACTGATAATAGTGTTTCTATAGAATTTGACCCCTTTGGTTTTCTTATCCGCTTGTCTCTCCATCATCTTAAGTCATTCCACCTTCTACATTTACTGCACTATCTCAAGATCTTTGGCACCACTGCCTAGGCCACCCGGGACTTGATTTACTTCGTTCTCTTAAACAAAATAAAAGCATTGATTGTGGAAAACTTAAATCTTCTTTATGTCATTCTTGTGTTTTCGGGAAGCAAATTAAATTTCCTTTTGTTGATCCAATTTCTATTACATGTTTACCATTTGATATTATTCATAGTGATTTGTGGACTTCCCCAGTTCCTAGTTCGGGGAGTCATAGTTATTATATCTTATTTCTTGATGATTATACCAACTTTCTATGGACTTATCCACTTTCAAATAAATCTCAAGTATTTTCAATATTTCTCTCATTTCATAACCTAATCCAAACTCAATTTGAAAGACCAATAAAATGTCTACAATGTGATAATGGCACAGAATATGCTAATAACTCATTTTACAATTTTTGTAATCAAAATGGGATGGTCTTTCGCTTCTCATGTCCACACACTTCACCTCAAAATGGAAAGGCGGAACGCAAAATCCGCTCTATCAATAACATAATCCGCACACTTCTCACCCACTCATCGATGCCTCCCAAGTTTTGGCATCATGCATTGCAAATGGCCACCTACATCTTGAACATCTTACCAAGCAAAACCAAGAACTTTCAAACTCCCATATCTCTACTTTATGATTGTCATCCAACCTATAATCATCTTCGTACCTTCGGATGCTTATGCTTCCCCTTACACCCCTCTTCCACAATCAACAAACTAGAAAATCGATCCACTCCTTGTGTTTTTCTAGGATACCCCTCAAACCATCGGGGGTACAAGTGCTTAAATCTCTCTACAAATAAAATCATAATCTCACGACACGTGGTCTTCGATGAGACAATCTTTCCTTTCGCCAAATTACATCCTACTCCACCATCCTATCAATTTGTTCATTCTGATCCTCACCCTTCCATTTGGTCTTCTCAATCCTCAACCCCAATTTCTACACACTCTAACCCCAATAATGTGCCTACATCACTAACCGCAACTACCAACCAACCATCAACCAGCAGCCCGCAACCTCCTAACAGCCCTTCTACACTTACCAGCAGCCCACATAACTGTTGGAAACGATCTGCCCAAGACACATATTGAAATGATGTGACTAGTACATTATGATCCAAGTCGGGTCATACCCAATAACAAGCTAGACAAACACCTACAATATTTATTTTATGATATGATCATGTAAATAAATATTGACACTTGACGTATTTAGAAATTGGGTTTCTAAATATTTGCACTAGTGTTGTGAATAAATTATATGGATAATTTATTCTAGAGAGAGAGTATTTTGTATTGTTATTCAAATGGTTGAACAACAATACAAGTCTTTTTGTCCGCATTTCTTTATTACTCATTCGCATTTACTAATGCGGATGTGCTTTTGAGGAAATGCGGATGAATGTTCCTCATCCGCATTTACTAATGCGGATGTGCATTTGTGGAAATACTGAAGAAATTTCTTCATCCGCATTTACTAATGCGGATGAGCATTTAAGGAAATGCTAATGAAACTGATCGTCCGCATTTACTAATGCGGATGTGCATTTGGGAAATGCTGATGAAACTGTTCGTCCGCATTAACAAATGCGGATGTGCATTTGTGGAAATGCTGATGGAACTACTCATCCGCATTTACAAATGCGGATGTACATTTGGGAAATGCGGATGAGATTTCTTCATCCGCATATACAAATGCGGTTAGAGGTTGTTCATCCGCATTTACTAATGCGGATGAATGTTAGAGAAATGCGGATGGGTTAAGGGGCTGGGTCCCGCCCACTTTTCTCTCTCTCTAAAATTTAGTTTCACAGGACATGTGATATATGATTGCATTCAACCACTCTCCCTGATAACTTACAACACACACAAAAGGTGCTGATCGGTGTTCCTGTTGGTGCTCTCTCGATCGGTCGAAGAGAACAGTGAACAGAGATCGTTCAAGTGAAAATCCTAGCAGCCTGGTGTTTGTTGGAAGCTTGGGGTAGACAAGCTTGAGGCCTCCTACTTTGGAAGCTGTCGTTCAAAGATTATCTTCCTCTGACCCATTCTAGAGGTAGAATTCTAAACACCCTGTGGTTGTTTGTAAGCATGTTTTTCAGATAACGATCCATTACGGGTTTTTAACAGATATATAAAATGGTTTATATATATTAACTGGATAAAATGACTCTGATAAACTTGTGAAAACCCCAACAATAACAGCAGCCCCCCTGCTCCTCCCACTTCTCCAAACCCCTCAGCAATCGTGACTCCACCATCCTCTCCTTCACCTGCTCCCTCATCCCCACCCATTTTCACATATTCCAGACGCCAAAAACAACCACAAAACACTTCCCAATCAGCTGCTACAAAACAGCCACCTGTTCCCCTCCCTCCTTCCCACCACCCCATGCTCACACGTAGCAAAACGGGCAACTCAAAATCCATCAACCCGCTAACCTTTCACACTACCACAGCCCCAAATAATTCTACTAATCCTATCCACCCTCTCCCAAATAATCCAACCGAAGCCCTCTCCTCACCCGTGTGGAAATCTGCCATGTTAGATGAATTTAATGCACTTGCTGAAAACAAGACGTGGGACTTTGTACCTCGTCGGTCAAATATGAATATTATCAGATGCATGTGGATCTTTAAACATAAAACTAATGCAGACGGATCCCTTGAACGTTACAAGGCTCGTCTTGTTTGTGATGGCAGGTCCCAACAGGTCGGGATTGATTGTGGCGAGACGTTTAGCCCAGTTGTGAAGCCCGCAACCATTAGAACGGTTCTAAGTATAACCGTTTCTCATGATTGGCCAATTCACCAGTTAGACGTGAAGAATGCATTTCTTCACGGAAACCTTACTGAAACAGTCTATATGCATCAACACATGGGTTTTCGTGATTCTCGTTTCCCGAGCCATGTTTGCAAACTCAACTGCTCGTTATATGGGTTAAAACAACCCCACGAGCGTGGTATCAACGGTTTACTGATTTTGTCTCTACATTGGGGTTTCATCATAGCAAGACCGATCATTCTCTTTTTATTTACAGACAAGGATGTGACATGGCTTACATACTCTTATACGTAGACGACATCATTCTTACTACATCAAAAGACTCGCTTCGTGATCACTTCATGTCTAAACTATCCAAGGAATTTGCCATGAAAGATCTAAGTCCTTTGTCTTATTTCCTCGGGATCTCTGTCACAAAGACAAGCTCAGGGTTATTCTTGTCTCAACAGAAATACGCAACAGAAGTTCTAGAAAGAGTCGGTCTGTCTACTTGCAAACCGATTGCCACCCCATATGATATGTCCGGGAAACTAAGTGCTCACGATGGTCCCCTCATTGATAATCTGACCTCCTATAAAAGCATTGCCGGAGCGCTTCAGTATCTTACCTTCACACGGCCGGATTTGACATACGTTGTTCAACAAATATGCATGTACATGCATGCCCCCCGGGCTCCACATCTTCAGGCTCTCAAGCGAATCCTACGGTATGTCCGAGGCACTCTCTCACTCGGTCTAAATATTCATCAGTCCTCCGTCACTTCTCTTCTCGCTTACACAGATGCGGATTGGGCGGGTTGTCCCGATACCCGTCGTTTTACTTCCGGCTATTGTGTCTTCTTAGGGGATAATCTCTTGTCATGGTCATCTAAGAGACAAACCACTTTATCTCGTTCGAGTGCCGAGGCCGAGTACCGTGGTGTGGCTAATGTCGTCTCTGAATTATGTTGGATCTGCAATTTACTCTTAGAGCTTCACGAACCGACTACTCTTGCATCAATTGTTTACTGCGACAATGTGAGCGCTATTTATCTTTCTGCGAATCCGATACAACATCAGCGCACTAAACACATTGAATTGGATATTCACTTTGTTTGCGAGAAGGTTCAACGTAGGCAGATCAGGGTTTATCACGTACCTTCGCGATATCAAATCGCCGACATCTTCACAAAGTTCTACCAAGAGTACTATTTGAAGACTTTCGCTCCAGTCTTAACATCCGACAACCTCCTGCTTCGACTGCGGGGGTATATTAGAATAGATAATGTGTATCTTTTATATTAATTAGAATATTGTGATATGTATCCATTCCATATTTATAGGATCTCTTGTAAATTATATATACTCGTAAAAGCTAATGAGAAGGACACAATTTTACCCTCTATTAAGATGACCAAAAATAAACCGCTTAATGTTTACAAGATTAGGAACTCACGATTGCCCAGAATTATTCCAGATATCCCACAAACTAGGCCCTAGCATGTCCATGACCTGGAATGTAAGAAAGAGAAAAAAGCGATGATTAATATTGTGTTATGTCGCTATTCATCTAGATGAACAAGAAACATATTATCATACCATTACATAGTAATCTCCTTGTTTTCCTTTGTAGTGAACTCTTGGCACTCCATGACTACCACCCAGAGTACTGTTTCACCAAAACCAAAATGTCACCTTTCAAATTTTGTTTTTTTTTTTTAAAAGAACTTTGTAAATCCATGTACTTATAAATAAAATTAAAAATCATACATACTTGTAAACTTGCCACTCGTATGGAGGACCAAAATTGCAGCCTTTGCTGTTTCTGTGCTCAAACTTAAGAGCTACCTGCCATAACAAGAACGAATAAATAAATGGTTCTAACATCAGGATTTATATAACAAAAACTTGCAAAAAAAATCCAAATTTGTTTTGGTACAAGAACATTACCTCGACAGCACCCGCACCTGATATGCGGTCAGTTCCACCAGAAACACGGCGGCCTACAAATACCTGACCGAACCCACCTTTTCCTAACTTTCTCTCAACCTTATATAGCGGCGATCCACCTACTTGAACCTGAAAAGAAGCCGAATTAAGATCAAAGAAATTAGGTTTTCCTAAAGCTTAACTGGAACATATATCAAAATAATGACGGGCCTATAGCTTTTTGACTCATATCATTATGTCTTAGACTAGGAAAGCCATGAAAACTAGCAGACAAGATATCTTATGTGGCATGCCATGAATACATTTTTAAGTTGAGTTTTTTTAACTTAGCCTTTCCTCAGGTAACTTAACAACTGAGTTACAGATCAGTCTGCAACTCCAAAAGTAGAATTGCTTCATGATTTATCTAAGGATAAAAATGGATGATTAAAGATAGCATATATGAGGCTATCATCACAATCAGATCACTTAAAACAACTTTCATGTTCATACTTCACAAAGAAAGAATAAATGGTGAGAATACAAAAGGGTGAAATCCCTAATTCACAAAGCTAAGTGACAACCATTATGTTAATAACATCTTTCCCGTGCATCTTTGAAACCATAAGCATTTGAAAAACTAGCAGTATAAACAACAAACAATTTTACAAACAGCATCCACTTCCATTTCAGACTTCCATCTACCTGTACTCGCGTATTAACACACGCATCAAACATACCGAAGAGAACAAAACAAGACATGTGATCACATAGAAAAAGCAAGCAGTCTAAGAGAAAAAAGATAAAAGAACGCAAAATGGCACATGGATGATCGATCACAAACACAATGCAATTCATCAACACCGCATTCAAGCACACTAATTTCACTAATCCCACATGAAAACAAGAATTCCATCAATACCCAAATCAAAATCCCATAACATTCTTCCAAATTCCAACCAAATCACATCTTTTACTTCCAAGATTAACAACTTAACCACCTCTTAACACCCATCAAATCAAGAATTCATAAACAAACTCAAAAGATCATTCAATTGCATACCCTATCAGGAAAAGGGGCAGTATTCCCCTCTTCTTCCTGACCCGTAACCCTATTAGCACTCAACCCACCGCTACCATCCGCCATACCCACACCTGCAACAACCCCTTTTCCGATCTCCAGCGACTTCCGATTATCCTCCGCTTCAGCTTTCACAACAACCATCGTCTTCTTCTTCTGCCGCTGGGGCTTCTTCGGTTGCTCCACGGCGGCCGCCGCTGCCTCCTTCGCCGCCGCCGCTCGAGTTTTAACGTAATTTCCGACCAAATTGTCCGATCGCTTGGTGGGTTTGTTGTCTTTGTTGTTGGCGGCTACCGGAGCACGGCGACGGCGTACGCCGCTGCGAAGTTCCGGCATTGTCTACCCATTCAACCCACGCATAATAATAATGAAGTGGAACTAGTGATTAGTGAAATGAAGTACTCCTGTTGTTGTTATTGTGTATCTTGAAAAGTGAAAACCTAAGGTGGAGTTTTTCATGGAGGATGAGAGATGAAATATGAAATATGAAATATGAAATATGAAATAGTGTTCTGAATATAACCAAGTTGAATATGTAGTCTAAGAGTTGATTAGAATTAATTACCACATGTAATGGGTTTGGTTTAATGAAATTATTAAAATTTCACGAAATATTAATCAAGTTTTAATATGTTCTGATTAGGCCAGTATCTTTTTTATTTGTTTTAGTGAGATTATTTGATTTGATGTTTTAATTTTATGTGTTTAATTTGAATAGAAGGTAACTTGGTGACATAGATTTTTAATATTTAAATTAATAAAAGAAAAGAGATAATGACATTGTTTTTAATGTTCGGGTTTATAAAACAAATCAATAATAAAAAAATAACCCTACGATCAACACACGTCGACCTTCAACGACCCTGCACCATCGACAATTGATCCTCGTTTTATAAAAAACCCCTACGATTGTCCAACCGTCTCCGATCTAGAACAGCCATAGTTTTCATCAACTATTGCACCATCCATTTAAAAAACCGACGATCAATCCTCGGTTTCATCAACCCTTGCACCATCGGATAAAACGATCCATCACACAATCCGTCGACTACCGAAATAGCCGCTACCATGGACCAAGAACAGCCATGACCATTGAGCATTCTCCTTCGATAGTGAATGAATAATGATGCACAATAACTACTTTCAATGGTGAATCATGCACAAGAAACGGCATTTTTCTCGTACAAATTGAGCAACACGTATGTTCCGCCCACTACTTTTCTTGTCTGTATTTCGGATACCAATCTAGCACTAGCTTCACTTTGTTTGCAATATGTTATGTAATTAGGATCATATATAAGGTTTATCATTTTTATCCTCACTTTCAGAGTAGGGTCGTTGGTCGCTCATGTCTTTTGAATATATTTTGTTATTAGGACCATATAAAGGTTTATCTTTATCTTTACTTTTAGAGTAGGGTTGCTCATGTCTTTTATATATGCTTTGTTATTAAGATTATAACATGAGCATTAGTTATATAATTTATCGATTAAGAGGTTAACTAAACAATGGTCGCATGTCAATGAAAACTTTAACAAAACTACGTATCGAACAATATCACATACAACTCAAGAGATTAGTGTTATTTGTTCTTTGTTAGATGAATTTAGACAATGAAGATGTTGGTGAAAATGATAGTTTCTTAAATTTACTTTGTTTTGACAACAATAATGAGGATAGGGGTGTTCAATTTCGGATATCCGAAATTCGACTATCCGAATCCGATATCCAAAATTTCGGATTCGGATTCGGATATCTGTTCGGATATCCGAATTCAAAAAAAATTTGTATTATTTAACAAATTTAATAAAAATATAATAGTTTTTATTGATTTTTTTTTTGATATTCGAAGTTTTTTATTAAAATATCCTAAATATCTAAAAACATCCGAAATATTTAATTAATATTTAATATTTTTAAAATTTTATAAAAATATTTTGGATATTTCGGATATCCGAAATATCCGAAAAATCTCAAAATCACTATCCGAATCCGAATCCGAAATTTCGGATATCCGAATTTCGGATTTTCGGATATTTCGGATACGGTTTCGGATTCGGATATTTTTTAACACCCCTAAATGAGGATAAAGTTAATGTTAATTTTGTTAACGATTCAATTGCAAATGAACAAGATTAGACCAAGGATGTGAAGGAAGAAGACTATAAGGATGAAGGTGTTATGAATTATTGTTATGATCCTAATATGGATTAAAAATTGTTGAAGCCTATAGTATAATAAAATATAAGAATCCTACACAACTTAAAGACATGTTGATTGACTATGGTATTACAAATGGTACAAATTACTGTTCACACTAAATAATCATAATAAGTTGTTGGTAAGATGTGAGACAAAAGAAAATGTGGATGATGGGATAGGGAAAAAGGAAATAATAAAAGTGTTTGTTTAGGTTTTAGGCCTCTAGGGTCATATGTGAGGATTTTTTTCAAATAAAAACACTAAAGGATCAACACATATGCTAGAGATAGTTTTCTTTGAGATATCTTGTTACTTATTTGTCACACCCCAACCTTAACGGCGGAAACGTCGAGATGTGAGGGTTAAGATTGTTCACAGCCACATAACACTACCATAAATTGTAAATATAAAAATTCAATAGTTGAAATAAACATTACAACCAAATGTCTCAACAAACAAAAATAAACAAAGTTCAACTTTCAAGTCTCAAGTTATTTTATTTATTTTTCCTAGGTCCAAATCCTAGGTGTAAGCATGCTTCAAAAGATAATCATCAACCTTGTGCATTTCCTGAAACATGTTAAAAATAAAAGGGTCAACTTTAAAAGTTGGTGAGTTTCCATGGGTTAAGCATACATACATATATATATATATATATATATATATATATATAAAAGTTTACAAGTAGCAATTCATGTCAATGGTTACGAATAAAACAAGTTTATAGATAACATATCGCTACAATCAAACCTTGACCAAGAATATCATTTACAAGTTTAACGATTAGCTAAGTGTACTTGGTTCCCATGATGAACAAGCATACGTCATCAGGAGCCGGCAATAACCTCGGCTTTAGCATCAAATAGGCTTGTCAGGCCCATAGATCTATGACGTCGCCAGGCTAGCAATAGTTAATGATTGTCAACATATAATATTCATCATATAAAGCTCACAATATTACAAATAACCATGACAAAGTTTATAAATGAATTGCTCATGCATTTACAAGTAGCAAGATGTTTACAAGTGCAAGTTTATAAAGATAACATGTTTCACCCCAAATGTGTGAAATAAAGTAAAAGAGGGGCATGAAAAACTCACATGATATAAGTTGGTGTTAAAGGTAATAACAAGTAATTAAGTAGTGCTCCAACGATTCCTTTTACGAGATACCTAAACGTATATATTCCAAGATTAAGTTTAAAGATAAGTTTAACGATTCATACGTGAACTAGGGTTTCAAGTGGAGTTTGGGGTTTTTGACAAATAAATAATTTTAACAAAGGGTCCGCTTATATTTTGGATTCAATGAAAAAGAAATAAATATACTATTTAAGTATTTTAATATAAAGAAATAAATGTAAATCATCTATAATAACTAGTAAAGTTTAAATAAACTTTTATAATTATTTAAAATAATCATGATTTAATCAATAATTTAAGGGTAACGTTTGGATCAATAATAATTTATTGGTTTAAACTATCATTTTAAAGTCCATTTTATAGCTAATAACTAGAACTGATTTTTTTTTTGTCATATTGTTTTATTAAGAAAATATATTAAAATTACAGAAAATATTGGGGTAACTAAAAATAATTTTTAGTCATTAAAAATGATTTTTATAATTTTTTTATAAATTTTCTGGACTTAAATAGGTTAAAAAAACGAGTTTTACAAAAAATGGGGGGTGCCCGGGTTCGAACCCGGGACCTCAAGGATAGAAAGTGATGTGTTACCATTAGGCTGGGGCGCCTATGCCTGTTAGGAAATGGGTTTTAATTCACAAATACAAAGAAAACCCCCAAACCATATGAACCCTAGAACGATTTGAACCAAATTGAAGATCAATTCGTTACTGTTAACGCTAATGATCATGGGGCTTTTGTTCCCCATGAAAAATCGAGTATGTAGGTGGGTTAAATTACCCGGTTTAAGTCGAATTGATGATAAGGAAGACGAAGAACAGGCCGCGACCGAAGCTATAATCAATCGATGTGCAAATGATGATGATAACCAAATTCGTTGCACAGAAAGCTTCTATTGGTCTCGATGATTGAAAGCCCTTTATCAATTTCACTTAATAATGACCGAGGGTTGAAGAACACTAATGTTGCAGGTCGCGATGAAGGGGATGATCGAATGTGATGTTCGTGTGAGTTTCAGGTGAAATTGAGATTGATAGCAGCTTAGGATTAGTTAAACGTTCGATTATGATACATTTAATTTGATTATTATTGAGTTTTAATGTTCAAACGGCTCTATGATTAAAAGCTTCGGTTATTCAAACCGATTGGGTTCATAACCGACGTCTAAACGCAATTAAGGTGCGTGTTCAAGTTCGAAACGGGTTCACGAATTGATTTGGAACGGTTTTTGGGTTGAAATCCGAAGAATTTTGGGGTTTTGAACCTTGCCGGAGTCGGCCTGAGGGTGGCCGGAAAGTGGTCGCCGGAAATACGGGGAAAGATGCTGGAGGGGGTTTGGGTTTTGATTAATTGCAGTTTTAGTCCCTGCAGTTTTCGAATTAATATTTTATGCTTAAAACTTTCATTTAAAGTTTCAAATTTGTCACAAATACCCCCTGAACTTAATTAACCTTTAAGTTTTAAATGTTTTTATAACTTATTAAATGTTTAACTTTTATAAATTATTAATTTTTATTATAATTATTATTATATTTTTTTTATTTAATTTTGACTATTATTATTATTATTATTTTTAATAAATTAATTTATTAACTTCAAAATTAACTAAGAAACAAGCCTTTAAAATTTCATAAATGACATAAATGGTCCTTACAAGAACATAACAGGGTTAACTATAATTAACGAAAACACGAAAGGTTACATTATTCTTGTATTGCAAAAAGATATTTCAAGAAAATAACTCAAAATCCATAAATTACTTTAATGGACATGTAACAAAATATCATGGAGAAATACCAATGTAGAATGAGTAGTGGACAATGCGAAAGAGCAAAAAAAATAAGGTATTCATTGACTTCAAGGTGGGTTGAAAGAGCATTATGCTATACTTTCAAATTATCGAGCTAATATATTCGAAAAAAACTTAGAAAGTACTGTGTAACATCCTTGATTTTTTATTCATAATCTAATTGATTAACTCTTTTAATGACTACGGTATTTTCATATGTAAAAAATGATTGAATTCAAGAACCTATTTGTGGAAACTATCTTATATGCCATACATTGTGATTCATTGTAATACTATTGCATGCTAGTGTGATTCTATGATAACATGTGCGTAAATACTAGGTCTTGTTATAAACAATAACTTGGAAGTGCCCTAACATTAACCAAATTCTATAACAATACAAAATTACAACATAAGTGAAACATATATAACTATAAGGGTGAAGAATTTACATATGTGTAACTTAGGGTTACATGTGTAATTTTTGTTAAAAGGATAATGATTTAAATAATTAAATTAAGTCTTAAATAATTAAATTAAGTCTCAAACAGCTCGCGCAAGTTTAGTGCGCGAATCTATCCAAAACTATCAAAACCCTAAATTTTGCAATATTCCAATATATTCATGAATATAATATAAAGCAACGATTTTTATTATAAAATAAGTAATATAAACATGTTTTAAACAATAAAAATCCAAACTTTAATGATTCTTATGAAAATCTATCAACTTGAATCATGTTTCTAGTAAAATTCTTCATATTTTCAATTGTAACCTTATACTATACAACATGTTTATTCTCATACTTACTAAACTTATATTTACACTTGTTCCCTATACTTTATAAAGATACTAAACACACCTTTGACTTGGTCTAAGTATACATCTAGAACGTTTCACCCGGTACGTAGTTATATGGCAAGCCAAAAGTTCTGGCTAAGAAAAGACGGGGTAGTTAAGTGATGAAAATCCACCAACTTTTTTCCTAGGAATACTTTTGTTGGATGTGCTACTTTGGGATGACATATATCTAGTATACGACAACCATTCTTGAACTTTTACAATAACATCCCCTCAACTAACGACAAATTTAATAAACTAACTAAATAAACTTACTTAGGGCAATCCTCACTCCAAGTTACTGTAAGTTGCAAGATCAACCCACCTACTTTACAAGGTGAGTTCATAGCCCCTTTTTCTTTTGTATTTTGGGGTGGAAACATGCTCTCTATATCAAACTGAAAATTCAAATTCTAAAGTCAAAATTAGTCTTTTGCAAACTCAATGACAACTTTCTTATACTAGTAAAACTAAACTGATTATACATGTTGCTATATCTATGACACATTTTACTATAAAGTCCCTCTATTTTTCTAAAATCTACACAACCATTAACTTTGGGGAAGCCACGGGAGTACGTAGATAGATCTACCGGCCTGACAAGCCCATTCAATACTCGGATTGATGCATGCCAATCAATCTCGAGCGTTCTTTGAGTCAATGTATTCTTTTTGACTTGAAAGGAGCTGGATGTTTGAAAACTGCATACTAGACAAACATACTATTAGTATGGCCTCTTGTGTCAAGGGGTTAGACGAGAGGGCATTCGATCACTAGGGTTGGTTGTGGACTCATGTATAATAGTTTAACTACTTGTATTTGGAAAATTGTTTACTAGTTTGCATATGGTCATTTAATTGTAATAGTTTACTTACTTGTATTTGGAAAATTGTTTATTAGTTTGTACATGTTTTACTATATGTATACTTCTAAACCTATATGCTCACCAACTTTTTAGTTGACATATTTTAGCATGTTTCAGGTAATGAAAACTAAGTTCGTTGCTTTGCTCAAGCTAGATTTCAAGGATAAGCTTTAGTTGGACCTAGTTAGACTTTGAATAAAATGAAGACTTATTTACTTGTTTAGTTTATTTGTTATTAGGATTGGATGTAACCAATTATTTGGTTTTAATAATTAATTTCCTTTAGTACTCTTTATCCTTGTGTTATGATTCAATTTCATCTCGCCTTGGTGTTTCTGCTTTAGCCGGGGTTTGATAGATTGGTATCAGAGCCAGGTTATAGAGAATTAGGTTATTAGAAATTGAATGACCTAGACTATAACTAAGTACCTCACACATGAGTCCTCTCATGTATCTTATATGCTTACATAGGATTTAATGTGATATGCCTTACATGATTATTCTTATAGTTTGATTACAATCAATGCACACACAATTCTCAATTCATATTTTAAGGCATTCTGCCTAAATCAAAAGGATTTTCAAATCTCAAACTTTGAATTCTTACTTATGATTTTTAAATTCCGTTAAAGTCTAAGTCTCATAACTAAACACATGTAATGCTGGAAGAGTTGGATGCCTGTATCTCGAGGTGTTGTCTAAGCAAGGTATTCACATAAATCTAAATCAACCAATGGATCCGTTTACCTTACCTGAAAACCCTTGGGGTGCGTGTCTGCTTATAGGTACGCGTGTCTTCATTTAAGGTTGTGGTTGACCTAATACTTTGATAAGTCAACGTATTTGTTTTGGTTTGCGAACCGAACGTTTACACTCGAAACATCTCATTGCTATTTTGAATCATCTTATCCTTAATTTTTGTTATTCAGAAACTATAAAACTCATTATCCAATTATCATAAAGCTCCTTAATAATCATTTTGAATGTCTTTCTGTCAAAATCGTTCTCGTTCTGGAAAACCCATCACAAATGAATATGTTATTCTAAACTGTACACTTATCTTAGCGAGCAGGATTTTCCTATCGACCCTACACCGATCATTCATGTCTCCTAAAGGAATCAAAGAGTTTTTTCAAAACAATAGGGATGTACACGGACCCGGATTTGCTATCATATGCTGAGAGTGAGTATCGACCCTAGAACACCATTTTAGAACCTCCGCATAGTCCAACTAAAAGTGTTGAATGTCGGGTTATACCATACCTAGTTGCAGCAGACCCAACTTTAACTATACAATCTGGTGAACAAGAGCACTCCTCTTCCATTCGTACGAGACACAAGGGAATCCGCTAAACAGGTTACACACCTTAGTGCGTCATGCTTCAAGGGTAATCACACCAGCTTAGACGATAGTTAGCGCTTCATTCTCGATCTATCCACTATACTGTTATTTCTAACTATGTACTTGACATAAAGCACCATTATCTCCACTGATTTTCAACCCATGCTTAACTCAAATCCGGCTAATTTAAATCCAATGTATGCTATTGAATTAGTTAATTCACAGTATTATCCGATGTTGTACTCTAAGTCTTGACGACCAACCATTCGACATCAAGCTCATCCTCATGGAGCTTGGTAGCTTTGATGTGGTTATTGAAATGGATTGGCTATTCAACAAACATGTTGTGATCATTTGTGCCTAGAAACTAGTTCGCGTTCCCCTAACATTTTGAGATACCATAAATGTTCATGGAGAAAAACCTAGAAGGAACATGAAGATCATCTCCTACGTGAAAGCTCGCAGCTACCTAGGGAAGCAATACCATACTTTCTTGGCTCATATAGTTGGGAAGAAGTCAGAAGGAAAAAAGCCACAAGACGATCCTACCATCCATGAATTTCCAAAGCTTTTCCCTGTTGATTTTGCTCGACTACCTTTAAGTAGACAACTTGACTTCCGAATGTGTCCTCATACTTAGAGCAAACTCTATTGCTAAATCCCCTATCCTAACCCTTCCAGATGGTAATGATGATTTTGTTGTATACCGTGACATATCAAACCAAGGCCTAGGTTATGTACTTATGCAACAAGATAAAGTAATTGCTTACGCATCAAGATAACTCAAGATCCATGAAAATGAGCTACACTACTCATGATCTTGAGTTAGGTGTTGTAGTATTTTCTCTAGAGATACGGAGACACTACTTGTCGGTACCAAGTATGTCATTAGCACTGATCAAAGATTTTCTACAGACTCTATGATCATGATTACGAAATTCGTTACCACCTGGATAAAGAAAGTGTCATAGGTGACACACTTGGTAGGATAGAGAAAATCAAACGCTTATACATTTATGTAATGGGAATGATTATTTAAACGAATCTCAAAGATTAAACTCTATAATCATAGAAGCAAGCCCTTTCCAGAGATGATTTGAAGAAAGAACTGGAAAGTATAGTTGAGCATTAGCTAGAATTTAGGTTTGATCAAATCCTTTACTTCATGGATGAATATGGATTCCTAACTCTAACAAATCTCTAAGAACTATCATGAATAAAGCTCATAAGTGATGATATTCAATTCATCTAGACGCCGATAAAATGTAGCAGGACCTGAGAGAATATTATTGGTGGCCGGGAATGAAGAAATACATTGACCAGTATGTTTGCCTCACATGTTCGAAGGTCAAAGCAAAACATCAGAAACCCTCGGGGTTAATCCAACAGCCTGAAATTTCTCAGTGGAAATGGAAACAGATTTCCTAAATTTTATCACCAAACTACCCAAAACCTCTTGTGGACACGACTTGATTTAGGTCATAGTCGATCGCTTGATTAACTCCGCTCACTTTCTCCCTATACGTGAGGACTTCAAGTTGGAGAAGTTAGCCAAACTCTACATTAACGAGATCATGAGTTGACATGGTGTTTCACTATCCATCATCTCTAACTGAGACAGTCGTTTCACTTCTAGGTTCAGGCAAACATCACATAAATCCTTAGTAACGCGTGTGGGTCTTGACAAGACTTATCACACTCAAACCGCTGGCCAAACTGAAAGAACTATACAGCTCTTGTGGATATGCTTAGTTGGACCTAGTTAGACTTTCAATAAAATAAAGATTTATTTACTTGATTGTTTTATTTGTTATTAGGATTGGATGTAATCAACTATTCGGTTTTAATAATTAATTTCCTTTAGTACTTTTTATCCTTGTGTTATGATTCAATTTCATCATGTCTCGGTGGTTCCGCTTTAGCCGGGGTGTGATATACTGTGAAGATGGTCGTGGATACGATGCCAAACAAAGAGATTATTTTAGTAGTTACGATATTTATTTGTAGGAAACTCAGAGAGTAATGTGGAGATGGTCAATATGATACCAACATGTCAAAGATTGATGGATTAATGGTTGCAGGAAAGTTATTTCCTTAGATGCACGTTTTATAAAAAAAGTGTGGTCAATTAGTCTTGGTTATTAAAAGAGATGCCAATAATAACATTTTTCCTATAGCATGTGTTGTTCTTGTTGAGCATAAGGAAAATTGGACATGGTTTCCTATCTATTGAAGGATGATACTAATATGAAGGGTGGACTAGACTACCTTTAATTTCCGATCAACATAAGATATTTTGTATTTATTACACACCTATATACTAGTTGTTATTTATTAACGTATATGCTATGTGCTTGTTATTTAATAGAAAATTGTATAAGTCGTGAAGTATATATTTTCAAATGTTGAGCATAGGAAATGTACAAGACACAGGTGTAAGAAATTTTATGGGCTTGAATTTAAAATTCTGTTTTGGGCTGCTGCAAATTCTAGAACTAAGAAATAGTTTGAAGAGAAAATGAAAGAGTTGAAAACGATTAGCAAATGTGTGTTGACCATCTTATGGACAGAAATTCAATTAGTTGTTCAAGAGCTTTTTTTGAACTTCTTACGGCATGTGATGCATTCAAGAATAGAATGAGTAAAAGCTTTAATTCACACATTCGATTCACAAGAAGGAAACCTATTATTAGTATGTTAGAAGAAATTAGGACATTTGTTATGCGTAGAATGTTCTTAATAACGACAAAATCAAAAGATTTGAACATGAAGTATGGCCTAGAATTAGGGGGGAAACCAAAATAAACAAAGATAAATGTTGTATTTTTAATTTTTTGTTATTTTGTAAAGAATTTTAATGATTTTTTAGGTTGTTTATGTAGGCATTATAATATTATCTCTAGTGCTAACAACATATTAGGAATGAAAAAATGCATATGTGGTGAAGATACGGGAACAAACTTGTACTTGTCGAAAATCGCAGTTGTCAGATATACCTTGTGTTCATTCGGTTACAACTTTAGGGTTCATCAACAAAAACCTAGAAACTTATGTTAGTAACTTGTTTAAAAAAACATATTTAAGATAACCTATAGACGTTGTATTAAACCGTTGAAAGAAATCATGCATTGGCCTAAAATACTTGATATCAAATCGTTACCGTCAAAAGAAAGGTAAATGCCTGGTAGACTAACAACAAAAAGGAAAAGACATTGTTTCTAGAAAGAAAAGAAGAAAACAAAGGTTAGAATTGGAAGAAAAGTGACCCGTCAAAATTGTCAACGAATGAGACATGTAATAAGGTTTTGCAAGAACAAGAAAACAAGACCAAAATGTAGAAATGAAAATGTTGACTTAAGAAGTGTGACCCATGACTAGGTGGACTATATGATTTTGACTCGTTTGGGTGTATTTAGTGTATGTTGATCCGTTTGGATCCATTTAAGTGTATGTTTGGGTGTATTTTGGTTGAGTTTGACCCGTTTGGATGTATTTTGGTGTAGTATTACATGTTTGGGCGTATTTTGCTATACGTTGACCTATTTGGATGAATTTAAATTGATTTTGACCCGTTTTGACATATTTTAGTGTATGTTGTCAAGTCTGGATGTTTTTGTGAATTTTGACTCTTTTAGACTTTCGTCATGTGATGGAGCAATGATTAAAATTGAAAATTTACTTTTAATTGCATGGTATATTTTCTTATGACCACATTTTTTTAATTATAAAAATTTTTTCAAACGAAAAGTTTTCATATTGTTTTAATACTTTTTGCAATTCTTTCAATATTTTGTAGAATTTTTTAAATAATTTGATTTTGTTCATAATTATTGTTTCTCTTCTCTTGAAGTAGTGGCGATGTGGCTGTCGTTGGGCTCCTCAATTCTTATTTCTTTTACGTATTGTTTTCTTAAATTCCAAATATATTATTCTGATATACTTATTTTTATATGCGTTTTTATGTGAATTTTTTTTTTTTTAAATTGACTTGTCATTGAGCACAGATCAGTAAATTAATAAACATGATGGGTGATGAACAATACCATCACCACATACCACTTGCCATGTGTACTTTCATTTTAGTTTTTTCTTTTTTCATATAATGGTTGTTAATATTATTATTGTCATTTATATTTTTAATTTTTACGTAGGTTATTTTTATGACTATTATATCAAATATTTTTTATATTTATGTTAAGTACTTGTTTGTTTTTTATTGATTTTGTGTAATGTTTGTAATATAAATGTAAATTTTATTCTAAAATAAATCTATAATCATTTGTATTCGTTTGTGTTCATGAGTTTTTTTGTGTTCATCATGTTCATGAACAGTTGTTTGTGTTCATTTGCTTATGATTGCGTTCATTTGCGTTCTATAAGTGTTCGTGAAGAGTTCATGAACATGTTTATTTTCTTAATGAACGAACACGAACAAAGAATCTCGTTCGGTAAGTGTTCGTGAACAGTTCATGAACAAGTATATTTTTTAACGAACAAACACGAGCAAAGCCTTGTTCGTGTTCGTTCGGTTCACTTGTAGCCTTACCTTTGGAAACACACATCATTCATCACCATCAACACCCTTATTTCCTCGTCTGATGCCATTGCGTAAAGCTCTTGTGCTCTCCTCCTTTCCTCCCACAATGCCAAAAAGTTTTAACATTTATACAAAAGTTTCATAAAGTTAAAGCACCAAGTAAACATAATAAAGAAGTTTCCAAAAGTTTTAACATTTATTAGATAATTGTTTTCATCCTATCATATTAAGTTGAAACACAATACACAATAAACAATAAAGCTGAAACGTAATAAACAATAAACATTTGGTAGCTTTGTAACACTTATGTAAATACTTGATAGTTTTAGATCATATTAAATTAAGCAAGATTAAAATTTACAATGGGTTTGAAAGAAATACTTATATGAATCGTGAATGTCATTCAAACCAACACCCATTTAAGCTCATACGTAAAAATACAATAAAACACAAAAATAGTTTTTCTTTCTCAAAATCATTCAAACCATATCCTGCCGATAACACCCATTCTTTACTCCATCTTAGTTGGTAAGTTTTGTCGGTAGTTACAAGTGATTCACAGTTTCAGATTGGTGGATTGCAATAGTGTACATCAACTTTAACATGAATTATATTTGGGTTATTGGATTTTAATAATCCCAACGTTTATTTATTGGCCGAGATTAATCCCAACTCAGAAAATGTTTACAGACACTCCTAACGTTGAGCTTATTTTCCTTTAACAATCCATTACTAACTTAAAGTTAACGCTCGTTATTCTTTTGATGAAATGAGGCTAACTTTGAGCCATTTTTCAACTCCGCAGCCGCCCAACCTCTATTAGGTCCTTTTTTCAGTGTCTAGCATCCATCGTCACTTAAAATCTACCTTTAACGAGTCAAGTGGTTCAAATCAGAAGGTGAAGATTGATGAGTTTTAGGTTGTAGAAGTTTCAGATTGACGGACCCGACAGTTGATTTCAACTTTCTGCTTAGTGTTTTGGCCATATAAGTAGTCCACGTCATCAAAAAACTAACGGTGTTAACTCTCAATTAGTAAGGGATCGTTGCAGGAAAATAAGCTCAAAGTTGGGAGTGTCCGTAAACATTTGCCGAGTTGGGATTAATCTCTGCCAGTATATAAAAGTTGAGATTATTAAAATCCAATAACCCATTATATTTCAATCATATAACATCAACATGACTCGCTATTTTAAACGACTTAAACAAATTGACGAGTTCTAAATATGTTATGATAAGTACAAATGGGTTGTACTAAAGTTGTAAACGAGTTGGATGACTTGAACACATAAATCTTGTATTTCAAAAATTTTGTAATTCTAATGTTCCTGGGTTAACATGTGAACACGTTTAGTTTTAGTATAATCCGAACACTACCAAATTATTAAACAAGTTGGCATGTATCCCCAAACACCATTGGCGAAGTTTAGTGATCTACATTGTTTATATTCTATTTTGTATTTTTTTTCTAATTATAAATGTTATTAACCTAAAGTAACATCATAGACATAGAAGAAGCTTGAAGTGAAACATCATTCTGAAAATGCATACAATAAATAAAATAAATTTTACTTAAAGCAAGAGTACATCATGACATGACATGGACACCATGATTATTATTTGCTACCAATTATAATAAAGGAACAATTATTTTCAAATCATCACATTTCAAAACAGAAAACAATATAGTAAAGATGTAAAGATTATACTTTTTAAAACTACATCAAAGAGTGGTTCGACTGGTTAAACCAGATTATTTAAAATGATTGATGACTTGTCGTCGAGATCAGTAATGTAAAACATGAACATTATACTCAACAACCGCATTCCTAGTTTTGTTGTCAGAACTGTATGTACTTGCTTGAACGTACCCTCGAGCAAACCGAAAAAGCCCGGTACCACCAACCACCGGCATCTCCCTCACCTTCTCAAACACCGGGTTCCGCCCCAAAACCGTCAACGTACTCCCATTATACTTCCCGGTGGAAAACGCAAAGTTCATCGCCATCAACAACCCGACTTCCTCTTGTGATGCCAGCGCGTAAAACCCCTGAGCTCTCCCCAATAACCTCGACCCCATTTCGGGCTTTTCGGTTAATGGGTCATCGATCATGTTAACCTGGCCGAACGCGGTGGTTGATGTTTTGTTGTTTGGAGGAACAATGGGCATGGATGTCGGGTTTGAACCGTTAAGGATATCGTGCCAGTAGAACCGGAAGTGGCTAAGTTTTTCGGTTCGGGGCTTCATCGGGTTGAGTTTTACGGACTTTAGAAAGGCGGGACCGCCTCCGGCGGCCGGAAAAGTTTGTGAGAAGATGATGACGAGTGGGAGAAGTGGGTAGATGAAGTTTATGGCCATCGTGTAAAATGTGTTTTGGTCTTAAACCGAAGCATATGACACAAGTGGTGTGTTTAAGGGGCACCGGTGCACCTTATATATAGTGCACGATCTACCAACTATTTTTTGTAAAGCTTATTGTTACATATTAATTATATAAGTTACCTGCTATGTTTTTTTCTGCTTACTTTACTTAAAGGTAAAGAGTGCTTATCAATAGGAAAATGACGTGAATAGGCATTCGTGAACAAGTTATCAAATTAAGCACCGACTCGTAAGTTATTTTTCTCATCAAAATATTCGATCACTCTATTTCATCTTTCATTCCTATATCTCATCCTTATATTTTTAAAGGAAAATATATTCATTTTCTAAAGGCAAATTGAATTTTAATAATTCAAACTATTATCTATTAGACGATAATAATTCATACTATTAATTTGGCCGATAATACTCTCAACTTTCACTTTTATTTCCAACAAAAGTCCCGGTAACATAATTATCAAATTTTTTGCTCGATTTGTATTTATTTTAGGCTTAGTTTAGCTTGTATGCTTCTTCGTTTCATTCCTAATCATTATTGTGAATGGAATCGAGTCCAAATCAAATGTAAATATTTGATAATTATGTTATTAGGACTGTTGTTAGTAATATAAGTAAAAGTTGAAAGTGTTACTAGTCAAATTAATAATATAAATTATTATCGACCAGTAAGTAATAGTTTAATTTTTAAAATCCAGTTTGTCTTTCCTAAATAAAAGGGCTCGCTTTTCACCCATATTTCTTTATTATTATTATTATTCGATAAGTGGGTGTGAATAAAAAAAGAGAAATAATATTAAAATAAGAATAGTTTAACATTATTTAATTGAGATAGAGATATATATGAGAAATGAGATGCGGGAGATTTTAATAAGATAGTTAAAATTAGAAAATGATGTTTGTTTTTTCAAACTATAAGGATGAAGATAAAAAATAAAGCATGAATGCTCCAAGTTAAGTGTTATAACTGTGCACAGTTATTCGATTATAGCAATAACAAAACCTTTAGTAGAAACTTATTTAGTAATAACTTAGTTATTACTAATGATTTGCTGTCAATATCAACTCAGTTACTACTGATATCCTAAGTTGTTGGTGACAAGCCAAGTTGCTAGTGATCCTAGTTAACGTTGACTTGGTAGTAACTTACTTCCGACAACAATTACCGTTAATGTGGGTAAGCATTTACAACCAAGTTGATGCTGTTTGCTAGTAGCAAACTACATACACGCCACTCTTTGACTGAGGCTCTACCCTAATCTCTGCCAAGAGGTAGACATGGGCAAAAAAACCGGTTCGACGAAAAAAACCAAAACCGGTTTAAAAGAAAAACCGGTTTGGCCCAAACCAGTCCCGAACCGACCCGAACCACCAGTTTGATGCCAGTTTGGTAACCCCACCCCCAAAACCGGTTTATAAACCGGTTTGAGAAGTTAAAAACCGGTTAAAGTGGTCCTAAAACCGGTTTGTTAAAAAAACCGGTTTCAAACCGGTCTGAATCGGTTTGATAGGTTCGAGTATTCGATGAACCAAACCGGTTTGTAACCCGAACCGGTTTGGAAAAAAACCGGTTTGAACCCCTCACAAAAAAACCGGTTTGGTTTTGTACATGAACCTGTTTAGGTAAATAAACCGGTTTGTACACCTCTACCAAGAGGGCACTTCCCTTGAAACCCCTAATTTCGTTAGTGTCTTAATTTACAATATATTAAACTCTTGCATACCACCTTATCAAAGAAATTACGGCTACATAATTGGAGATTTGGAGTTATACATTTTCATCAAGGGCTTTCAATGATGGCTCAATAGTAGTTAGTTTCCAAGATGGTGGAATTAATATCTTAACAAATTATTATCCATAAAATGTCAAAGTAAAACTATTTATATGAAAAATAAAAGTTAAGAGTGTTATAAGTCAAGTATCGATAGTTATTTATTATTTAACAATTACTAATAGTATATATTACTAAGAACTAGAATCAAATTTTACATGTAATATGAGAACCTTGTATACATTTTATTAATTATATAATTATATATATTATATTCATCTATATTTACGTAGTAAATAATTCACCTACTAGTTACAACATCCATAATGCATTAATTAGTGTTAGTAAAAAGTGTCATCATATATGTGTCACCTAAACAAGTTTGCGGTCACATTCACACTCATTAAATGGTGTGATTAGTTAGTGGTAGTGATGACGAAATTTATAACATAAATTTTATTAGGAAAAAGTTTTCTTTTTGTTTTGGTTAAGTAGCCACCGTGAACTTGGTCATGAGTGCTCACTCATATTTCATTCTTGCAAAAAGGGTCTATGTTAACTAAGATTTTCTTCACTTAATAGATAACCATTTGCTACCAACGAAGAATTGTTTCTCATTTTGAATTGAGCTGAGAAGATTTAAACCGACAGAAAGCATTAATTTCATACACAATAAAAGGAAGAGCCATATTGAGAGAGGTAGTTTAATCAATACAATCTATACTATCTGGTACACTTGCGCCCCAACTCTCCAAGTTGTTACGGAGAGCCTTATATAGTTTAAACGATACAATCTATACTATTTATAAAGCATATGAGATGGGTAGTTTATGATACTATAAAATTAAGAGTATTTACTCTATTTAATGCATAAGATACAATAATTTTTAGGGTAAAATAGTACTTATAACATTATGTACAGATTACCCTTACAATTAGTTTCAAAATAACTCTACACCTACTAACATTAACATAAAAGTTTACATTATCTACTTATAAACCAAAATAACTAAATTTGTTTTAAGTTTTCAGTTATATCTTTTAATCTATCACATTTAAAAACTTTATAAGACTATAATTGTAACCTGTCTTTTTTAACGTTTTGATGTAAACTTTTTGCTGAACCGACCTGTTTTTTTGAGGTGCAATAAGTTAATGCGTAAATTTACAAGTACTCATGCAAAACCCATTTATTTGGTGTTTTAAATTTCAGCTTAGAAAAAACATAATAGTTTTTTTTGTAAAAATACTATAAAAATAACAAAATACTAAAAATACGTGCTCGATGTAAAATGACACCGTATACATTTAATTCAATATACATGTGTGATTTGTAAATCAACTCTAGTTGCACTAAAATATAACCCATCAAAGACTCATATTTTATTAAATAAAATGTCCAAAGTGGTACCAAGTAAGACCACATCACTACATAAGTCATCAAATAAACAATCAAACACCATGATTAGAAGAACCCTCAAAGTGCTACCCACTTCACTTCAAAACAAAACCACCAACAAAATAACACAACACCTCACCACACACCAAAACAAAAACCACAACATAAACAACACCAAAACATCAATAATGCAACACATGCACATTATACTCCACAACAGCATCCCCTGTCTTCAAATCAAAACTATGTGTACTCGCTTGAACGTACCCTCTAGCAAACCGAAAAAGCCCACTCCCTCCGATCACCGGCATCTCGCGCACCCTCTCGAACACCGGGTTCCGCCCCAACACCGTCAGCGTGCTCCCGTTATACTTCCCCGTCAAAAACACAAAATTCATAGCCATCAGCAACCCAACTTCCTCTTGTGACGCGAGCCCATAAAACCCCTGGGCTCGCCCCAATAACCTCGAGCCCATTTCGGGCTTTTCCGTCAACGGGTCATCGATCATGTTGACCGCACCGAACCCCATGGGTGATGATGTTTTATTGTTTTTAGGTGGTTGGATGATGTTCACTACGGTTGGGTTTGACCCACTAATAATATCGTGCCAGTAGAACTTGAAGTGGCTTAGTTTTTCAGTTCGGTGGTGCATCGGATTGCGTTTTACGGATTGGAGGAAGGTCGGGTGGGCTCGGGTCGCGGAAAAGTTTGTGAGATGAGGAGGAGGAGGAGGAAGTGGAGGTTTCCGGCCATCGGAGATTTGATCACCGGTGGAAAGTTTAAGGGTGTGACAAAAGAGGTGTGTTGGTGATAAGGGGGTACTTAATTTATAATATAAGCTCTAACCACTAATATTATTGCAAGTATATTAAATTGATTAAAGTTTATGATTGTTTAATAGCAACTAAAGCAACATTTTTTAGAGTTTTTAAACAAGGCCAACTAACGCACTGTTTAAATTACTTCTAAGTTTAAACATAGTTTATTGTGAGACTAGAACGTTTAACTACTTAAAAAGTAACAAAATTACGATACGATTTGATATTGTTAGCATGTAAGCCTTTGGTAGCGAAATATTTTAGTGACCCATAAACACAAAATAATAGGCAATGTAACTAAAACGATATTAAGTTATGCCTGCCATTAACACTATAGTAATAAGTTTAGTGATAAGGTGTTGCAAAAGCACAAAACTTTATTTAATCGTGGCAATGTTAGTTAGTAGTATTTTCATATACATGAAGTGGTTAATTTTTAAAATGTAATTTAAATATATAGAAAAGGTTTTGTGTTATCAAATGCCTTTTAGCCTAATGGTATCAAGATGTGTTGTATTCTTGTGAAATGATGAGATACAAATCTCGTTTAGAACATATATTGTAATTTTGAGATTAGATTTATTGAACGTCTGAGTTTGTTGTTTACAAAAATTGTAATGAAGCAATTTATTGGACCCTATCACTTTCCAAACCTATTTATTCTTTGAATATGTATACAAGAAATAGAATGGAGCCGGTAGACATCATGACTTTTAATCTCGTACGCTCATCACGTGGAGTTTGCACCTACATGTTAAATTATATTTTTGTTCAAAAAACAAAATTAATAGTTATCTATAGTGTTTAAAGATAATTTATTGTTGTTGGTAATTCTCAACTAAACGAGTTGAGTCACTCGAGAAATTTGAGAAATTTCAAAATCGATTCAATAAAAGTTTGAATCGATTCAAGAATAAACGAACTAAAACTTGATCTTTATATGAGTCATGCCATCATGGCATAATGGTCAAGAGCAATGCTTTATGGTCTGCTCCACTATGTTATCAGCGTCGAGTATACGCTTGAAAAAGTTACATCACAAGTCCACCAACACCACTTTTGTAATCATGTTTTTGAAAACATTACAAGCACACACATTTACTCTTATTAGATTATCTAGTTCATCATCTCCGGATCTAATGATACCTAATGTTTATTCACATTCAACTGATGCGGGTATAAATGTCATAGAGTGAGTAATAGGTGATTTTAGGAGTACACATAGCCAGGGTTTGTTCGTCATTCGAAAAAAAAGAGAGAAGAGAAATTGATATATAAATTTTGGTCTAATATTGGACTTTGATTTGATTCGGTACAATTAGATGATTATTAGTTGATATAATATTCCATGCTGACAACGTGAAAAATAAGGACTATGTTTAATTTTTTTTTCATTAAGTTGTAAACCTTAATTAGCATTTATGTCTACTCATATCATGTATTATAATCTTTACACTAAGCAAATAAAAAAAACCTAGTTATAGCATGTAAACGTAAATCACACTAACAGAATCACGTTAAATTCTTCTCGGTGTTGATTTCGTGTTTTTTGTGTATGAGTGATAGTGTTCCAATGCGTATACCTAACATTTAATTCATCGGAGAAAGACCCGACTTATGACACTCTCTTAGATACAAGTGTGATCAAATGGCAATGAGGATTGTCAAACCAATTTGAAATGTTCATCAAATACTTGGTCAAATGCAAGCCGTTGACCAGCCGTGGTTCTTGATAAAGCAGTAGTCCTGACCTCAAACCTTTCGTTAGCCACGAGGGACCCCGGTTTCCGAGCTGCTTTTGTCGAATATGGTCTGGTCTCGACATCAACAGACCACCAACAATCTTGCCACATGCTCTTGTGCACTTGACACTCAAAATTAAACAAACAAGTAAACAAATGACTTGCATTTGAGCATCTTGAGACCCAAAAGAATCAACTATACAAACCTACACAAAGATCTACAATCTAAGAACCACCAAGTCAAAACCATAGCCAAGATCATATACACGGTTTCATGAACCCGAGGTAGCGGTGATGCACTCCCTGTGGGGCCCGTTGGTCCAAATGCTGGTGGACTGACCCCACCAGCACTCGAGTTAGAACTGTTCGAAAAGCAAGTTTTACACGTTAAGATCAAAGTAAGACAATTTTAGTGATAATATAATGGTTTACAGGCTCGTGTTTGCTCACCTTCCTGTATATATGCAAGATCCATAACCTGAAAGATAATATAACTCATGTCAAACTCAAAAAAAGAACGGTTCTATTTGGGTTGTGTTTTGTTTTAAACGAGTTGAACAACCCAAAAAAGGGTCAAAAGAACGGGTCAAACATGTTTAAAGGGGCTCAAGGTCTACTTTTAATGCATACAATCTGAGGTATTGTTCTATTCAAAAGTTTAAACTTTAAAGTTGCCAATTTTTCAACATATTGTATGAATATAGTGTGAAGAGTTGAGGGCGCATACTTGGATTAACATTAGTGATCACCGCTGTACCACCAAAGTCACAGGTTCCACCTACCCGACGCTTTCTTTGGTAATAATCATTATACGCGTAAGAAGCATGGTTTTGCACCGTATTGGGCAGGTAACACGGCTGCCCGGACTGAATGGCGGTGCAGTTCGCCTGCCCTGGCCCACACGCCCAATTCAAACCACCTTGCAGACTAGCGGGGTCCGCCCCTTTTCTCGCTACACAAAATCCACCCGAAGAATTACCCATGGACCCGCCAAAGTCAAGATCATAAACCGAGCTCCCATTCCCAAAGAACACACCGTAGCTTGGCTTCTTGTCATCATTAAACATCTCATAAATATATGAGTTCAGTAATATTGCGGGTTGACTCGGCGGGCCCGACCCGGTCAAAACCCGCTGAATCAAGTTACTGTTGAAAGTGTCAGCGTTTTCCACCGTGGCATCACTTTCATTGGCACCACCAGACCACGGCCAGCCTGTTTCAGTCACGATAACCGGGATGGTTGAAAAATTATAAGCAGCCATAGAATAATAAGTGGCATCCACCATAGCATCAAGCATGCTTTCGTAATGGAAAAGTGTGTTCGGGTCAACGATTTGTTTGACCACAGGAAGTGGCTGGAAAAGAGCATACTGAATGGGAAAAATACCGTTGCTTTGTACATAACTGTCGTACGGAAAAGCATTTAACATGTAAAAAGAATTAGTGTCCTTCAAAAATTCAAGAATATCATGAACAGTTGAGTTCAAATAGGTGTCAAAAGTGGCGGTTGATGGCGGGAATGGCTTAGAAATCATATCCATTGATAAAGGGGTTGAAACTTTGATATGATCATTTAGATTTGAAGCAACTAAAGCTTTATAAAGATTGTTCATGGCTGGAACTAGAGAAGTGTTGGCATTTGTGCTTGAAGAAAGAACTCACTACCAACAGCAATGGCGGTGATATTGGTGGCGGGTTTGAACGCCGCCACGTGGGTGTTGATCCACGAGGCGGCGAGTGATGGTGATTCTCCGATCTTAAAGACTTCATCGTTAGTAACAGTAATCATAACTTCAATCCCTGTGTCTGATAGTGCACTAAGTAAGGGAGCATCGGTGTCAAAAAGCCTAACATGTGTTATGTTATGTGTTCTAAGGATTCCCACTATAAGCTCCGGTGAAGGTAGGTTTGAACGATTAGTGGCAATGTTTATCCCTACAAAGGCATCTGCAAGTTCAAGAAATATAAACATAAATTTAATGAAGTTTGCATCGCGTTTTGGAAATGATTGTGTGATATAGAATAGTAAAGCCAGATAAAGAAATGTAACAGAACAAGCTGCAGTAGTTAATGTTTGGATGAGCTTATGTTGTTTTAAGATTTGGTAATCAAATAACCAGTTGTGTGACGGATTTAGATGTAAAATAACGCGTAAATAATAAGATAAACCAGACCAGTTTCATGATACACAAACATCAGAAACCGATTTCCACTAGACTTGAGAACATAATGATCAGATAAACAGTTTCAAAACACAATGCCAAACACCCTTTAATCACATTAAACTGTGAAAAGTTCATAACTTTCTGATTGCTAAGGTATAAATTCAAATACAAAGCAAATAAGTTTGACCAAAAAGTCAACTTGCAATTAATTTTGGGTGATTGAGAGAAATGAATTTTACCTATTGCAGCAGACAAACTGGCAAATATTACCAACAGTGATCCAAGCCACAATTCAAGCCTCATAGTTCCAAACATCCAATGCATATTTGGAAATCAACTTTCTTTACACATAAACTTCATTGATACCTGTCAAGTATTATGAACAATCAAGCGAAAAAGACGAAATAATCACACACAAAGACAGCCAAATAAGCAAGCTTTAAGGTTCTTGAATGGTAAGCAATGAATTAAGAACAACACAATATGTAATAGTAAAGAACTTTTGGAATTCTATCTCCATGTAGCAAGTTTAGGTCAATCTGTGCCACAAAACAATAGAAACCCAAAAGAAAACAGGTTTCTTTCATACAACCATCACATTTTTAGAACTCCCACATAGGTTTCTTGATTTTCTCAACAAAATTCAAGAAACCCAAGTTAAAATAGGTTTCTTTTATTAAAACCATAACATTTCCAGAACTCCCACATAAGTTTCTTTATTTTCTTCACAAAATTCAAGAAACCCAAACCAAAACAGGTTTTTTTTCATACAACCCTCACAAAGGTTTTTTGATTTTCATATCAAATTTCAAGAAACCCACATGCAGAAACTCTTGGAAGAACAGAGGAAATACAGAAAGAACCAAATACCAACAGTTGATCAAAGATGGTGCTGCACAAGGGAGTTGTACTGTACTAGTTCTGCATTAATCTTCACTGGATTAAGACGAACGGGTGACGAAATCTAAAGCATCATGTAACTGATACACAAGGTATTTAAAGAGAAAGCTGGAAGCTTTGAAAAGAGTAGAAAAGAATGTCCTTTTGGAACCCTATATCATATATCCATACAATTTCAAAACTCATTTCACTTATTACATAATTATTGTGCAGCTGCTGCAGCACAGTCATACCCCACTGTGCTACCACCAAATGACAAATATATATATAATTCTATGATATACGATACAAAACAATATAATAATGAGATGGTCAGTGGTAAGACGTTTAAGAGATCTATGACTTAGAGTTCAAATTTACCTTGTAAATATCTTGGATGACCTTAAGGGATCATTTGGTTTGTAGTTTTGCGAAGAAATTGAAATTGAAATTGAAATTTGAATCTTGTTAAAGTTGATAATGTGTTTGGTTAGTCAAATTTGATTGAAATTTAAATGTTAATTTTGAAAATTTTATTGGATTGTTAAATACTTCATGGGTATGGGTAAATGAATGAATATGAATTTCAATGAATATAGAAATTTTTTTAATTATAATTGTATTCTTTGACCAACCAAACAAGATTTTGAATGAAAAATTTTCAATTTCAATTCCAATTTTTAAGAATTTTGTAAACAAAACCAGACCTAAGTAGCGACATTGAACAACAATTTCTAGAATTATTTTAAGATGACTGTATTATAACGTTCGTCATAAAGAATTTAAATCTTCAACTTTAATTGTGGGACACATTAGGTTTTTTTTAACTAAAGTTGGTTCTATATTTAATGTGTATGATAATATAATATGTACATATAAAAGAATAATGACAAAATAGCAGAATAGGACCAGCTTCAGGAATCTTGATTGGCAAAGACCAAAAGGTAGTCATATACCTGTGCACTCCATTATATTCTGTAGTTTTTGTTTATAAAATTAAAAACTTTCAAACAAAATTTAATTTCTCTTCTTCTGTTTGGTGATCTTCGCCAAATTATTTAATATGTGTTCGGATGGGAATATTGACTCTCAAGTAGATGAGACGGATGAAGTTGGTAAGCTTATTTATACAATATTATTATTTCTATCATTGTCCAAGGGTTTATATTATTTTTAGTTAAATGTAGGTACATTTTACTCGTATTTCTCATTAAACTATACATATATAAAAGCATTCACAGCAGGTTTGGTGTATTTCTCATTAAACTATACATATATAAAAGCATTCACAGCAGGTTTGGTATATTATGTAAGTGTAATCCTTAAATTATATGAATGGTCGTAAGTAGTTGTAAGTAAAGAAAAGAGAAATTTTTGTTCAATCTGTAAATTTAAAAAATTACTGTTCAAACCCTTATAATTTTTTAATATTTTTAAAAGTTATTGTAAGTACAGGAGAGAAAAAATATAATGATAAAGATATAAAAAATATTATTTAATTAAAAAATGAAAGAAATAGTAGTTTTTAATATAATTATATAAATAAGATAAAAAATGGACTGTGAATGCTCTAACCAGGGGTACAAAGAGAGGAAGATTCGAGAGTTCGTTGACCCTTCAAATAGCAATGTAGACAAGTCAAGTTCTAACATAAAGACGCGTCAAGCTTGGCATTGCTCGACTCAGGCTAAGCTCGTTTATTACTAAATCAAATAAGTTGAAAAGCTTGGACAATTCAAAAAAACAAAAAAAGAAAAGCCTTGATTCCACCATTAAAGATAACAAGATTGATGCATAAAGGATAGCATATTTACTTTATGAAACACAATATGCATATAATGTGAGGTGCACCCTTTGTTTTTCGTTTCCTGCTTTACCTTTCTGTAAAAAGAAAGGATTGGCAGCAAAAGATATAAACTCCAAACAAACATGCCAAATTAAAGTCAAAAGCATTAGCAGTTGCATCACCATAATATTCAAGAAGATAGTACTAAGACAACCGTCCACTACCGACACCAGAACAATACAACCATGCAAATTCTAGAAACACAACAGCCCTTTTGGCACCTAGAACACACGAGTGCTGACTCAGGGGCTAACCGAAGCATCCCTGCTTTGTTTGGCTCTCGAGTAGTTGCGTGGATCAGGACTTCTGCTTCTGCTTCTCTCTGGACTTGCACTTCGACTCCTTGGGGCTGGTTTCTCTCTTTCAGGAATCGGACTCAGGCTCCTTGAGTCATTGTAGGGTGGAGGAGACCTGTCTCTGATAGGACTTTGACTACGGCTCCTAGACCCGCCATTGTAAGGTGGAGAACCCTCTCTCACTGGTGAAGGTGTATATGACCTTTCTCTACTATACCTTTTTCCTCGAGGTGAGATAGACCTAAATAGTTCATAATTACAGCTAGCAAATAAATTGGATATGTTTTTCATAATCAAAAGAAAGGCAGATTAAGGATAATTAAACACATACCTCGAGTGATGCTTTCTCTTAGAAGGAGGTGAGTACTCACGGCTGCGGGACCGTGATCTGCCATAACGTGAAGGTGGGGACCGGGCATAGCGTGGTGATCGAGAGTAGCGACGTGGTGGTGATCTCCTGCGCTCAGTATATCTTCCACTGCCTCTGCAACAACATTAATCATATGATTCATATCAACTTTAGCATATGCCAACGGGCAGTCTCAAAACATCAACACTATGCATGAATTGATGGATACATAAACTATTAACAGAAATGGCAATTTCCACCAGTTGACTTACAAATGGGTTGGAAGTTGCCCTAGTTTATTTTTACTGCATACAGCCTCCTAGTTTGTTCTAATAAAGTATTTTATCATCTCATAAAACATAAGCATGCATGATGTATAACACACTAACTATTTATAAAACATGAAAAAAATGTTAGCCTGTCAACTCCAAGTCGATCTATACAGAAAACTTGTTTCAACCATATACCCTTATGACCCGTTATCCAACCTCACTGACCCATCATTTTGCTAAGTCAATAACTTACCTTCGCTCTCTTAGTCTCATGTCAGTTGGTTTCTTCCGATTCTCCTCAGCAAATACGACCGTCAGTTCTCTCCCTTGAAAAACCTGACGATCCATCTGGTATTTTGCTTCTGCAGCATCAGCAGGGTCTACAAACTGAACAAATCCAAACCCCCGTGGCTCTCTGCACAAATAATTAAATAAATTTAGTTAACGCTAAAAATCATAAACAAGTGACCTTCACCTTTTTTTCACTGACGTTGCTTGTAAAACTCAAATTCAGAGATCAGAACCGATAAGCTGTTGACCTCCAGCTAATTTAAGTAGTATTGTGTCATCTTTGTACACGCATACTTTTAATTCCACATTAGTTTTCACAACATAAATGAAAAATTAAAAATAACTTCCAATATTATGGAAGGCCATGATCTATACATAACTGCTGACCTTGCAAGCATCAGATTTAACATGACTTGAAATTCCTCAAGACTTGGAATCTTGAAAATCTTCTAAATGTAACCAAACTCAACTTTCTTCCCATCTTCACTACCAAACACACCACCAACACACCACCTTCAACAGAATTTTTACTACTTGATTGGTACTTAGTTCACTATATCAAGAGAAACCTTAACACTCGATTCACGTCTTCAAAACTTTTACTTCACTTCACTGTTAAACGTCAACAACTTAGATGGATAGCCCAATGGTTATAAAGCTAAGAAAACAAAAATGGAAAAAGAAGAAAAAAAAACCAACACTCAAACTGATTAAAGAGAGAAATTTTTAGAGCAAGCGAGAATTATCTACAAAGCACGACATCAATCACAACTGTATAACCTGATCGAACAACACCAGGGTTATACAGGTTCAAAAATTTTAGAAAAAGTTGACAAAGAAAAATGAATACGGTGTCATGGGCATGGTTTGTATCATTAGTGACGTGGCTTTTCATTACAAATTTATGACTTTAGCATTACAAAGTAGTCATGCCAGAGTGACATTAAACTAACACAAAAGAAATAAAGGCTACACCAACTCACCCGCTGTAATAATCCCTTGGCAAGTAGATGTCCTTTAGAGGACCAAAGTGTCCAAATGGCCTCCGAAGATCCTCTGGCCTGCATTAAAGCACAGATCAGAATGTTTCTAACAATTACGAGATCCACTTGCAGCTAAGCTAAAAAAAGCAAATCCAATTTCAATGTGACAAATAAAAGTATAACATATCCAAGCAGAAATCAACAAATTACCAAATTTTCACATGTACAAGAATACAAATAAGTATAAAAGAAAAATGAATACATTGTTAAATAAACACAATGCACAAAAAGTAAATTTTTTAGCAAAATATGTCATCCAGAACATACCGGCAATCAAGACGAAGATTACGAACCAAAAGACTTGTTGGGAGATCTCTTCCACGGCTACCACCACCATAGCGTCCCCTGGGACTTGGACTCCTTCCCCTTCTCCCATAACCACCACCCCTAGGTGGTGAAGGAGAATAGCTTCTTCCACCCATGTTTTTAGCTCTGACTGGTTATTTAAATAAAATTTAAAACATGTATCAGTAAAAAAATATCCTCAAGCATTATAAATTGCAAACTTCAACATGCAGATGTATCTTACACTATGAAACCTAAGACATACGAAAATGTAAGTTGAAAGTCCATTCTCAAACTTCCACAAATCGAACAGCACTAATAAAAACCATTCTATCTTACACTATCCAATTAAGTAGAAGGTTTGAACCATGTGCAGACAAACACATGCAGATGCATTTGAAAATACATCTAACATCCTAGGAAATAGCTATATAACAACACTTCTCCTATACATCCAGAACATACAAAGTTAACCCAAAGATAAAAGATTTACTATATGTAAATCAAAGGTCACTCATCATTGTTCACAAATTAGAATTTGTAAGCTAACACCCAATTGTTAATGTAAGGGTGTATTACAACTAAACCCAAAACCCTAGCTCCATTTGTTACAAAGAAACAACTTTTAAAATCTTACCACAAAAAAGAGTAAAAAGCATCGGAATTTACATGTTCAACTCGATTTCCCAACCGAGTACGGTCCAAAACCCTAATTCTAGATCCAGCAACGATACAGTTTTAACTACAAGCATATGCAACCATAAGTAGATGCGTAAATTCACCAAAACTCCAACGAACCCGCATAACAAGACTCTTTAAATGTAAGTGAAATCGGGTGTAAAACAAGCAAAAACGACACGAGAAACATAACTAAAGGTTACGAGTGTAGTCTGAAGCAAAATCCATAAAGATTTTACCACAAAATACTTGGAAAAAGATAATAATGTCGATTTGTTTACAGGAATTAGTGAGTACCTGAATTAGTGAGACGACGATGAATTAGGGCTAAAAAAGCTAATGAAAAGATTATAAGAGAAAGAGATGCAGTAATTTGGTAGGGGTAGATGTCCTTTATAGCAATCCTCTATCGATGGTCACGTGCGATGCTTGCTTGCTACTTAAGTTGATACATGATCCTTGATATTCTCGACGGAGGTGTCAAAGATATCCAAATTCAAAATATTTGAAAATTTAAAATTTTGGATATTTGAAAATTTGGATATCTATTTTGGATTCGGATTCGGATAATGATTTTGAGGGGCGGATCCAAAATATTTTTATAAAAATTTAAAAATATTATATATTAATTAAATATTTCGGGTATTTTTAGATATTTCGGATATTTTAATAAAAACTTTGAATATCCAAAAAAATTCAATAAAAATTATTATATTTTTATTAAATTTATTAAATAATACAATTTTTTTTTAATCGGATATCCGAATCCGAATCGGAAATTTCGGATTCGGATAGTGAAATCCACTATCTGAAATTTTCGGATATCCGAATTTGAACACCCCTAATTCTTGTGTAAGAATCGAAACCCGGGGTTCAAATTCTGATATGAGTTAGATTACACTGTTGGTATGGATTAAAAATATTGCTAATAGGTGTCCGAGTCATCAGTTTAAAAGAAGGAAATTAGTGATGTGTGTTCTCTTAATGTTATTTGTTTTTCATTATTGTTTTCTCGTGCGTCAAACCATTAAACAAATGTAAGAACTGAGGGTCGGCTCTATGGTTTAGTTTGTGAAGCATTGGGCTAGGCCCCTTAACATTAGTATTATATAGGTCAATGAAATCTTGAAGCGAAAATAACACTTAATAGTTGAGTCCCAATGAAATTCTGATGCTTTGATTGGTTATTGAAGACACATAGTCACACAATTCACAAATCCGACAATCCTTTCTAAGTTCCTTTCTCTCCTATTGATTCCATCAGCATCGGTTAACCTCTTTTTTGCATCTTTTTCGTTCATATAAATCAACTATTAAAGACACAATGTTAGTATACCAAAATTTTTTTGATTCACTGTTTTTGTTTAAAGAAGTTTGAATATTTTGCTTTTTGATTATGTTATTTTTTGATTAGATTGCGTTTTTGAAAAGGCCTTGTTCTTTTTATTCGATTGGAGCCCCAAAAAACTTTAACCCGACCATGTGTAAGATTGTTGTCAGCATGTCATAAATTTAAGTTTACATATAACCAGCGACTAAGCGCATACGAGCCCCAAGTGGCTCAATAACCCATGACTTACACACGAGTCTTATGCGTCGTGTATGACCAGTATTGTTTATTTGTTTTTGCAAACATACGTGCCTTGTCATAAAGTGTAAATTATTCTATAAAATAACTATTTAATGTACTTATTTAACATCTCATTACAGTTTGCATTATAAAACCGTAATGTATTCTATCATAATTGCTAAGTTTTGCATCATGATTTTCAGCCTGTAGCAAGAGATCACGAAACGACGGGGGCGGCTTTGTGGTGCAAGTAGCTGTAGAGAAGGTTTCGAAGGAGGACCCAAGCCCGCAAAGAAACCAGTGGAGTTTGTCTGCTTCATCAACAGGGTGCCCGATTGCAGCAAATTGATCGCATATGCCTTTGAACTTGCGACCGAAATCGGAGACAGTAGATGAATCTTTAACAATGTTTCGGAGCAGATCACGTAAATTTTGTACCCGCTCAATAGAAGTATTACTGTAAGCAGATATCCAGTGCAAGCCAAACTTGGCGAGAGGAAGAGAGACCAACAACCTCGGCAAGAGCTTCTTCGGATAGAGACGAGTGAAGAATGATGATCGCCTTTTGGTCAGCCGATACCCAGGCGGTATAAGCAGGGTTGGGGATGGATTTTTCTCCTTGAACGATTTCAGCAATAGGAGGAGAAGAAGACCCATCAACGTGGGACAGAATATTTTGAAAACTAAGGATGGGAAGCATCTGATTGCGCCATAAAAGGTAGTTGGAGGAGGATAACTTGACTGTGATCATGTGGAGGAGGGCATTGAGAGGAATTGAGCCATCAGAGGTGTTGGAAGAGGAAGCCATTAGGGAGATGAAGGGGAAGATGAAAGAAAACGAGAGGGGAAGAGATAGAGAGGAAGGTTATGGGGCAGGGTTTTTGGCTGATACCATATGATAATATAAATGCATACCTTGAATGGAGGTAGAGGCACACTATATATAATAAAACAATTTACATCAAGGTATAGAAAGTATAACAAAGTTACATAAATGGCTACAACCTAAATGTGCCTAACAAGTTTGTTATTAACTACTGTGTATGACATCTCAACAAAACTAGTAATCCTGCTAGCATAAATGCTTAATCTGAAAGTTGATTTATTATTATATTTGCATTTAACGGAGCTAGAATCACAATAACCATGTGCTTTCAAGTTATCACTTATCTTGAGTGTCATTTTACAAAGTGTCAGTTTACAGAATAATTAGATAGGAAACGAATAGAAATTTAAAATAGAAAGTGAAAGAGCTACAAATGTGAGAAAATACTACAATCAAGATTGTTTGGGTGAGATACTAATAAATGCTCTAGCCTAGGCTTGTAAATAAACTGAATGAACATCAACATCCATGTAACCTTTCGTGTTTTCGTTAATTAATAGTTAACCCTGTTATTATCTTGTAAGGACTATTTATGACATTTATGAAACTTTGAGGGCTTGTTTATGCATGTTTTTTAGTAAATTTAGAAGTTAATAAATTAATTTATTAAATAATAATAACAATAATAGTAATTACAACTTTTGTTTAAAACCTAACATTTAGTTATGATAATAAAAATAATAATAATAGTCAAAATAAAATATAAAATAATAATAATTAATATACTATAAAAGTTAAACAATTGATAAGTTATAAAAATAATTAAAACTTAAAGTTTAATTAAGTTGAGGGGGGTCTTTGTGTCAAATTTAAAACTTTAAATAGAAGTTTATGGTATAAAATAATAAAGTTAAGAAACTGCAGGGACCAATTGTGTAAAATTCAAAAAAAAAGAAAACCCAAACCAGATTTCCTCCAACCCCGTAATTCCGGCGAGGGGCTCCGGCCAACTCCGGCGAGACCCCAAAACCATCGAAACCCTTCGAATCTTGACCCCAAACCGTTCCAAATCGATTCGTGAACATGGTTCGAACTTAAACACACACTTTAATTGCGTTTAAACGCCGGTTACGAACACAATCGGTTTGAATAACCGAAGCTTTAATCATAGAACCGTTCAATCATTGAAACCTAATAATAATCTAATTAATTGCACCAAAAATGATCGTTAAACTATTCCTAAACTTTCAATAAACATAATTCTATCTGAAACACACGAAATCATCTCATTCGATTCTTTCTTCATCGCGAACCTGCAACCCAATCTAAATCCACCTTCCGAGCAATCTAAACTGAAATATAAAGGGCTTAGAGTCGTGAACATCCTCTGAAAGCTTCACACGAAGTTAATTTGATTATCGTCAGCATTTGCACATCAATCAAACACAACGTTGGTCGCGACCTGTTCATCATTTGTTCTTGTTGATTTAAACTTCAATCCGTGTAATTAAAACCACCTACCTGCTCGATTTTACATGAGGACACAAAAGCCCCATGATCACTAGCGTTAACAGTAACGTGTTGGTGATCAATTTGTTGATTTCGAATTAGGGTTCATAGTGATTTGGAGGTTTTCAACTGATTTGTGTTTATAAAATATGGGAATGGGTTTCTGTCAGGCATAGGCGCCCTAGCCTAATGGTAAACCACTCCCATGTCATCCTTGAGGTCCCGGGTTCGAACCCGGACAACCTCAAACATTTTTTAAGGCTTTTCGGCCTTTAAATAAATTATGGAAAATTTTTATAATTATAAAAATTATTTTTGTAAACTTTAAATATTTTTAAGGACACCAAATTATTTTCTGTAAATTTTTAAATTTAAATAATTAAATATTCTTTTAATAAAACATTTTAACAAAGGTTATTTTTGGATTATTTCTTATAAAATGGATTTTAAATAATAATTTAAATTAATAAATTATTATTGGTCAATACGTTAATTATTGTTTAATCATGTTATTTTAAATAATTATAAAAATCTATTTACATCATATATTTAAACTTTACAAATTATTATAAAGGATTTAATTTTTTTCCTCCATATTAAATTACCTAAATGGTATATTTCTTTTCATTGGATTAAAATATATTTAATTTCATTAGCTAACCTTAATTATTTATAAAAACCCCAAATTCCTATTGAAACCCTAATTCACGTTTAATCTTTAATATTTAATTTCATGCCTCTCTTTTACTTTATTTCACACCTTTTGGGGTGAGACATGTTAACTTTATAAACTTGCACTTGTAAACATCTTGGTACTTGTAAATGCACATGCAATTCAACTTTACTTTTTGTCATGGTTATTTGTAATATTGTGAGTCTTATATGATGAACATTATATGTTGATAATCATTAACTATTGCTAGCCTGGAGATGTCATAGATCTATGGGCCTGACAAGCCTATTTGGTGCTAAAGCCGAGGTTATTGCCGGCTCCTGATGACGTATGCTTGTTCATCATGGGAACCAAGTACACTTAGCTAATCGTTATAACTTGTAAATGATATTCTTGGTCAAGGTTTGATTATAGCTATATGTTATCTATAAACTTGCTTTACTTGTAACCATTGACATAAATTGCTACTTGTAAACTTTTATATATATATGTATGCTTAACCCATGGAAACTCACCAACTTTCAAAGTTGACCTTTATTTTTAACATGTTTCAGGAAATGCACAAGGTTGATGATTATCTTTGAAGCATGCTTACATTTAGGATTTGGACCTAGGAAAAATAAATAAAATATCTTGAAACTTGGAAGTTGAACTTTGTTTACTTTATTTCGTTGAGACATTTGGTTGTAATGTTTATTTCAACTTATGAATAATTATATTTACAATTTATGGTAGTGTTATGTGGCTGTGAACAATCTTAACCCTCACATCTCGACGTTTCCGCCGTTAAGGTTGGGGTGTGACAGATTGGTATCAGAGCCCATAACTATAGGGATTTAGATTATTAGAAATGGTGACCTAGACTATAGTTGATGCATGAACCTCATAAGAAAAATCTTTATGATCTTGTAAATCTATTTGTTGTATGCTACATAATGCTACCTGTTTAGGAGGGCCTTTTTATGTGCAACTTGATGCCTTTAGTTAGAATTGCCTTGTAATTGGGAAACTTGGTTGCTTTATCTCCCCTAAAACTTATTCTTAATCCTTTATTCTCTCGACGATGAAATCTCATAAACTTATTCTCGACGACACGTGGGAACGTACGCTTTATATTGAAAGGTTCAAATCTTTAGACTTTATGTCTAATCTATGAAAATCTCATCAAGGTTTTAATTCTATGAACCTAAAGAAATATTATGTGACACATAGACACCTGTATTCTGGATTTCCTGGCAAAAAGCCTTCAGGCTAAGGTAAGCATTTCGCATAAATCCCGTGGGACTAGTTATGCTTACCTGGGGATTTCTGGGATGAGTGATAAACTATGGTCAAAATACACAAGTTACTAAGGCAATTGGGTTAAGTCACCTTGACGTGTCAACGTTTCCAAATGGTAATGTGTTACCAAATGGAATCATTCCATGTGTGTTTTACAAGTCTTGAATAATCTTTGTTTAATTTATTATCTTCTACCTCCAAATTTCTGTGACTAACTTACTTTGTATCCAGCATGTCTCGTCATCATGGAAAGCGTGGTAGCTCCGACCGCAAATTAGCCGCCATGATTGCCCGTCAAATGGCTGCTGTCATTCCGACCATGGTTGCCGAACTGAATAGCACCTTGATGACCAACTCTAGTAACAACAACAATGGTAATGGGCAAGGAGAGAATAGTGCGAACCAAGGGCAAAACAACCAAACCTGCACGTTCAAGCACTTTAGCTCGTGCAAACCCACTAGCTTTAGTGGGAAGGAAGGAGCCACTGGACTTCTCAAGTTGTTTGAAAGCATGGAGAACACCTTCATCAACTGTGAGTGTCCCGAGGCGCTCAAAGTCCGTTATGCCACGAGTATGTTTCAACAAAGGGCACTTACGTGGTGGAATGGTGAGAAGAGGAACCGTGGTGCTGATGCTGTGTTGACACTAACTTGGGATGAATTCAAGAATATTGCCATCCAAAAGTTCTGCCCGAGAAGTGAGCTGCAAAAGTTGGAGGAGGAGTTTTGGAATCTCAAGAAAGATGGTGGAGATCATTTGGCCTATTCAACTAGGCATCACGAGTTGAGCATCCTGTTGCCTCACATGGTTGACACTGTTCCTAGAAACATTGAGAAGTTTATCAAGGGGGTGCCACCTCAAATCCAAGATGTCGTGGTGGGAAGTAGACCCACAACTTTGGAAGATGCCATTACCATCACCTCTCAACTTACTGAAAACCTTATTCGAGCGGGCACCTTGTCTGTCAAAGGTGCTAAAAAGTCTGAAAAGGTGGTCCCTGAAGCAGCTAAGGAGAGAAAGAATGAACCGTCTTACAACAACAAGAAACGCAAGTTCACACCGGCTCGTAATTTCGCTGTGGCTACATCCAAGGTACCTCAAAGACAACCCGTTCCTGTGGCACAAGCACCTGTTGCTAGGGCCTATACTGGTCCTCTACCTTTGTGCAATGTCTGTAGGTATCATCATGCGAGTAATACCCCGTGCCACATCTGTACACTGTGCGTTAAGTATAGACACTTGGTGGCTACTTGTCACCGTGCACCAAACAATGCCACGTTGGTTGCTAATCGTGCTTGCTACAATTATGGGGAACCTGGTCATTTTCGCCCATAATGCCCTCGTCTTGCGGGTAATGTACCACAAGCCCGAGGACGTGCCTTCAACATCAATGCAAACCAAGCAAAAGCAAACAACGATGTGGTGAACGGTATGTCAAACCCCAACTTTATGATCTAAGTTCTTTTGTTGCTTTACCTGTATCGTTAAACGTCTTTAAAACTGAACAGGTATGTTTCTTATTAATAATTCTTATGCCTACGTTCTGTTTGACTCTGGAGCCGATAAGAGTTTTGTCTCGTTAGAAATTGAGCCTATACTTGCTAAGCCACATACGAAATTAGAAAGACCTCTTACTGTCGAAGTCGCCGATGGAGAACCCATCACCGTTGATGTCGTTATTCGTGATTGCATTTTGAGCCTAAACGAGCATGATTTCTTTATCGACCTTATTCCTATGAAACTTGGAAGCTTTGACGTTATCATTGGCATGGACTGGTTAGCCAAACATCATGCTGAAATTATTTGTTTCGAGAAGTGCATTCGAATTCCTTTGCCTTCGGGGGATACATTGAAAGTATTCGGCGAAAAATCCTCCAAAGGACTCAAACTCATGTCGTGTACTCAAGCCCGAAAATGCCTAAGCAAGAATTACATGGCTTTCTTGGCCTACGTGGTCAACACGAAAGTCAAAGGGAAAGACCATAAGGATGTCCCGATTGTACGAGACTTTCCTGAAGTGTTTCCCGATGACCTTAATGGTTTACCTCCCGTGCGAGAAGTCGAGTTTAAGATCGATTTGATTCGGAAAGCGAACCCCGTGGCTAAGTCACCATATCGACTTGCACCGTCGGAAAAGCAAGAGCTAGCTAGTCAACTTCAAGAACTGTCCGACAAAGGCTTTATCTGTCCTAGCTCATCGCCTTGGGGCGCACCTGTTCTGTTCGTAAAGAAGATAGATGGATCGTTTCGTATGTGCATCGATTATCGTGAGCTTAACAAACTTACCATCAAGAACCACTACCCTCTTCCTCGCATCGATGATCTTTTTGATTAACTTCAAGGAGCTGCTATTTCTCAAAGATTGACTTATGTTCTGGCTATCACCAATTACGAGTTCATGATGATGATATCCCAAAAACTGCGTTCCGTACTCGATATGGACACTATGAGTTCATGGTTATGCCCTTTGGTTTAACAAATGCTCCCGCTGTCTTTATGGATCTCATGAATCGAGTATGCAAGCCGTATCTAGACAAGTTTGTGATTGTCTTTATTGACGACATACTTATCTATTCCAAGTCCAAAACCAATCATGAACTTCACTTGCGACAAGTTCTTGAGCTATCAAAGAAAGAACAATTGTACGCAAAGTTCTCAAAGTGCGAATTTTGGCTTGAGGAGGTCTAATTTCTAGGACACGTGGTGAATAGCCAAGGAATTCACGTTGACCCTGCAAAGGTGGAAGCTGTGAAAAATTAGTGTGTTCCTACAACTCCAACCGAAGTTCGTTCTTTCCTTGGTCTTGCTGGCTATTATCGACGTTTCATTGCCAACTTCTCTAGAATCGCGAAGCCGCTTACTTCCTTGACTCAAAAGAATAAACCATTCGAGTGGGGGTCTGAACAAGAGGAAGCCTTTGAAGCATTAAAGCACAAGTTGTGTAATGCTCCTATCTTGACCCTTCCCGATGGAAACGATGATTTCACCGTGTATTGTGATGCATCTAAACAAGGCCTTGGTTGTGTTCTCATGCAATGAGGAAAGGTCATAGCATATGCATCGAGGCAATTGAAGGTCCATGAGGTGAATTACACGACACATGATCTTGAACTTGGTGCTGTGGTTTTTGCCCTAAAGATTTGGAGACATTACCTTTATGGCACGCAATGTATAGTCTACACCGATCACAAAAGCCTACAACACGTTTTCAATCAAAAGGATCTCAATATAAGACAACGTCGTTAGGTCGAGTTGATTAGTGATTATGACTGTGACATTCGTTACCACCCTGGAAAGGCAAATGTCGTAGCCGATGCACTAAGTCGTAAGATTCATAACAAGATGATCTCGTATCAAGAAATTCGCGATCGACAACAATGGTTTGATACCTTGGGAGAATTTGATACTGAGATTTGTCTAGATGTTAACGAGACTACGTTGCTGCTGCAAAATTTGAGAATTGAGAATGACATCGAGACTTGTATCATGGAGGCTCAACAAGCGGTTCAAGAAGAAGGTAGAATGGGAGAGGAATTGGAGTACAATCTTCGAGCTCAACTGGAAACGAAACACAATGGGTTGATGTATTTCTTGAATCGAATTTAGGTTCCAAACCGTGATAATCTTCGTACCTTTATCATGAATAAAGCTTATCAAACTCGTTACTCAATTCATCCTGGTTCCGATAAGATGTATATGGATCTGTGTGGTCAATAATGGTGGCCTGGAATGAAGAAAGACATAGCAACTTACGTAGCTAAGTGTCTTACATATACGAAGGTTAAAGCTGAACATCAACGTCCTGGTGGATTGCTTGAACAACCCAAGATTCTTATGTGGAAATGGGAACACATATCTATGGACTTCATAACCAAACTACCTCGCACCTCTCGTGGTCATGATAGCATATGGGTGATCATTGACCGATTGACCAAGTCGGCACATTTCATACCCATATGTGACACTTATAAAACATCAAGGTTAGCTCGTATATACATTGATGAGATTGTGAGTCGTCATGGCGTACCTTTGCATATCATATCCGACCGAGACGCTCGTTTCACTTTGCACTTTTGGTCATCTAAGCAAGAACTCTTGGGTACTCAACTGGATTTAAGCACGGCTTACCATCCTCAAACGGACGGTCAAACCGAGCGAACCATTCAAACCTTAGAGGATTTGCTACGTCTTTGTGTCCTTGACTTTGGTGGTGACTGGGATACGCATTTACCTCTCGCGGAATTTTCGTATAATAATAGTTACCACTCGAGTATCAAGATGACACCTTTTGAAGCGCTTTATGGTCGTAAATGTCGTTCCCCGATCTGCTGGACTGACATTGGTGAAAATTTCATCACTGGTCCTGAGCTCATACAAGAAACGACCGATAAAGTCTCCATGATTCGCAAGAACCTTGAAGTGGCTAGAAGTCGACAAAAGAGTTATGCCGATAAACGACGCAAGCCGTTGGAATTTCAAGTTGGGGATATGGTTCTTCTTAAAGTCTCACCATGGAAGGGAGTCGTTCGCTTTGGGAAGAAGGGTAAATTAGCTCCACGATTTGTAGGACCTTTCAAGATCCTAAAAAGGATTGGGAAAGTGGCTTATAAACTGAAACTACCTTCCGATCTTAGCGGGGTTCATCCTGTTTTCCATGTCTCAAATTTGAGAAAATGTTTGGCTGACGAAAGTCTGTATGTCCCATTAGATGACATCCAGATCGACGAGTCATTATATTTTGTTGAGAAACCCGTTGAAGTCATGGATCGCATTATGAAGAAGACTAGGACCACTACCACCCCAATCATCAAGGTTCGTTGGGAGAATAAGCGTGGACCTGAGTTTACTTGGGAGCGTGAGGAGCATATGAAGAAGAAATACCCATACTTGTTCGTTTAGTTCATTCTTAATTTCGGGACGAAATTTTTAAAAGTTGGGGAGACTGTAACCTTTCGTGTTTTCGTTAATTAATAGTTAACCCTGTTATTATCTTGTAAGGACTATTTATGACATTTCTGAAACTTTGAGGGCTTGTTTATGCATGTTTATTAGTAAATTTAGAAGTTAATAAATTAATTTATTAAATAATAATAACAATAATAGTAATTACAACTTTTGTTTAAAACCTAACATTTAGTTATGATAATAAAAATAATAATAATAGTCAAAATAAAATATAAAAATAATAATAATAATAAAAATTAATAATCTATAAAAACAATTAATAAGTTATAAAAATAATTAAAACTTAAAGTTTAATTAAGTTGAGGAGGGTCTTTGTGTCAAATTTGAAACTTTAAATAGAAGTTTATGGCATAAAATAATAAAGTTAAGAAACTGCAGGGACCAATTGTGTAAAATTCAAAAAAAAAAAAAAAAACCCCAAACCAGATTTCCCCCAACCCCGTAATTCCGGCGAGGGGCTCCGGCCAACTCCGACGAGACCCCAAAATCATCGAAACCCTTCGAATCTTGACCCCAAACTGTTCCAAATCGATTCGTGAACATGGTTCGAACTTAAACACACACTTTAATTGCATTTAAACGCCGGTTACGAACACAATCGGTTTGAATAACCGAAGCTTTAATCATAGAACCGTTCAATCATTGAAACCTAATAATAATCTAATTAATTACACCAAAAATGATCGTTAAACTATTCCTAAACTTTCAATAAACATAATTCTATCTGAAACACACGAAATCATCTCATTCGATTCTTTCTTCATCGCGAACCTGCAACCTAATCGAAATCCACCTTCCGAGCAATCTAAACTGAAATTCATAAAGGGCTTAGAGTTGTGAACATCCTCTGAAAGCTTCACACGAAGTTAATTTGATTATCGTCAGCATTTGCACATCAATCAAACACAACGTTGGTCGCGGCCTGTTCATCATTTGTTCTTGTTGTTTTAAACTTCAATCCGGGTAATTAAAACCACCCACCTGCTCGATTTTACATGGGGAACAAAAGCCCATGATCACTAGCGTTAACAGTAACGTGTTGGTGATCAATTTGTTGATTTCGAATTAGGGTTCATAGTGATTTGGAGGTTTTCAACTGATTTGTGTTTATAAAATATGGGAATGGGTTTCTGTCAGGCATAGGCGCCCTAGCCAAATGGTAAACCACTCCCATGTCATCCTTGAGGTCTCGGGTTCGAACCCGGGCAACCTCAAACATTTTTTAAGGCTTTTCAGCCTTTAAATAAATTATGGAAAATTTTTAATAATTATAAAAATTATTTATGTAAACTTTAAATATTTTTAAGGACACCAAATTATTTTTTGTAAATTTTTAAATTTAAATAATTAAATATTCTTTTAATAAAACATTTTAACAAAGGTTATTTTTGGATTATTTCTTATAAAATGGATTTTAAATAATAGTTTAAATTAATAAATTATTATTGGTCAATACGTTAATTATTGTTTAATCATGTTATTTTAAATAATTATAAAAATCTATTTACATCATATATTTAAACTTTACAAATTATTATAAAGGATTTAATTTTTTTTATCCATATTAAATTACCTAAATGGTATATTTCTTTTCATTGGATTAAAATATATTTAATTTCATTAGCTAACCTTAATTATTTATAAAAACCCCAAATTCCTATTGAAACCCTAGTTCACGTTTAATCTTTAATATTTAATTTCATGCCCCTCTTTTACTTTATTTCACACCTTTTGGGGTGAGACATGTTAACTTTATAAACTTGCACTTGTAAACATCTTGGTACTTGTAAATGCACATGCAATTCAACTTTACTTTTTGTCATGGTTATTTGTAATATTGTGAGTCTTATATGATGGACATTATATGTTGATAATCATTAACTATTGCTAGCCTGGAGACGTCATAGATCTATGGGTCTGACAAGCCTATTTGGTGCTAAAGCCGAGGTTATTGCCGGCTCCTGATGACGTATGCTTGTTCATCATGGGAACCAAGTACACTTAGCTAATCGTTATAACTTGTAAATGATATTCTTGGTCAAGGTTTGATTGTAGCTATATGTTATCTATAAACTTGCTTTACTTGTAACCATTGATATGAATTGCTACTTGTAAACTTATATATATATATGTATGCTTAACCCATGGAAACTCACCAACTTTCAAAGTTGACCTTTATTTTTAACATGTTTCAGGAAATGCACAAGGTTGATGATTATCTTTGAAGCATGCTTACATTTAGGATTTGGACCTAGGAAAAATAAATAAAATATCTTGAAACTTGGAAGTTGAACTTTGTTTACTTTATTTCGTTGAGACATTTGGTTGTAATGTTTATTTCAACTTATGAATAATTATATTTACAATTTATGATAGTGTTATGTGGCTGTGAACAATCTTAACCCTCACATCTCGACGTTTTCGCCGTTAAGGTTGGGGTGTGACAATACCCTGACGATATTCTTTCTTCCTTTATCAATACCCTGACGATTCTCGCTATTAAGGTTTGGGTTTTCCTTTTGTTTGCTCTTTTCGGGGCTTTGATTTTCGTTGGTTTTCTATTTTGGACTGTGTCACCTTCTTACAGCTTTGATTTTCGTCTCTTTTGTGTATAGTGTTGGGCTTTGACTTAGTTTTTGGGTTACGCATGTTCTGGTGTGTTATGTATTTGGGGTTTTGTGCGTTTTATTTTGTGTATTTTGTTGATTTTGAACCTTCATTTGATTTTGATTTTGGTTGGGGGTTACGTTAAAACTAGCATAGCCGCGGCAACGCGCGACGCCGAAACCTAGTTAATATATATAAATAAAGAACATAAATGAACAAACATAAACAAACGTAAATGACGAACATAAACGAACATATATAAACGAACGTTCATGAACGTAAACGAACGAAAAAACATGTGTTCATGTTTGTTCGTTTAATTAAACGAACAAAATTTTTTTGTTCATGTTCGTTCATTTCCTAAATAAATGAATATAAACGAACTCCCCGCAGAATAGTTGCTTCAAGTTTTGTAAAAAAGTTTTGCATATGTATATTATTATTTTTGTATGAATAACATTATTACACATATAGATGATTATAGTCTTTTATGCATATATGTGCATTTGAAAGTGTAAAAAAGTTTACACCGTCATAAATTTTGTAAAAAAAACTACTATATTTGTAAGTGTTGGTAAAATTTACAAAAATAAAAATGTTTATACTTGTGAATATACATAAAAAAATCATAATCTTGTATATGTGTAATAATATCTTTACGGGATTTTATAAATTCTTGTTATAATATTTGTTAAAAAAAACCTATTGAATTTTAAGTAGATCCTATCCTCTTTAATAGCCTCCAAATTCTTTCTACAGATTACGAGGTACAACAATAGGGTTCCAAAATCTCCATTAAATCTCCATACAAAGTTCGTATCATCTCCGACCTCCATTAACGAAACTCGTAAGCTGTTCTTCCAACGATATAAAATTATCTCTATGTTGTATGATCTTGAAACGCCTGATTCTCTACAATTACTGTTTTATTTTTTCTCACCTTTTGTTCTTGATTTCCAGTAGTTTTACAGAAATTCGTAATCAAATTGAAGGATTGATTAATGAATTTAAGTACACAAACACGCGATTGATCAGTCTGCACGATTTTCTTTCAGTTATTATCGTGAAAAATGTGATCTTTTTCATGAGGGTTTCTTGTCTACCACCACCCCCTTTGACATTTTTACTGTTTTTTAACTTTTTATGAGTTTTAGTTCTTCAATTTCGATTAACATTATTGAGGATTATTATTGGGTTGAGTTAATTTTTGAAGAAATCGTTGTCTTATCACTTATGACTTATGAACCATATTGTTTGTATTGGTTTAGTGACTTTAATCATCAATGTTTCTTTCTCGTTTTATTGAGGATTATTATTATTATTAGCATTCTGAGATTTAAAACTTATATTCTGCTAACATAACTTAGGGTGATTACTGTAAGAAAGAATTTATTGAACAAATCATGCAAATTATCTCACACTTGGCCTTAATATGCGCTGTTTTCTTTGGTCATTTATGAGCCTCTTATCTTTTTGATCTATACCCAATTGTTATACTTTATGTATAATTGCTGATACAAGCTATTCATAACACCATAGGCAAATCCTTCATCCTATATAGACACAAGAGATACTAGGCTCAGAAGGAATGCATGACCTTAAGTACCACCGACGTGTTTTGCACACATTGGATGTGGTGCATTGTTTTCTCTGGTCATACATAAGCTTTTATCCTTTTGATCCATGTTCGATTGTTGTAGTGTTTTTATGTATAATTACTGGTACAAACTATGTATAACACCACAGTTAAATCTCACATCCTCCATGGATAGAAGAGATACTAGGCTCATAAGGAATGTCCGACCTACATGTTTTGGACACATTGGAAGTGGACGAGAGAACCCTACAGTCAAGAGTGTTTAGGTGAGGTAACTCTAGAAAGCAACCAAAAGCAAAACCACAAGTTTTTTGTTGGCAGATAATATTGGTTGGTGTAAGGGGAGAAATATCACATATAGCTCTTTTTCCACCTATTAGAGGTATTAGTAACCACGTGACCTATGCATATCCGTTATTTCTCATTATCACATTGAATCTTTCTCCACACTAAGAAATTATTGTGAATTTTAATGATTATTGCCTTATAAGCTTTAGATCCTTAATGGCTTAAGTTGCAAAGGGTGATTGTTGAATTTTTATATATTTGCATAAAAGATATCATGTTAGAAGCACACATGTTTGAATTAGGCACATAATTCCGATCATTTTCAAAATATATTATTTAATCTGTAACCTTTAAAGTGCTAATCTTATTATGTATTTGGATTGTGACCTTATAAGAGTAAGTTGCGAATTGCTTTAAACTTTAATGGTCAATAAAAATAAACTTACATTGAATTGAAAAGTTTTACTTATTTCACCAATTCACCCAGACATAACAAGGATTGGAATCTGAAAATTAAAATGGTAACATTTTTATCGACAAGGCCATATGATTTTATAGATTACAAATCTAGTGATATATGGCTCAGTTTTTCATATATTTGAATAACCAGACGTGGCTACTTAGGTATTGAATATTAAAATTGTAGGCGACCGTGAAATTGGGATGATTGACTTATCAAGTGAACATCAAGTTCTCTTTTACATCTTCAGATGAGATTTTGGCTTAAAAGAACTGAAGGTAGTGGATAAAAGGTTGTTATCAGTGTATGCTTTCTCTTTGCATTGACTAAAAGTTTAAATTTTAAGGAACTAGATCACATGTTACTTGCATACATGAATAGTAATTTGAGAACATCATAAAGATGGTGCCGACCCTCAGCTAATGATACTAACTACTAGAAAGAGCTTCGAGTTTCTCTTCATATACCTATTTCTTCATATTCACTGTTTTCCAATTGTTATAGGCCATTTATGATAATCATGTTTACAAGCTCCATGTAACACCATAAGCGAATCTCACATCTACCGTAGGCAGATGCTAAGCTCATAAGGAATCTCACATCTACCGTAGACAGATGCTAAGCTCATAAGGAATGTCTGACCAGTGACCGCTACTACCACCAACATGTTTTAGGTGCGTTGGATGTGGATGAGAGAACTGCCCAGTTAAGTGTGCTTGGGTGAGGTAAATCTAGGATTGGTGACCCTATGGGAAGTCTTTACCTGGGCAAGTTAAATAAAATATGAGGATTGTTCTGGGCGGACAATATTAGTTGGTATGAGGGGAGGAAGGCTCCATACAACTCTTTAATTCCACCTATTAGGTGACTTGATAACTCAACTCAAGAATTGCTTAAGCAACCTCTGACTCACAAACCACATGAGCTATTCATATCATTGTTTCTCTTTATCATTATGAATCTTTCTCCACTCCAAGAAGTTATAGTGATTTTTTAATTGACTCATAAGTTTTCTTTTATATGTTACCTTTAAAGTGCTTATCCTTTTCTGTATTTGAATTGTGATTTTATAAAGAGTAAGTTGGCAGCTGAATTGAACTTTGTACCAATCACTATAAATAAAGTTCCATTCGTTTAAAAGGTTACTTATTTCATGCATATATAACAGAATTAACACCTGAATATTAAAATGGTAACACTTTTTTCAACAAGGGGATGATTACTAAAGGGGCATATGGTTTTTTAAAGTACATTGATTTATGGCTCAGTTTTTCATATTCTTTTAATCACTAGGCATTTTAGGAGACCATGAAATCAGATGAGATTTTGGCTTGAAAGGACTGAATTTACTAGATATTGTCATTATTTTGTTGTGATCAATACTAGTGTATATTCCCCCTTTGCATTTACTGAAATTTGAGATCCAATGAAGCCCGATCACATGCCATTGATATTCATAGTTAATATTTTGACATCATTATATATGTGGCACGCAACTGATGATACTACCTACCAGAAAGAGTTTGAGGTTTCACTTTATTTACTTTTTTCCTTAAAAACACTTATCTTGATAAAATTTGACTTTGTACAGATCATATCATTTTGATAAAAGAATGGAGGAACCGTTTATACTGAGAGTGCCACCCTCTGTTGCTGAGCGTATAGATCGCCTTTTAAATGAGAGCGCTTCAGATGACAATTCCCTGGATTTGTCATTCTCCGGTAAGAAGGCATCGCCTTCATTATTAACCTTTTAATTTTTTTCAAATTTGTCTATTTGTATATTTTTTGATGCAGATGATGGGAGGAATGGTACATTTGTTATAGGCAATGAGCATTTTCCTGCATCCCTATTGGACCTTCCAGGCATTGTGGAGTCTTACAAGACTTATGATGACAGCGTTCTGATAAAAACCTCAGATGTTGGCCAAGTAAGATGTGTTGCTTATGCATGTTTTCAAGTAAACATGATTGTGATTCATTTGCATCCAGTGATGTGTATATATTATTACGACAGATGATTATGGTGAGAGAGGAGGGTGATCCTGCTCCAGATGTGGTGGAGTACCGCCATGGTCTTACCCCGCCAATGAGAGATGCTAGAAGACGAAGATTTCGCAGGGAGCCTGATTTAAATGTATAATTTTTCCTCATCCTGAACTGTTTTTGGTTTAAGATTCTTCTAGAGATGGCAAAACGGGTGGGTTGGGTAACGTGTCACAACATGTAATATATGGTACATGTTGAAATGGGTTTGGTTAGTTGTGTTGATCAGAAACACTTTGTTTATAACTTTTATCTTTATAAAATAATTCTTGTCAAACACAGTTATATATATATATATATATATATATATATATATATATATATATATATATATATATATGTTTTTAACAATGATCTAGTTTTTGGAGTATAATGATTTAGGAAGTTTTATGCGTTAAATAGGGTTTTATTTACACCAAAAATGAAACATTTGTTTCCCTTTTGTTCATTGAATGCAATGAACTATGTTTTTGACCATTTGATTTTGGTATCGATATGCATTTCAGCCTGAACTTGTCCGGCGGGTAGAGAGAGATCTGCTGAACATCATGAACGGTGGAACAGCTGAAAATGTCGATATCCTTTCTTGCTGCGTTTTTTCTAACTTTTCCGCATGGTACATAATAATAAGATGCACGACACTGAAACGTTTTAAATGTCTGTTTTGAACTTAAATGGAAGTTAGTTATAGAATCTTTTCATCAAAAGAAAAAGCTCTAGCATAGTCAAAACATATCTGATGCAGGGACATATTGTCTTTTCAAAAACTTTAAGGGTAATTTAGTCATTTCACAACCCCCACCCACCCCCCACCCCTTTCTTTTTTTTCCTTTTAATTTGGTACATATGAAATTGGATACATGCTTTGTGTTACACATGATAAAAAAATATTATCTTATTACCATATTAATATGATTTTTGGAGTAGAGCAATTTGTTAGGTTTCATGTATTATTATATATAAATTATATACACTTGGTGATTTTTAATCGTTAGACACTTTTCCTTTTAAGTTATTCTTTTTATATTTACCCGTTTGACCCGCTAGAGACATGTAACTTGAACTTCTCACACATAAAATTATTCTATGAAATTCTCGGTTCTGTATATTCCTTGACATTCTTTTTACATACGGAAATGGGCGAACAAGAGGAAGTCGGCGATGAGACTGCTCGCAATTCCAGGAAAAAGCCAGCACCCGCACCCGCACCCACTGCAAAACCGAGTGTTTTTGTGGCTGGAACAAATGCTGTAGAGCCTGAAAGAAGTGATTCTGATGAGTCTGATGATTCAATGTAATATTCCTCAGCAGAAAACATGTATTATAAGAGGTAAACAAAATGAAGAATATAAAACCCTGTAATATTTTGAGGTAAATTATAATGCAGTTTCTTGCAGTTTAAGAAATGTAGTAGAAAAACTGGTTGAAATTTACGGAAAACTTGTTTGTTTGACAAGTTCTTACATCTCTAAAACTTGTACAAGCTCTAAACGCGTATAGCACAAGTCAACGGGTGTTTTGGATCCTCCAATGTGAGAAGTGACCCCATTGACGTCACATGTTGTGACACCAGATGTGGTTTTATATAATAATACCGACACAAATTAAGAGGCATTAGCTGTTCCAATAGTTAAAATATGTGTTATTTTAACTGTGCTTATCTATTCGTCTTTCAACAGGTTCGCACACCCAACCTCTCTCAAAAGAAAACCCATTACTGAAAAACCTACAAGCTTAACTTTAAGCATTTTGTTTATCATCATTTATTTTGTTGTTGATATTGGTACAAATATAATTGTTAAAGAGTTTTAGAATTTGGATAGTCTTTTGCTCTATTTATATTGTACAAATAACAAAAAAAAATTTAAACAGCCGGCAATTTTATTAGAAATAAACATAACGAATTAGCAAGATGCTAGATTACAACATGGAATACGATCGATGTTACAAGGAAAAAGTACACTATGTCTGCCAGTCTAATCTTGACATTTTCCCTCTATTTCTAATCCAAATGAAGGATTTCCCTCTATTTCTAATCCAAATGAAGGACGTTACCTTAATATCATCTAATATCACTTCCGCTATCCTCGCCTTATCCTTGAAGACTCTATTATTTCAAGTTTTCCATATGCACCATAATGCCGAGAGGAATAACTTTGTCAATTACTAGTTTCCAATTTTTCACCAAGTTCATATTTAATCCAACCGGAGTGCCCAGATAAGTAAAAGGCGATGACCCAACTTGACAATGAAGAGACTTAACGATCTGAGACAGCAACATACAAAAGGCACAACAGGAACTTGTCACAGGCCTTGCAAATGAATTCAATGAATATTAAGTCTAACACAATATTCACAACACAAAGTTTTAAATGTTATCAATCAAGTTAACATTTTGTTTTTTATAAGAAGTTACGTATGTTATCAACTTCTCCTTCAATGCACGGTCACAACGATATTTTGCCTTAGTTTTATCTTGGTTTTATGGGGGTAAAACGTCCAATTTGGCCATTATTTGATGACATTGAACTTGGAAGGTTGGAAGTACGAGTCGATGCCACCATAGCAGAAACAATTTTTCTAAAGACTAAAGTCGATTGCAAGTCACATCCCCGAAATGAAGCTCATACATCCGACATACCATTGTTTTTTATCATTCTGGAGGAAACTCACACCAGTATGATAAAACCCCTAGAGTCAGGATCATACCCTTCATCACCATGCCGTTGAACCGAACGCCTAACTAATTGCCTAATTTAAATGTTACTACTAAAATATATATTATCTATCTATTAAAAATCAAACTTAATGAATAGTGTTTTTAGAATCGTAGACCGTTCATTTTGAAATCGATGGTTGTGGTTGTTTGTCAGTGTTAAACTGAAAGAAGCGTGACACGTATCTTCACCGACTAACACGTGTAAGTGTAACATTCTTCTTCAGTTATTGGTGTTGAAGGTGAAAAAATTACACACAAAGAATTTGGGGAGCCGGGAAAATAAACCGGCTTCCACCGCGCAATGCCTACCGAAATTGGATCGACAAATAAGATCAAATTGATTATTATGTCTACTAGAATGCATGAATATGTGATGCGTTTCTCGATCAGATTCAATCCTCAGCCTCAAGTAGTTTTTATAAGGTTACTATATCAAGAATTAATTGATTATTATGTCTACTAGAATGCATGAGTAGATGTCATTAGAGATCGAAACATACATGGACACTAGGTAATACTAATTATTGCTAACTAGACCTTTTTTTCGTGGTAAACTACTTACTTTTTCAGATTTTTATTTTACCACTGTTCTTATTAAATATAGTCAAGTTTCAATGATCTATGGCTGATATCACTAGTAAACAATGACGGAGCGAAGAATTTTTTACAGTGGATCATTAAGTTTCGGTGTTATGTTTTTCATTTGACATATAGATTTTTAGAGTCGGGTTAGGACCCAAAAAAACTATAATTCTCAATCTATTTCTCAAACTAACTCGAATTTCCAATCCTTTGTACTCGCATAGGTCTCCTCAAATTCTATTTCTTAATCCATCGTAAAAACGAATGTGTCAGTTAATGATAACTTATTCAGGTAGATATTATAATTTACGGCGCAGCTTTTTGCCCTAATTTGATGAAAACATGTATATATCATTTTATAAATTCTCAACAATATTACAGTTTAGAATTCATGTCAATGCATCATTTCCCCTTTTGTAACCTTAAAAGAAATTCTAAATTGAAATATACGTGATATCCTACTTTGTATACCGTATTGGTTTTTTCATTAATGTAATGTCTATTAAATTGACAAAAGTTAAAAAACAATAGTAACCCAATTATAAATACATAAAATTGAAAAAACCAATGATCTTTTTGTCCAGTAGTCAAGGGGGAGGTGGGAAACTTTGCATCTCTTGAAAGTTTAAAGTTTCAACTTTGGAATTAACAAATAATTATTAACTTGGTGATACTAACAACTAACCACTAACCTGTTTTTCAAAAAAAAAAAAACAACATAAAATTGAAAATATTAACAAAGAGAACCTCATCCGTTTTGTTGCTTTTAGCATATATCGATGCTGACTGATTTCAATCTGATTCCGATCATTGGTAGATTCCACTCAAACATTGAATTCATTTTTTTGGTAGAGATTTGTCACATAAGGGTCAAAAAAGTTTCAATGGCTTAACGTGATAACTTCGTATTTTAGACATCCACTTTGGTCCACTAGGAAATTCACCTCCATGTTTCTTAAGCAACGGGGCAATCGCAAAACAAATGTTTTACATCTTCAATACCCAAACGACACAAAGGGCAGGCAGTGGACCGAATATTAATGTTTCTTAGCGTTAGGGGTGTTTATCGTATCGGATAACAGATTATTAGGATCTGAAAATTTCATAACCCTATCGGAAATCCAATCTGATCTGAATAAGGGATATCTCTACCCGATCAGAATCTATTCAAATTCAATTTGGATCGGATTCGGACAAATCTGAATAATCTGAATTAATCCGAATAAACCAACTAACAATTTTTTCTATTTTTTATTCCTATCTTTTGGGCTAATTTTTTATTTTCTTAATATTTTACTAGTTTAAAATCATTATAAAACATATAAACCAAACAATAAAAATCTTCCTTAAACGCAAATTCAAAATTCAAACATAATAGATAATTGTACAGGACCCAAAGATCAGAATCTTTGTTTTAGAACAACAATCAATTATTATGTAATTGTTTAGGATTTGAGAATTGGAAGGTGTCAAGACTCTTGAGTATTGGAATGAAAACATAATAGATAGTTAGATAAGAGTATTAGGCTAGAAACATAGTGGGATTCTTATTCGGTTTAATCGGATGATCGAATAATCCAAATAAAAAAAACTATACTATCCGAAATCCTTGAGAAGTTGATATAGCTAGTTAGCTACTATCAATCCAGGTTCTATACGAGGCTACAGAGATCGAAGGATTTCAAGATATCTCCATACCACACCCATTTATCGTCACCCGAATTGAAAGGATAGCTCCTTAACAGGTCTTGTAAATCATTAATGTCTTGAGAGACTACATTCATATTCCTAGATCTTTTCTAGGTTCAGTGAAACCCAATGGTATTATCAGCAAGTCTTTGAACCATTTGCGAAATTAGAGCGTTCTTGCAAGATTCTATTACAAACAGATTAGGAAAGACATCCAAAGGCACGAGAAAGCGTGTTAGAAAGCATTGATTGTATGCATTGAGCCACAGGATAAACTTCCCACTCACATTGAAAGGTCGATACACATGGGGTGATCATGAAAACCCTACCATCATACACGAGGCAATTGCATACGACCTATGGATTTTCCATGCTTATTTTGGAGTAGAAGGATTGAACAATGACATCAACATCATATATATCATCAAATATTCAACAAAGTATTAGATGGTAAAGTGCTTCCATACATTTTATAGTGACTAACACACAAAATAACACATCATACTATGTTGTGAATGCAATATACCCTGAATGGGTCGTGCTTGTAAAAAGCTTCAAGTATCCATAGAACCTGAAGATGTGAAATTCAAAGCACGCCATGAGTTAGTAAGAAAGGATGTCATAAGAGCATTTGGTGTTCTCCAAGCTCGATAGAACACTATGCAAGAGCGGACATCACGAGGACCGGAAAATTATGATATGATCTATGTTCGTATCATCATAGAATTTAATTTGGAATTATTCATTTATGAAGGTTATAATCTGGTTAAATTGTTTATAAATAATCTAATGTGCTTATTAATTGATGTGTATTAGTTAATTTATTTTAGTATAAAAAATGACATAATTGTAATCTTTTTAACGGCGGAATTGCAATCATTTTAATTAAATAATCATAATACTTGAAAGATCCAGAACATTTCTATAAGATATGAATTAATTTAGTTGATAGAGATTATATATAAAAATGGTTTTGAGGCGTGTAGATACTTTAGATAATAAGAGGTTTTACATTGAGGTAGCCGGTCTAAATCATATTATTGTTGTTTTAAGGTAATGTTAAAATGAAAATCTAGTGTGGTTGTAAGAACTTACGAAAATCCGTTAAGATCAATCAAAACCACAACCTTTTATATGCATTATAATGTTATTTAAAAATTGATTAAAATTGATCTGATGGGTTTTTCAAGTTCTTGCTATAGCATATGATTTTCATTTGAACTTTTTCTAGTTTATTTAATAGTGTGTATAGGAAAATTCTTTGTTAGATTTTAAAAGTTTTTCTTTTCAACATCTGTTGTGACAAATAACAAATTTCATAAATCAAAATGTAAGCTTAGTTTGTGTATTTTAAAACTATAAAACGGTTGAAAACCCTTCTAAAATGGAATGCAAGTATATATTAATACAATGGGAATTAAGGGTTTTAGATTAGACTCATCAGCTGTGAATTTATAACAATATATGAACATAAGAGCCTGACTAAAGGAGGTGTAACAGATAGAAAAATGTTGTTACGTGTAGAATTACATAGTTTGTAATAATGAAATATAGTGATATTGATGTGATAATGATCACACACTTTTTAATGATTAAATATAAGTTATTATTCTTATTTATTTTAACACATATGTTTATAAATTCAGTTATAGCGTGAATGCGTGATGGCCATATCTTATGGTTGTAATAGATCATGCATTTGCGCTTATGACCATGTTAAATCTTACAATATGTTTAATGCTCATCTACATCATATCCAATAGTTAATTTCTTGTGATGCTTATTATGATAACAACATATTGTCTATACATATAATTTATTATTGACTCGTTTATACAAGACAATAACAACAAAGGAGATCCCTAACAAGACATTTTTATCCCTAAATCAACATGAAAGTTTGCCATTTATGATGAAAATATGCTGGAATTCCTCGTAGTGTTTAATCTAATAAAATGCAACTGAAATCTAACAAAACGAGAAAACATCTTTTTTAACAAGATCCCACTGGTGATCCATTTACAAAAGCTTAAGAACACTAATAATCACAACCATAGGATGTTTGAGAAACCTTACCTTCGTTGATGTTGAAGATCACCACTAAGCAATCATACACTGTACCAATGCGTATCAAAACTGTGCTAGCCAAACTCACAGCCCGAACCACCTGGTCTTGGTTGTGTTCGAAGACCGGAAAGATTGAGGAGAGGGGGATTGGGTTTTGGTCTTGTGCAATCTCTAACTCCTTTAGGTGTGTTATGTTAGTGTGTTTTAAGAGCCAAAACTTTAACCCTTATTTACAACCACAAGTGAAACCCTAATTAACAAGCTTTGCACCGAAGTTATTAGTTTAACTCATTAACTAATTTATTAGCTTAGCCAATCAAGTTATTATGCTTCTTAAATGGCTTCACTAATTAAACCTATTACTCATTTGTTTCATTTTTATATGTGTATATATGTATGATTATTAATTGTGACAACCACTAATAACTATTATGATTATAATTTATATAATCTTAATTGCATAAATAAGATGATTAATGCTTATCCTAAACAATCATTAATTTATCGTTCAGTGAAGATTAACTGATATTCTAGGATAATAACACCTCATTTGATTTGATTAAATGTTTAAACTCTTAAAACAAGCCAATTAGTTGATGTTGCTCGTTGTATGACTCTTAAAAAATCAGCTTCATTGTCATTACCATGCCATGTTGATTCTTGGGCATATCGTGTTCAACAAAATAATGATAGCATAGAAACTATTTTTATATAGTGATTTATCCTAACCATTTTTGTTACCATAGTCGATATTTTTTATTAAAATAAATTAAATTTTAATAATACAAATTATGACTTATTGGCTGGCATACTAATTTTTAATTATTGTCAATTTAACAAATGACAGTTATAACTTTTATTTTTGTTACTAAAACAATTTCACTTACATAACCATCAGAAATTTACACTTGATTTTCATTCCATCTCATTTACAAGGAATGTACTTTCTTTGTGTCTCATGTAATCATCCATGTGAGCACTATCAAGTTTAAATTGTAATCTATATCTATACTACTATATAATACGTATTAGAAGGATAAGATGGTAATTTCATTCAAAGTGTAAGACATCTTTAAGCATAGTATACGAGTGTTTTATGCAATAATTTCACTTTTGCCTCCATTTAATTAACTTGTTGTAATTATTGTATTATTTAATACACATTATTAATACATTATTTAATAATATGATATTATTTAATTCACTTATTAAATTTTATTTTATTTATAATAATATAATCTGACATTTAAATTTTATAGTTACTAATCATATTTTTATAACTAAATACTATTTAAATTTAAGTATTATTTTATTTAAAAACTTATATCTATATTACTATATAATACATCTCTTTGGATAGAGATTTAATTTTACCAAGCATACAAGTTTTTAAGCAACATGTATAAAGGAGTGCAATACATTTAAGAGTGATAGAATAGTGAATTGATTAAGATAACACTTTATGGGCAATATGGTAAATTTATCCATTAAATTTTATATAGCTTGATATTTTTATATTTACTAATTATATTTTTTATAACTAAATACTATTTAAATTAAGTATTATTTTATTTAAATATTTAAGTATATAACTTATATATATCTTTATATTTATAATAACTATAATACTAATATTTTCTAGAGGATAGAATGATAATTTTACATATGGATTAAGGCACCCATTTGAAAAGTCATGCTTAAATTTCAAAATATTAACCATTTTATTTCATTATGTACTTACAATAATGTATAACATATGATGTTTATAATACAAATGCTAAACATATACACGTGGCTAAACAAAATCACAATTTACTTTTAATGTCGTTCATTCATTGCTATTGAGCACTAATCCCTCTTCCCATTTCCCTTGACGGTTGTTAACAGCTCAATAACAATCAAGATGGTAATTTGTGGTGACAATTTCTCCGTTAACTTTATTCGGTCTATGCAAATCACCATCAAAAGCTGTATCTGGTTATCATAAAACTATAACGTACATTCATAAAACGAAACCCCCCTAAAATCTAGATAATAAGTGATTTCCGACCACAAATACCACTCATGCTTTCACTGATCTTGTTGGGATAATATAGTTATCTTAAAGACTTTTGTAATATACTTAATTGTTTTCCTTCATTCAATTTTTTCAATAATTATATTTTAATTTTTTTATTTACATCATAACGCACCGAGCCGCACTGACTAAATCGAATTCCCAAAAAATCACGCAACAGTTGTACCACCGCAATGCGCGGGCATTTCTACTAGTAATTATATAAGTGAGATGTCTTTGACAATTAAAATGAAGTTATGAGTGTAATTATCTAATTATATTATGAATAATTATCAAATAATAGACCATAATTTTAATTATTAACATATAACTTACCTTTTATTAAAAAAATCGTAATATATGTCTTTTTAATAACCACATTCTTCTCATAAAATCTAGAACCAATAATATTTAATTTGTAACTGTTTTACGAGTCCATTGCAAGAAATCTTTCGTCAGCACTTATATCACTCGACCAACCACAAGTTTAGTTGTGTTGTATGTAATTATAATACGTAGGGGTACATTAGTAAATGAACCATGCTTTATATGTCTATGTTTGACTTAAATTAAGTAATACAATATTTGGTAGTCTAAAACGCCCTTTAATTCATAAAATATAAAAAAGCACTCTTTAATACAGAGCAAGGAATTGTATTTTCTAATATATATGCGTTAGAATTCTTATGAATCAAGCTTTACTTATAAAACATGTTAAAATTTTAGTTTATTATTAAAAAGTGATTTCAAATATACAGTTTTGATCTAATTTGTACTCTATATTATCACAAGTGAAATCTTGTTATTTTCACGTAAATCTATTTTATATCTTAAACGGTATGGCAAATTGGTATATTTTTAAACTTTTTTTTTAATTATAACAAAAACATAATAAATACATGAACTTTATTAATGTATTTAGTGGTTATAAAGAAAATATATTTATTATCGGTAGTTTAGTGCTCTTATTAGTACATTCTGACTGTGTTTTTATTATATACAGTCTATGCTATTTATTGTTTATAGTTTATGTGTAAAAAGATCTTTTTTGAAATGTAAGTCTGTAAACACTGTAAAACCTTTTTATTCATCGGATTAGAGGAAGCATTTTTCTTTGTCTCATTCTCCGTGTATCCTACTATTGAGTGGGATTTTAATATTTGCTTATTTGTAAAGATAATATCTTATGTTATATGGAAATTATGCAAGAATATTCATAAAGTGATTATTCTTGTGTGAATGTCTCTTAATTATATGAAAAAATCATAAACAATAAGTATAAAATTATAAAACGTTGAATTAGAATCTAATTAAACAAATACGATTCTGAGAATATTATTTACATATCCACTCGCTATCCATTTAAAGATTACTAAAATATATTTTCAAAACTTTTTCAAATTTAGATTTTATTATTAAATGAAAAATTAAACTTGTGAGTTAAGGCAACGAAGGCATTGAAAATTACCACGTGGGTCCTGAAATCGAAATTGACATAAGCAGTGGCGATGTTCAAACCGGTCAATTCAAATGGTTACTTTGTTAGCAAAATAATTGGACAATTTTGACTTTTTCTTTGACAACTTCCAACACTATGGCATTGCCCTTTTCTTTTCTTTTTTCCCCTTTTAATTTTTATAAATCTAGACAAGTTAAATGAAAAAAAGAAAAAAGTGATGATATAGACTCAAGATTATTGTTAAGTGGGTGAGTAGTATACTACGGGCGTGAATTTTTGACATGATTTGAATACGAGCTGTATTTTTGTTAACCGTATGAGATTGAGTGTCCATTCTTCTAACTCATTTAGGGGTTGTTTGTTTTTTCTGAGAAGCACTTCCTGACCTCTTTTCTCTGCGCCGCGCAGATCACGCGCAGACGTTGAGGTCGGCAGACTGTTTGTTTTTTGGAAGACTTTTCATTAAAAAACGTCTTCCTGAGTTCTGCGTGAAGAAGACACTACACATTCACTTCTACCCTCTTCTCATTCACTTCTACCCTCCTCACCCTCCTCCTTCCCCCTTATCTTGGCAGCTTCCTCCGCCGGCCACCGTCGGCCACGCAGCCACCGCTGCCCTAGCAGCTCTCCCGGCGTCGGGCAGCCGTGCCCTAGCAGCCCTGTCCTTCTATCGCGTGCCCTAACACCCCTGTCTTCCTGTCGCACGCCCTAACAGCTCGTCCCCGCCGCCGCCCGTCGCCCTCCACCTTCGCGGCCGCCGCCTCCACCTGCACGACCTCCACCCCCTACAGCCACCGCCGACCACCAGTTTTGTTTTCTTTGTTCTAAAGATTCATGATAGTTTCGCCTTTGATTTGATAATCATATATTCATCCCCCTTCTAATTGTTATAAATATAGATGTATCGGTATCATTTGCAACTGGTTTAGTGAAATTCGATTGGTTTATTGAAGTTTTTCTACTTATATATGGTTTGATGTTGTTAAATTTGGTTTTTTTGATGTTAGCCTTTGAATCGTTCGGAAGTTTTGAATTTTGTTGCTGATTGCTCTAGTTGTTGTGTTGTTTGATGGTTTTACGATGTCGAAACCTCAAATTTTCTTTGAATTTTGATGGTTTGATGAGTTTGGTTAAAACCCTTTTCGTTGATGAGTCTGCAGATGTTAAAAACAAACATTATTTTTCTTGCATACTGCAGACGTTTGATCCACATTTTCTACTGCAGATGTCTGCAGATGTGGTACGCATACGGCAGACATTTTGTTGCAGAAAAAACAAATAGCACCTTAGTTTCAAATCTATTATGTAAAATGTTAAATATTATAACTAAAACTAGTTGTCGTAAATTCAGAATTTAAAAGGAAAAATGAAAATCAAAGTTTTATAATGCAAAATATAAATTTTGGTTCTAAATTTGTAATTTTAGAGTATATATGAATAAAAAGGGTTAAAGGTTTGTGTACGTAACTCGCAAATATACTTGTCGTGATCTGATTCATGTGTCCAACATGATTTTTGGGTTCATGTTATGCTCACCAGCTTCAACTCGGTAACCCACAACAAGATTCATTTAGCACCTCTCCTTGATATTCTAGGTTATTAACTTCGTATTAAAAAAAAAGACGTGATATTTCTTATATGAATGTATAATAAGCTTTTTTATATGTATAACAACAAAAATAAGAGGTTGAATCTTTTATTTTAAAAACTCAATTGACTGTCAAAACAAGAGCTTATAACCTGGTCGACTTGGTACGTATGAAATTTTTCATCATTTTCATTAGTATTCATAGGTTTGTTTTTTTCATTCAAAACAAAGTTGCTTCATTTGTGTTTATTTTATTAGCTCACGATAACTTTAAGATGTTTGATCTAACCAAGTGGTTCGATCCAAAATTCCAAATCCATAAAATTGGCTAGCAAAATCCTATTAGTGACAATCGTATTTATACCAAACCAAAACCTTAAATACATAAAATCAATCCAATATATAAACATTGATATTGCTAGACCACAACATTAAACTAAGAGTAAACCTCACTTTTACTTCCTGTGGTTTGGTCGAAATAACGGTTTTCCTCCAAACTTTTCAAAATCACGATTTTGCTTCCTGTAGTTTTTCGTTTGTCTCAATTAACTCCAACCAACTAACTCTGTTAAATATCTCTATTAAAATCAAGGGCATTTTGGTCTTTTTATATATAAGGATTACAAATGTAATGTATCCAAACTAACAAGGGTATTTGTATAAATTGATTATATACATACACACACCCTAGCTTCACAAACCAACACCTCCCATTGCCGGTCACCAGCCTCCGCTGCCGGTCATCAGCTTCCACCGCCGGTCACCCGCCTTCGCCGCCGGTCACCCGCCTACGCCACAGTCGCTGCTTCCAGCGCCGGTCATCCGCCTCCATCGCTGGTCTCTCGCCTCCACTGTTGGCCAATATCTCTCTCTCTCTCTCTCTCCACCGAACATCGCGGACTACCACCTGAAAATCGCTAACCAGACCCTTAATTAGGGCTTCGATTAAGGGTGTGCAAAGGTGAAGAGGTTAGGGTTTGAATCTAGATTTGAATTCAGGCATAAAAGATTCAAGATTGGTTAGGTTGTGGTTAGGGTTTTTGATTTGCTGTGATAGTGATGTGATGTTGGTTATGTTGGTGTGATGTTTGTGACGGTCCGATTATTAACGAACTCTGATGGTGGTGGTGGCGGCGGCATACCAGTGGTTGTTCAGATCTTAGGCAGTGGTAGTGGGTTTTTGTTGTGTCTTCTTTAACACTCGACTTCTACTACAGATCGATGCTTCGATTAAAGTTTGATTTTGGGGGTGGTGGTGTTGTGGTGGCAGTGGTGGTGTTAGAAGCGATGGTGTTTGGTGGTGGTGGTTGTGATGTGGTAGTGGTGGTGGTGGTGGTGTTGGAGGCGGTGGTGGTGGTGGAGGCGGTGGTGTGGTGGTGGTGGTGGTTGTGATGTGGTGGTGGTGGTGTTGTTGGAGGCGGTGGTGTTGTGGTGGTTGTTATGATGTTGTGGTGGCAGTGGTGGTGGAGGTGCTGGTGGTGTTGTGATGGCAGTGGTGGTAAGTGGATATCAAAGAAAGTTTGTTTGGGTTTTTGAGTAATGTATAAAATTAGTCAGAAGTTTGAATAAGTTACATTTTTAGTCCTTATTACTAAAATGACCAATATAACCTTGTAATTAACAGATTAGTTTTAACGGTGTTAGTGGGCAGAAGTTAATTGAGACGGGTTACAAACCACAGGGAGAAAAATCACGATTTTAAAACGTTTGAAGGAAAACCGTTATTTCGATCAAACCACAACTAGCAAAAGTGAAATTTACTTTTAAAATAATTAAATACACAAAGTCACAAACATATGATATAAAATTTTGAAACTCCAAAAGTCCACCATTCGACCCACGTGGCAACATTCACATACGTTACCAACTCCTTGTTCCAGTCTTACCCCTTTCACAAGCATACACCTACGTGATCACCATCTATATAACACCAATGTTGTCATCTCTTAAGCAAACCACTTCAATTTCATCTGAAATTACACAACAACAACCCACAAAAATCAACCGATTAATCGACTTTCTCAATCTTTACCCACCAATTTCTTCATCAGGTTAACATTCCCTCTTATCTTCTCATGATTTTCCCCCCTTTTTCTTCATCTTTATTGTAGTTTTTACTGTTTTTGATCATGCCCATAAAGTGTTTGATGAAATGCGCCAGTGGGTTGTTGATTTCTTGGTTTAATCAGTGCTGATGTTTGATAAATTCTTGCTTTTTTGTGTGATATGTTTAATGGGTTTGATTGGAGTTGTTTGATTGTTTGATCTTTGTAATCTCCTGATGATTTGTGTGAATGAATGTATGCTTCAAAGTTTTCTGTTAGTTGGTTGATATCACAGCTCATTGACAATTCATATTGTTTGCTGTTTGTTGGTATTAGTTGTCACTGATTACTAAAAAACATACAATTTGTCTTTTGATTCATCTAATCTGATTGTAAACTAATGAATTGTTTCAACAGAATTATCAAGACTCATAGGCTGTGTTAAACTTGCATGGGTATATCGATTTCGTGCCCCTTGGCTGCCTGTACAGATTTGGAAAGCAGTTTATCATCCATTGGTTTTCAAGAAGGTGAAATTTTGAACAAATCAATCAGTTTCGAGAGCCATGATTCTCAACCAGATGTAACAAAGCCTGTGAGCTCTCAAACAATGAGGGCTCAAGAATCTTTTAACCTAGACCGACCCGAATCGAGACCTAAACATGAGGCAGCTACAAAGTTGCAAAAAGTGTATAAAAGCTTTCGAACACGACGAAAGCTGGCTGATTGTGCAGTTTTAATTGAACAAATCTGGTTAGTATATTGACTTGTTTGACTACTTTGATTTATTTTATCAGCTTTGTAGGATCTCTAATTTTGCTAATGCAGATTCTTTGTGTATGTTGTAGGTGGCAAGTGTTGGATTCTGCTGAACTCAAAAGGAGTTCTATATCATTTTTTGATATTAATAAACATGAATCTGCTATATCACGTTGGGCCAGAGCAAGAACAAGAGCTGCCAAGGTATATTTAAAACCATTGGAATTCAATTGAATACAAATATATTTATACAATAATTATATATTATCAGATTACTTATGAAGTTTTTCTTGATTGTTTGCAGGTTGGAAAAGGATTATCAAAGAATTGTAAAGCCCAGAAGCTTGCATTGCAGCACTGGCTTGAGGCAGTAAGTGAAATTAGAATATGATAAATTAATATTACATTCTGATCAATACGCAGATTCGAAGTTTTCTTATATTATTTGTCTTGCTTTTATGCAGATCGATCCAAGACATCGTTATGGGCATAATCTTCACTTTTACTACCTAAAATGGCTGCACTCTCAAAGCAAAGAACCATTCTTTTACTGGTAAGAACTTGTTACAAAGTTTGAGTTTTTAGCAAAGAATAATATTCTTAGCTTATGAACTTATTTTTTATTATCTTTTGAAAACTCAGGTTGGACATAGGAGAAGGTAAAGAAGTGAATCTTGTTGATAAGTGTCCAAGATCAAAACTTCAACAGCAATGCATCAAATATCTCGGCCCGGTAAATCTCTTTCCCCTTTTCTTGATATTCTATTTTGATTACAGTCCAACAAAACTTTCTTACCAAGATTCAATTTTTAAAACTTTTTGTAGATGGAAAGAAAAGCTTATGAAGTAGCGATAGAAAACGGGAAACTTTTTTACAAACAAACCGGAGAGTTGATTGATACAATGGGTCAAACAAAAGGTGATAAGTGGATCTTTGTCCTTAGTACAACTAAGACATTATATGTCGGTATCAAGAAAAAAGGTTTCTTTCAACATTCAAGTTTCTTGTCCGGAGGGGCCGCATTGGCTGCTGGGAGAATTATTGCTGAGAAAGGTGTTCTTAAGGTATTTTTTCATATAAATAATGTCTTTTTTCAACTTAATTACTTAAACAGTATCCAATATGAAAATATTCATCTACTGTTACATTGATCAGGCGGTCTGGCCTCACAGCGGTCACTATCGTCCTACCCAAGAAAATTTTCAAGATTTCATTTCATTCCTTCATGAAAATGATGTGGATACATCTAATGTAAAGGTAATAAAAGACACCCAAATCCGATTTACTGTATTCTGTTTTGTTTATGATTCTTGGTTAATGATTCTCACATTTGTTTTATAATCTCAGATGGACTCAAATGATGATGATGAAAAAGATTATTTAGGTGGTTTAACCAACATAAGAACTCCCTCATCCGAAGAAGATGAGAACTCAGAAAAAACCATTGAGGAGAAAATGAAGCCAAAATTGTTAAATAATTTTACTAGGAAGTTGAGTGTTCTTGAAATACCAAAAAACAATTATCTGTTTATGGATTTCAAGACTGAGAATCAAACAGCAGACACCATGTTAGATTGTTACTCAGACGAAGAACATGAGTGTGTGATTGAAGATAAAGTTTCTAAAGAATCCATCTTTCAAAGAATTGATTCACATAACGAAAGAAAATCGTCTCCGTTGGGAAAACAGTTTTCCTGCAATTGGAGCACAGGAGCTGGACCTAGAATTGGTTGTTTAAGAGATTACCCTTCAGAGCTACAATCACATGCATTAGAACAAGCTAAACTGTCTCCAAGAACCTTGAGGTCATTTGGTAGAAGAAATAGTCACACATACAGAACACAATTGTCCCCTTTGAGTGCGAGATCGATGAATTTAGTTACATAAGGTGATTTTACAGATTTGTTTGATTAATTTGTTACTTATAGCATTTGTAGTCAATTAACATAGGTATTTTAGGCATCCTTTTGCAGTTTATAGTTGAAATCATGTATATTGTTCTGTATAGTGTATAGATATAAGTTTGAAAAGTTGTATATACATGAGCATTCATTGATATTGCTCTTTTTACCATTAAATGAAAAAAGAATCATTTTTTGTGGTCTTTCTTGGATTATAATACATGGGTTTTGAGTCTTTGACTTCTGAGTTTTTCACATTCCCCTTAGTTTGTTCTTTTATGTATAACTAGTCTAGTTGTACACTTTGCAAGTATGGTTGTACCTGCACAAGCCCTTTTATGTTCCTTATTTGGTTATGATAAATGATAGCATGAATAGCCTTTTTCCAAAATATTGGAAGCTTGATGCAAGAAGTCAAAGGGAAGAAGATGTGCAAAGATTGCATAACAATTCAAGTTGTAATATGTGCAAGTATAGTTGTTATTAACCTCAAGGGTTGGTGCAGTCATAAGCAAGGTTTCACATTCAAACCCAAATTCCATTAGTGTTTGCTTTTAACCTTTTAAAGGTCACATGTCTAAAGCAAACTACGTTTTACCTGATTTCATTGGTTATTAAGGTAATCGTGGGGTCCATGAGTTTACCAAAGAAATTTTGGCACTGCAGCGTAGTGGTTAATTCCATGGCTAATGATGGGCTTGGCTTGGGGTAACCCAGAGTCTTGAAGCCCCTCGGGTTTACCTATTATTCCACCGTCGTGCCTACGGGCGGGTGGGTGGTTGGGTTTACCCCGGAATTGGAGACTAGTGGGCTAGGGGCTCCATGCGTGTGGACTAATGGCCACGTTGTGCGTCTCTTTAGCCATTGGAGCGCTACGTACGGAGTACCCGACAGTTTGCTTAGTTGGCCGTTCTAAAAAAAATAAATATTGCACATCATGTCATCAAGAACCAAGTAATTGCAGTGGACTTGCTAGAAGTATTCATGGAAATTGGATTATGTTTGCTTAAGAGTTGACTTTATTAATTGTCAAAGATTAGGTCTCATCTAAATTTGGGAAACCGTGTAGGAGATCATTAAATACAGTTTATCTATTTCTTTAACTTTTGTTATTGACTTATTGATATATTTCGTGTTTTTTGGTTTGTGTTCACCTAATTTAACAAGTTTGGCCGGCATGATATTCATAATATTACGTATAAACAGGATGTTCGACTTGCAAAATATGAAGAATCTTTTATCATATATTATAAAGTGGTTTTGGCTTATAAAAACTCCTTTAACCGTGTCTGTCGAGGCTTTTGGGCAGTAACAGACTCTATATATGTATAAAATTTTTAACTAACAGGTCAAAAATTAACACTACTGATGAAAAAAAGCTTCGCCAATGCTTTTGGGACGCCATGAAAGAGAGGAGCATGTGATAATAGATGTGAAGGAGAGAGGTGAGAGAGATGACAATTAAATCCTTACCCCGTAAGAAAATTTAAATTTAAAACATTAGGATTAAGTATAGTATAATAGATTTAATTTTTTTTAAAAATCAACAGTGTTTAGATGGATACAGTATTAGGCATTAGGTGATACCCACCCGATTTACCAAACTCGTTTACCTATACGAAAGCGAGTACATTCATATATTCAATAACATAAGAAATAATAAATGGTATGTTCAAGTTGTTAGCAAAAGTAGTTTATAAAACTAGCAAAATATACTTATCGTAAACTTAGGCTTTATAAATTAGATAAAGTTATAGTTTTAAAGGGGAGTAAAAATAAAAATAATCTTTACGTGTAAGTTGTAAAAAAATAGAAATGATATACAAAAAGAACAACATTAAAACAGAGACTATAATAAAGAAGGAAAGCCGAAAACGGCCCACATTAAGGCCCCATAGAGCCCAGTGTTATAGCAAAAAAGCAAAAAGCTTTGGTGACTTGGCCCACCTCAGGCCCAAACTTCTTCATTTAGGGTCAGGGCTCAATTTTCAATTTTTTGAAATCTCAAATATTTTTCAATGTTACTTTAGTAACTCTAACTTCTTTGCCTCTAAAAAACCAGCGAGGTCGAGTCGTAGGGTCGGGTTGGATCAGGTCAACCAGAAAAAAAAAAAAAACAATCAATTGTAAGTAGGGCATAGTACACGAAACCAAACCTATGATGTGGCCGGAGCTCGGTCTGATTTTTACAACCTTAGTAGTTACCTCACATCAGAGTTTTAGTATCGACATCATGAAACAAAAGTGCCTCTATAATCTTCTCGGTGATATTTTGAAGAGAAGCATGGAGTTGGGATTAATATTTGAAGAACCTTAAGGGAGTAAATTACAAACTATATCATTTATTTATATATGAAATTGCATGTTACGTCCTTTAGTTTTAATAATTACTTACAATATTTTTTATTTAAATAAATTTGCACACATATTATCCTTTACATTAACTTTTATTTAAATATACGCTTAACTTAGTTATGTGTTCCTCACATGAGGAATATTTTTGTCATTTGCTTTTCACATCTTATATAATACAATTTTAAAGGTTTATTAATAATTTTAAATGAAAAAAATTACAAGATCGCTATCGGAGTTTTGGGTAAGTCGATAAAACTCATGTTCTTCTTAAGCTCAATAACAATAAATTCAGTGTTTCCCTTTTTTTGATATTCCAACACCGATTATCTTTACCACCATTTAACATCTTCTCCACCATTCATGCCACTTTAAGTTTTTAAACGCCTTTACATTTTTCTAAATTAAATCTACATCTTTACTTTGTTTATTGTAATTTTGATGTCTTAATTCATTTCGTTATTATTTTTTGTGGTAGATGAGAAGCATTATCATCTGTGATTTACAAATACACTTCTTCTTATTAACATTACCCTTTATTTGATATTTTTTATCAAGCCAATCAAGAATTGACGCTCGGTAGCAAATTATGTACTTTATTTTGGACATTCAATCTGGTTTAACGATTCCTTGTTTAAAAAAAAACTTTTTTATTTATTTTTTACTATATTAGATGTGAAAAGCAAATAACAAAAATACCACTCGTGTGAGGATCACATAACTGATTTAACTATGTATTTGGATGTGGGTTAGTGTAAAGGACAATATATGTGCAAATTTATTTAAATAAAAGGACGTAACATGTAATTTCATATATTAGTTAAGGACACAATTTGTAATTTACTCTAGACAATATTATGTATGTTTGATTCTTGAAATATAAATTCGTGTAATTTGAAGATGGATCATCATTTAATAGAAATTTTATATGATATTGCATGTTTTTCTGAAATTGTGTAATATCAGTACACGAGTTGTTTTGGTATAATGTTTTTCTTTAAAATTATATAGAATTTATAGAATAAAGTGCGTTAATTTCTTTTTGAACAACAAAAACCAAGACACCCAGGATCATCCTAACAAATGGATCACTCTCCTGCTCGAAGATCAGTGGTGTTTTGTCACACCCACCCACGAGGGAAAGTACAACTGCAAAAAGGCTCTGTCTCTACCTAAAACAAATTGACCCAAGTGAGACTACAACCCATGATCTTCCTCTTGAAAAGTCAATAGAATACCACTCAACAGAAGTCTAAAAGGCTAGTTGGTTATTAAGCAGATATAACTCATTATATAGGTAAAAGACTTGATCAAAATGAATATTTAGGTGATTTGTTCCCATAATATTGTCAGATGGTGAAAGACTCAATTGATTATTCTTTGTATGTTTGGTTACAATATTAAGAACATAATACAAACCTTAAAATCTAATTGAACCTATGAGCTCATACTAATAATCCTAACAAATTTAGTATAATAAATACAAGTATATTGTTTTCACGAACTTGTGTAAATAATGAAATGTAAATGTGTGTGTGCACAGACATAAGATATAACTAGTGTGTGAGACTCGCGAGGTGTTGAGGGTATAAAAATTTGTAAAACTTCGTATCTTTGGCTAACATTTCGTTATTGTGCTAACCAATGATTTAAAAACAGGACAAGACCTACTGATTTAATAGGAACCGTCAGTATGCCCGATTAGAAACCAAAAAACTTTTATTAATTTGGTTTTATGTTTGATGACATATAAAAAGACATGACTGTGAATTCTTCTCTTTTAACTTTGGGCAAGTAATTTTTATATGAATGTTGGATACTGCTTTGATTTTTCTTATATGGATGTAAATTAACACTTGTATAAAATACAACAACATAGATCTAAAGTGTCTTAAATTTTAAAGGATATTTCCAAATTGCCCATCTCACATGCTTTATAAGCACAATCTAACCCGACATGTTTTCTTCTTGTCGTCGTCATCATCTCTTCGTTGTTAGCGTTAATATTACTGTTTTCGCTTCGTTATTTTTAGCGTTAATATTACGGTTATTATTATTATTATTATTATTATTATTATTATTATTATTATTATATAAATATTTAGTAATTATATACTTAAGTATTTAATAAGATAATAATTAATTTAAATAGTATTTAGTTATAAAGTATAAATAATAAATGTAAATTTAAATGTTAATTTAAAGTATTATAAATAATAGTTAATGTAATATATTATACAATCTCATGTGAATTTATAATGTATTAATAAGAAGAAATTTATTAAACTAGTGATTTTTCCACTCGCCGAAATTTATTAAACTAGTGATTTTTCCACTCGCGTTTCGCGGCGAGGCACACCAACTTAACAATTGAGTAAACCAAATTGGGTCAGATGCATCCGTTTTCATCATCATAGCCACTAAAAATTCAAAGCGTAAGCTGCTTTAGATTTTATCAACATAATCGGTATATTGGGATGTATGAAATCACCATTAAAAAAACAAGAAAATGAAGGAAAAACCCAAATCCAAGCAGAATCAAGAAGCTCAACCATCTAGCCCGAAACCCACTTTATGTGCCTAGCCCTTCTTCTCTTCAATTTTTACTGTCACGTCACAAAATTTGAAAGAACCTGAGAATGCTAACAAAATAGATGAATGTGTTTAGCAATGAAACTAACAATGCTGAGGCCTAGAATTCAGATCTTGTGGAGTGAAACTAATAATGTAAATATTAATGTCAAGTAATTAAAAACATATTCATGGTCCACGTAATCACAATATCATAGTACCATGCAAAGTGATGATATTAAAGTAGCAATACCCACACCTTGAAATTTTTCATGCAAATATCATCTTCAAAATATGATGATATTGAAGAAGCAATTTCCGTAACTACCGGCATCAAAATAAAGAAACCCAACTATATATCCTAAGCAATAAGGAAACCCAACTATAAATCCTAAGCAATCAAGTTACTTGCCTAATTTGATTTTAGTTCTCTCAGCTTCAACAATAACAACATCAACAATAGACTTAGAAGACATGCGCATTGTTCTTAATGGTATGATGATGGTTGCCCATAAGTATGTCGGTGATGGTAAAGAAAGCTTAGTCCCACCAGTTGTTAACCTGAATAAATTAAAAAGAAAGTTAACCAAATACATAAATAGATGAATGCAAATTTATAACAGTATAATCATCAAATCTTAATAGTGAAATCATAATTTGTTTTCTTTGATTTCTATTAGATAATAATGTACCCAAATTTGTATTCTCACATGAGTACATAATTGCCTACAACTTAATACATTTTAATGAATTTTAGTAATAAAGATCACTCTTAGAACACAACCCTTTTTGCATTTAGATTGAGGATATTAGCTAAATTTAATAGCAATATTTTGCTTAAGCAAGATAATTCAATTAAATCTTAACCCTGGCAAATAGTTAAAAGAATCTCCAATGAAAAACCTTTTAAATTTCAAACAATTTAAATACTTTAAATCCTAATCAGCAAACCAAGCACGTTAATCGTGTCCCTGAATCATCAAATACAATCTGTATACAGTTTGTATGTATAGTTACGTCAGAAAATTCAAAGGAAGGGAAAAAAAGTCTGATGTTAATTAGAAAAGAGGCTCACCTGGCATGCCACCCATATCCTTAACAGTCACTAATCTTTGCACTCAATCGCAACTTAATCTGCCAAAAATACAATTTCTTGTCGGCCATCTTCAATTCGATTGCTAAAGTGATATAATATCATTGGATGGATACAATCAAAACCAAAGAAACCACATACAAACCTATCCCCAAAAAAACCACATACAAACCTAACCCACACTCCAAATCAAAATAAACATGAATCTTATGAAATCAAGAAACTTACCTAGTTTCACATTACTTGTCTCAGCTTCAACAATGGTAGAACCAACAATAGACCTAGAAGACTTGCACATTGGTTTTTATGGTATGGTAATAGTGAAGGTCCAAAAGCAAATCGGCGAAGGTGAAGATCGTTGAAATAGAACAGGCTCTACAATCAATCGATGATCAAAGTCCACAAAAATATATGGCGTGGAGAGACACTGCATACAAAACCAAACTTAATCTTAACCCTAAATTATAAAGTTAACAAAAGCAGTTATACACCGATTAGAAGCCCATGAACGACCCCTCGGTGACGAAGACGTTGAAATGGAGACGATTGATGAATGACAAGTCTATACTCTCGATCAATCTTACACCCTTCTTTCGCTCTCTCTCTCTCTCTCTATTCCTATATCTCTGAGCGCACGAAGTGAATTGCATTGTGGCGGGTGATCAATTTAAGAAAACAGAAACCTACACGTAGTGCTAAACCAACGGCTCACATACATGCAACTACCGTAGCGACTACCGAAAGCACCACCGGCATATACACCGACCACCATCAACGCATGACAAATACAGCCGTAGACCGATAAACTGGTTGTTCCGTCTATGGCGGAGGTGGTGCAGATCGGAGAACAGTAAGCCAAGAAGTTATCGCAATGGTGATTTGGCTTATGCCACAATGGTGATTGACGACACTCACTTCACCAGAACCCTATAGCGGCCATGCCGCTGCTACCTTCGTGGAACTGCCACCACAATGGTGATTTGGCTTTCTCTCAACAATTCTTCACCGAGAATATCTCTCTTCGTTTTGATGTCTACGATGCCACAAAAGTTGTCTTAGGGACACGTGTGATGCCACGAAAGTTGTCTCAGGGACACGTGTAAACCGTAAAGCAAGTTTTGTTTCCCACCGTTGGATAAAATTTAAACAAACGTACTTGATTTCAAGATCTACTATTCATTTCCTTGTACTTTTAATAGTATATAATACAACATATTAGGAAGTACTCCATATAACGCTTACACATTATGCGCCAAAATCAACTGTGCGTCTTAAAGTGAAAAGTAAAATACAATTCTATCATTCTCATATGATATTCACTAATATATTACACTTAATTAAGTACTTATAAATGTCCCTTAGCTGGATCTAGTGCTTACTGTTAAGGTGCTTTTAAGAGGTCAAGTGTTAAAATTATACTATATATATATATATATATATATATATATATATATATATATATATATATATATATATATATATATATATATATATATATAACATCAAATATACTAATTTAATTTTCAGTGTTATTTTTATTTTAACATAATTTATTGGCTATCATGATTAAGTTTTCAGAAAATATATTCATGACAACAACAATTAACAGAAAGAAAAATTTGCATATTGTTACGTAATCGTTCTACGAGCGCCTTGCGACATTCTCGAATGATCGAGAATCAAATATTACATTCCGTCTATAATCACGTGTGTTTGGTTTTGTCCTACCTTGAACTCATTAGGGAAATAATCCTAACCTTGATTGGTGAAATATCGAGAAGTTGCATATGCTTTTAACACACATTTTTTAAGAATCATTAAAACACTCCAAAATATGTGTTTAATCAAAATTTCAATAAAACAGTTCGTAAGCTTTTTCTGACTATAAAAACACTAACATTTCATTATTGTTCCATTGTTGGATTTCGGTTTGTAAACGTTAAATTTTAAAAATCAAATGACTTAAAATGAAATACATGTAAAACTTTGTTACTATTTGGTGTTTGTTATTTTTCAAGCTGACTCAATTATGACGCATGGTTATTATTTAGTAACTTCATTTCTTTAAACAGCCTTTTACTTCTAGTAAAATATAAAAAAAACTCACGGTAATCAAGTTTCATACATACTATACTTAAGTTAGTTTTTTTTTTTTTTAAATCTTATAAAAGAATTTACACGATGAAATAGTATTAAAACATAATGTTTTTATATCAATATAAATGTAAGTGACCTAGTAAAATACAAAAGAAACTTAATTACAATTAAATAATAATTGGTTATTATTAAAGGCTAGGATTAAATTTAATGCAGCATCATCTTTAATTTGACCCTTTGGAAATGTTCAGTGTTCCATGAGTCAGATTTTTTTTTACGGCAAATATATTAATAGAACTACTAAACTAGTAAAGTGCTTGGGATATATCGTGATAGAAATAGTATAATTATAATTTAAAGTTACACCATGCTTCCTAACTTAGATTATGCAATCTCCCTCTATGTTTACTCCATAAAAAGGATGTAGATTTTTTATCAGCATTAATTGTTCGGGCACCATCATTTTGTTTTCAAACATCTTTTGGTTCCTCGCCTTCCATATGGAGTGAATTGCAACGTATAATACGGATGTGATTATCTTCTTATGTTGTGATGAGAATGGCCATCCTTCGACCTGTTCCAAAAGCCCCTTAATGGAACATGTCTGAAAAGAGGAGAGGCTACACCAAGCTCGAATCGATTCCCATACGCTTGCAGCCATTGGACAATGAATAATTGTGTGGACGGCAGTTTCCGAGAGCCATCCACAGGAGGGGCTAGTAAAGTGATTTAGTATATTTCTTTTGTTGAGGAGATAGTTAAAAGGGAGTTTGTTGAATATGTCTCTCCAGCATTGAAGGTTTACTTTTAGTGGGATTAACTTGAACCATCCAAATTTTGATTGATTAGAAGACAGACTGTTTTGCTCGATAATTCTCCTGATCGATTTAGTAGTAAATACCCCAATTATGTCGGCCTCCCAAGACCATTTATCATCCTGATCTGTTCTATCAATTGATCTTAGTTCCTCCTTAATATCAGATAGTTGCCTTAATTCTTGCACAGTTTTAGGTCCTGATTTCTAGGACCACAAGAACTTGTCAATACCCGAGGCTTGTCTAATTCTTTCATTCACCAAACAATCCTTCTTTTTCTCGAGTTTGAATAAATCTGGGAAAGCATCGTTTAAACAGCCAATTATGTCGGCCTCCCAAGACCATTTATCATCATGATCTGTTCTATCAATTGATCTTAGTTCCTCCTCAATATCAGATAGTTGCCTTAATTCTTGCATAGTTTTAGGTCCCGATTTCCAGGACCACGAGAACTTGTCAATACTCGAGGGTTGTCTAATTCTTTCATTCACCAAACAATCCTTCTTTTTCTCGAGTTTGAATAAATCTGGGAAAGCATCGTTTAAACAGCCAACATTGACCCATTCGTCTAGCCAGAATTGAATATTGGAACCATTTTCAAGGTTACAAGATAGCGTCAAAGAAAAATCATCTGCGAAAAATATATGGGAAAGAGTTAAAAAATTATCTTGAATGTTCAGGCCACGATAGGTATAGAACTTATGATAATAGCATTTTCTTTGATTGATTATTTATTATTTATACCTTTTTTGAAAGGCGACTATTAAATAAACAAATCGAGAACACTAGCAAGACGCTAGGAAATTCAAACAAGCATTACAAAAAGAAAAGAAAAAAAATCAAACATGCATATTGAGACTACACCAATTACTTTATTCTAAAGAATGCAAATTAATTTTATTTTTAATCTAAAGATAACGCACCATCTTAATTTCATTGATGTTTTGAATGGAGATTGATCGACTCTTAAAAATTTTGTATTATGTGGACATGCTAGAAATATTCATGAGAATATAATCGAGTTTTGTTTTCCTTATGAGTTGACGTTATTATTTGTCTCATGTAATTGATTAGGAAATGTACGTCTCATCTACATGTGGAAAGCGTGTAAGAGATCAATTTAATTCAGTTTATCTATTTCTTTAATTTTTGTCATGTATATATTTCTTGTTTGGTTTCTTGTTCACTTAATTTAACAACTTCGGTTGTCTTTTTAATTATACATATAACTAGGATATGTTGACTAATAAGATATTAGGCTAGAAACTAATATATATACGAGTTAAATAAATTAAATATTAAATAATTATTAATAAAATTTTAAGATTTAAGAAATAAAAGTAAAATACAAACTTATTTATCAGGTGAATAAAAAACAAGAAAAGTAAGTGTTCATAATACTAATTTAGGAATTAAAAAAAAAAAGAGGAAACCAAACATATTATTAGGTGAAAAGATAAGATGGAAAAGTAAATAATTACACACAAAATTAGGGCTGCAAACGAACCAACGAACACGAATAAGGCTTTGTTCATATTCGTTCATTAAGAAATAAACTTGTTCATGAACTGTTCACAAACACTTACCGAATGGGTTTCCTTGTTCATGTTCGTTCATTAAGGAAATGAACATGTTCATGAACTGTTCACGAACACTTACCGAACGTAAACGAACACAAACAAATCAAACAAAAACAAAAAAATGTTTAAGAACATGACGAACATAAAGAAGTCCATAAACACAAACGAATACAAATGATCACATATTTATTTTAGAATAAAATCAATATTTTCATCATAAAATTTATCAAAAATAAATAAACACGTAACATAAATATCCAAAAACACTTGACATACTTGTCATAAAAATAACTGAGACAAAATTAAGAACATCATCGAACACATTAACGAACATAAACGAACACATTATCGAACGTTCACGAACGAACATTAACGAACATAAACAAACACATTATCAAACGTTCATGAACATAATGAACGAACACGGCTTGTGTTCATGTTCGTTCGTTTAACTAAACGAACGAAGTTTTCGTGTTCGTGTTCGTTCATTTACTAATGAACGAACATAAACGAACTTCCCGCCGAACAGTTCACGAACTGTTCGCTAAACGTTCAGTTCGTTTGCAGCCCTACACAAAATTGTGAAAAGTGACGACATCATTTTAGTTATTTATTATATATAAATTTTAAATTTTACTTATTTATTATATAAAAATTTTAAAATAATATGAAACTGAGGAATCTTATAAAATACTAGCTTTAGTAAACCTGTGATAAACCGGTGTATTAAATGGTTTGAATAAATAAAATATTAATATAATAAAATTTATTAATTATAAATGATATTTTAAGATATGATATGATTCAAATTACATATGAGTAATGAATATAAGTAATAAAATAGTGATATCAACTTTTTAAAATATTGTTTTTAATTTTTTTTAAAACAAATATTTTGTTCTAAAACAAACCGTATAAAAATGTCATTTTTTAAAATTTTCTTATTATAACTCCCAAATTTGAAAATTTTAGGTTTTTAAAAGTTAACTTTTTAAAATACCAATTTTAAATATCTCATATTTTTAATGAAGTTTGATGCTTTAGAAGAAATTATTATTTTATAAAAATTTGTTTATCTAAAAACAACATAAATAAAATATATGTTTCTTAATTTATTAAATCTAAAAAAATGTTAAATAATATTATTAGTAATTAAGGTGATTATTTAATAAAAGAGAGAGGCGAGAAATTTTTGATGAGTATAATTGTGGTACTGCCATGTGTTATCCCAAGTTACTTTTTTATTAGAATAGTAAGATAAGATAAGATAAGATAAAATAAAAAGTAAAATAAGAATTAAAATATTTATAAAGGACTTTTACTTATAATCAACATATTAGAAGTGCCAAAAAGGCCTGGCCAAAGAGTTTTAGGGGGTGTTTGGGATTGCTTATCAAAACAACTTATTGACTTATTAACTTTTAAAAAGTCAAAAAATCATTTTATAGTGTTTGGCAATGTGATGGTTGTGAGGTAAATAAGTTAATAAGTTGTTTCAGAAGCAATCCCAAACACCCCCTTAAACGGTTCATATAACCTTTGTCGCTATTTGGTGATTATTAACTTTAAGTTAACTTAATTAAACTATTATAAAACATTGTTATTAAGTAGTGAATTTTTCTTTACGCTCACCTCTTACAAAATTATTAAATAGTAACTAAGTTATATTCGGTTTAAGTTAGTTTAAAAATTTTAACATTCATATATAAGTTAAAACAGTGAAATAATATTAAAACATGAGCGGTTTTTAAATAAGGAAAACACGGGTTACTTTAGCGCAAACTAAATAATTTAATTCGGTTAGCATCGTCTTTAATTTGATCATTTGGAACAATTCAACGTATCATGAGTAGGATAGACATAGAACCAGTGATAGTGATATTAATAATTACTTTAATTGATTATTTATAATTCATCTCTACAATTAAAATTTAAGATAAGTAGTTTATATTCGATTCTATTCAATGCAGAATCCTCATGAATCTGACCCTTTTGAACAAATTAATATAGCGTTAGAGGATAAGTATATATTTGTTGGCATTAATGTTTTATTTTAAATTTATTATACATTATTTATATTTAAAAATCAAAAATTAATGTAAGCATTTTATATCTATGATGATCGTAACGATTTAACATAGCGAGGCAAATATCATAGAATTATGTTACACTTTTCTTCTAAAAGACGAGTGCATACACGTTAAGAGCCGATACAAGATTCTTTGATATCACCTTTTAAAGATATTTGATAAATATATCACATAACTATCAGATATGTAAATAACACGTAAAAAAAAACCGTCAAATATTATCACGCTAAAAAGTTTATCGATGTTACAAGACACCAGTTGGTACCACATAGCAAGTCCGCCTGGCCCACAAGTCATGTCCTATCACATATAAACACAATTGTATTTAGACGATGCGAAGTGATGATATAAACTTATGTAATTGTAAAAATCACTTTAACGAAGATCGAAACAAATGGTAAACCCATACTTAAAAGTGTTTTAACGAAAAATGACTAATATTAAATAGGAACAAGCTATACCCGAAAAAAATATTCAACTGAACATGTAGCAAACTTTGCTTAAGCAGCTTTACTCTCAAACCACCCGTCGAAACATGAAGATTTTCAGTAAAAAATTTTCTTCTCATCACGGGTATTACAAGACCAAAGACGACATATAATATATGCAATGAACAACAAGGAGTCAAGGACCCTGTGTTGATTACTATCTACAATCACTTGTACATCACACATCAAAAGTTGTACACTATGCATAAAGAGTTGTACACCATGCATTGAAAGTTGTACCCTACCTATATATACCACTAATAATATCACCATTCTTATCTTGATTCTGTACCTACACTTATCTCCTTCAAACTCCTAAATTTTCGTTGGTGCCGATCAGGTGAAGCCCTCGAAACCTCCTTCTGACGATTTTGAATGTCTTGCAAAGAAGCAAGAACATCAACCATTGTTGGTCTGAACCTGTGGTCATTGTGGAGACACTTTGACGCGAGTGCAGCCACGGCTTGTGCACTCTTCTTGGAGTACTGGCCACCTAGCCGTGTGTCCATGATTCTTAGAACCCGTTTGTTATCACTTAGAAACGGTTTAACCCATTCAACCAGTGTCTCTTCAACCCCACCAGCTCTCTCATCAGCTATGGCCCGTCTTCCTGACAGCAACTCAAGTAACACCACCCCAAAACTGTACACGTCGTTTTTTGGAGTCAAATGCCCTGAATAGTATGCAGACAGTACTCGTTAAAATTAGGTAACATGTGAATAAGGGCGAACGTGTTTGTACATAGTTTATATATTTTATGTAGAGACAGAACACAACACTAAAATCATTATGCAGCATATAGTTAGTTTCAAAAGTAGAATACAAACACCACCAAACACGTACCTGTTGCTACGTATTCTGGTGCAGCATAGCCATTGGTCCCGACAACCCTGGTAGACACGTGTGTGTTGTCTCCAACGGGACCGTTCCTTGCTAAACCAAAATCTGATAGCTTTGCATTAAAATCCTAAAAAGATTGATAACAGAAAATCATTAATAGGAATAAAGGGAACCAGAATATCTTTGCTTTATTAGTCGACACAAAATTTAGATAAATTTGGCATATACCGAATCTAGCAGAACATTAGAAGCCTTCAAATCTCGATATATGATGCAAGGTTCTTGACTATGTAAAAATGATAAACCTTGTGCTATATCAATGGCGATGCGCATCCTTGTGGCCCATGACATCGGTTCAACACTTTCTGCAAATAAATATATAATTCGTTCAATAAAGGTTATAATTTCTTACTGTGTTCTTTGTTTCGTGTTTTGTGGGTCCCATATCTATTTGTGATAGCAGATCCACAAAATGAAACACAATCAGTATAAAGAAAGTAATACTCACTTCTAAACAAGTGATTATCTAAGCATCCCTTAGGCATGAACTCATAAACTAGAAGGCGATTTTCACTTTCTGAGCAATAGCCAATGAGTTTAACAAGATTCTTGTGATGAAGCTTCCCCATGTAATCAAGCTCAGTCTGCAAATAGAAAAAAAACTCAAAACACAATTCTTTGTGAACAATCGACTCTTTGAAACATCATACTTTGCTTCAGTCGCAACGAACCATTACTCTTGGAAAAATGCATAAAGAACATTCAACTTTGCAAGAACAAGTACATGAGTTCTTTTTGCATATAAGTTTTAACAGATTTGATATAAAAATGGTTCATTAGAGTCAAACACAACTCTTAACAGCTTCAAAGAACATGATAACAGAAAGGGGATCACTTACAAGCCATTCGCGGTGTCCTTGGCGGCTATCGGCCTTGAGTATTTTGACAGCCACGACTAGCCCGGTGCCTGGTTTAGCCGGAGCAAAGGTGGTCTCATCAATCCACCCTTTGAAAACTTGACCAAAACCACCCTCACCCAGAAAGCTATCTGGCCGAAAGTTCTTCGTGGCGGTCTTCAGATCACTCAAGCTAAAGGCTTTGAGGTTAATCGGTACGGGCAAATGATCATCCTTCTGTGCTTTTGAAACCTTGACGAAGCTTACTGTTTTCGTTTGGCTCTTTAAAGGTTTTGAATTAGATTTCACCTTGTCATTAAGCATATCCTCTAAAGCAAAAATTGATCAAAAACACATGTTAGGTGATTATCATTCAATTTAAGCACTTCAATTTATAACAATTAACCTAATAATTGGGGAAATTCAGGAATTCATTCAAATACAAATTCAAATTCAAGGAGCTCTATTCAAATTCACAATCATACAAATTGAAATGAGAAAGCTCAAATTCATACTCGTACAAAACCCAAATCATGATCATCGTTTAAACTCACAAAATCATCAAGTTAAAGAATCTTTTATTCAAATTCATAATCCTACAAATTGAACTGAGAAACCTCACAATCCAAAGCGATAATCGAGACCCAGAAGCTCAAATTCACAATCATTCAAAACCCTAATCACGATTCACGGTCATCATTCAAACCCAAAAACAAATCATCAAACTGAAGAACAAAGAGCATAAGTCAAACATACCTAGAAATTGAGTAGATGAAGCATGAGCAACATTCGCTGGCTTTCCACCACAAATACCCATTGTAGAGTGATGATGATCTTCTGCAACTGAAATTGGGGATCAATGGAAGAACAGAGGCATTGGATTAATAGAACGATTGTGGGGTCGTTGCTGGTCGTCTCTTTGAATTAGTTAAGTCAAAGGGTGGATTTTTTTGTTTTTATCAATTGTTTGATTGAAGCTTCCGACGAAACATCATGAAATTAATGCTCGAAACGGATTTGGGTAACGTCAATTTGCGATTGAAGAAATCTTAGGGTTTGAATTTTCAAAAGCCTAATGTTGACGTTCGAGAGTGGAGTTCTGTAGCATAGATTTTGAAAACTTTATATGATATTACTTAAGTTTCAAAACAAGTTTAATTAAAATAACTAAAGTCCCACGTATAACAAAAAGAGAGTTTTTTTTATTTAAGACGAGTTTCATCTCGAGGATGGTCTTAAGTTAAAGGCTGATATGGACGGATTGATATATGAGATTCTTTTCGGGACGTGCCGGCCTAGTGCCATAAGGTTTCATATTTGAGTAATAAAGATAATCGGGTGTGATAGTGATATGTCAGTGATCCAATTAATAGTTAAAACAAAGCATCTCAAGTATAAAAATGTTATAGTTAAGTCACTAAACTTTCATTTTTATTAAAATTATAGGGCCTAACATGTTTTTTAGTACTTTTTTGGGTTCTTCTTTCTTCTTTTTGATATTAATGCGAAGTGGTAACATGAATTTCGGTTTTTTTAATATAATTAACATTTTTTTTGTTTTTTAATATATATTTAAGCATACGGTCTATTGCACAAAAGTGCAAAGTAATGTTACGTACACCAGATTGTTTCGCTATATGTTCCCTCCTCGAACCTTATACAAAACAAGAGTTAAATCAAGCATCATGTACATTTTTTTATATCAGGAATTAAATCCTGACCCCTACATATTCTCCTCCATTTCATTCTTGACAGAAAAACACCCATCGATGACTCGATTTGATGATTTAGTAATCCAATTTAATAACCTCCGTTTCTTTCTTGACCAAAAACATTTTTAAAGTTTAATTATTATTTTCAAAAGATAGTTATTTACAACTGTATGACTAATGAATAAATCAAAGGGGGGATATATTAATTATTGTGCTTCTACAGTTAAGAACAAAACATGCATGTTAGATCCTTCTTTTATATATTTATATTCAGAACGAGTCAATCATATTTTATAACATACTGATTTTATCACATAACATGTTATGACGGCTAAGGGGTGATAAATTTATGGCGGCTAAGACATCAAGTTTGTAAATATTACAACATGCGTATGAATAAACTATATTTAATATTTTAATATGATTAAGTTAAATGTTTATTTACACCTTTATATATTTTATTTCCTTTTGAAGGCTACATATATTTTATTTCCTTTTGAGAATTTTTTTTTCTTTGTAACTATTGGTCACTCATAGCATCATGTTTGATCCTGTGAATGAATGATTATTTGTTTTTGCATAAACTACCCACGTGACTTTTATACCAGGGTGATTTAGTTTTTCTTATAACTTTTCTTAACTATTTATGATTGAATATAAGATGATTATCACTCATGATACATACATATACATACATGTATGTGTGTCACTTGCATCATTTATTTGTTTTCCCTCTATCATCAATCATCATCTTCTTTAGTCTCCATAACCAAACCCTAAATTGCAACGAGAACCGATGTATATTTAAAAAAGACACATGATATAACTTTTTTTATGAAACAGTTCAAGATACACGATGTAACTTTTTTATGAATCATAACTCATTATTCTTATTGTTTATTCTAGTAATGGTTATCCAAACTTGTTTTCATGAAACAATCATTATGGAAGGGTTTTTATGAACTTCCTTGTAAGAAAATACTCTTGTGGTAGAGTTAACTTTGTAGGCTTTTCTATACATCGATGATTTTCATTTCACAAAATTGATTTCAAAATGCAATAGTTAGGTTGAATCTAAATAATGTAAGTCGATATATTACCATTTTCAATTACGCGGTAATTAAAGGATTTATATTTTGGGTTGCAAGCATTAGGTAATGATCATGACATAATAATTTGGGTAGATACACAAGAGATATATAACAAGGTTATCAATGTGTACACCTAAGATCGGAAACAAATTCAAAGACTTAATTCATAATTCCACAAGCTTCAAAACTTATGATAGACTAACCTTCTACTAATTTTTCTCTAAAGTAAGGCTTGGGATCAATGTATAAGTAAGGTCTTTCTATTTTCCATAAAAACTCATCCATTAAATTAAAGTTGATGTTTTTTTATCACTAAGATCTTACTTTGATTTGATGAAGATGAAGTGAGCTTACCATATAGATGTCGTGATTGCAACTTATTTCGAATGATGTTAGCAATATCTGACTCTAGCTAGGTTCTAGTAGTGCTAGCCATAAAGAAGCCAGACAAGTGATAGTACAAGCAAGCAAACACATGGCAAAGGTTGAAGGAGTCCTACATAACCTTCAGATCTTCTCTTGCAACGTACACCGTCCTCCTCTACGTGTCTAGAGCTAAGGGTTCGGTTGGGTCGTATTTGCATCCCTTATTTTCAATTTTCTCTTTTAGTAATTTTGTAAAGAATTCTAATAAATTTTAAGAATTTATAAAACCGGCACCTTTTATAAATCTTTAAAGTTATTAGCTTTTAAAGAAGTTACAAATATTGATACAATCAAAATCCTCGTTACAAAAAATTATACGTTCAAAATTAATTTTTTGTTTTATTATATATTTATGATATGATAAAACATGTAATAAACTTTTACATATAAACTTGAATAAAGTACGCAAATATAAGATTGATTTGTTGGGAGTTGAACTAGTAGCAGGGGTGATATATTGACACCTAAACATAAAGCATTTTGTTAAGATTTTCAAATAATTGAAACTATGATTTGTCTTTTTGTAATTATTCATAGTACGTTTGGGAGGACCGTCTAAAGTTTGTGTTTTGTCAATGTTATTTAATGTTTCATATTCTTATCTTAAAACTTTTATGATATATCTTTCATACATACCAACTATTATTTTTTATTTGTTACACTTCTTTTAGCTAATCACACCCAATAGCATTCGTTCTCAAACTAAAATGTAAAAGTAATCAAAATTTAAGAAGTAAGAGCATAAAAAACCAACTCCTTTAGATTTAACAAAAATTATGACTACATTTTCTTAGTATTTAGTTATTATATATAACTTTCTAGGTATCCATAATAACAATAAGAGATAACATCTAAGAAAATGTGTTAACACATTTCTTACTAAGATCATCTTCATCATCAACTTTTCATTGTTGGGATCATGTCTATTCATGTTTTACTTGTCTCGAGAAATTTTAACAGTCATTCACTTTTTTTTTCTTTTTTTTTCTTTCCCCTCTTTTCTCCTCTCATAATTCTTCATGAGCGTCACTCTTGCTCACACACACTCTCTCTCTCTCATCATCATCAGATGGATACCTACCGGTTACTTTCATGTATGAGTGTTGGAGATGGTCTATGAGTACTAGGGGCATAAAGCGAACTACTGAGATTAAATCAACCAATCATTTATTGTCATCTTATTTTTAATCTATCTAAAACTATCAAATTAATAGAGATACAACCCAAACTATCTAAAATATTTAATCTCTGCAATTAACTTTGGCTTCTACCATCCGAACCGCCGAAGGCGGCACCCAAAGCTTCTTGTCGAGGGTGTGTGAACGCCCTAAGTGTTACCTTTAATAAACAAATTATTAACTATAATAAATAAATTAATGGTCTTCAAATTTTGTTATTAAAATGATGAACTATATTTTTAAAAGTCAAAGAGAATATCGCTATATACATTATCTTAAATCTTAAATTGACTCCACGTCTTTGCACGACTACAAGTTTTCAATTGAATTGTGTGATAGCAAGTATATTTGATTAAATTCAAAATCAAATACAACAATAAGGAAATTATTATGTGACGAAGCGGGACTAATTTTAAGTAACAAAAGTCAAATACGCGTATACAAAATGTGTTTTAAAGAGCTATTGAACGGAAAATACGTAAAAGTACTAAATTTGATAATTGACCTTTTCATTTGAACATATTTAATATATATATATATATATATATATATATATGGAAATATTACTATACAAAGTGCAAAAAACATGCGAAGCATACGAAATTGCTAGGATGTGACGTGTCTTTTGGGAGATTGGTAATTTTTTCTACGCCATAATTACGCATATAAGGTGGATAATTACGCAAGCTATATTCATTGTTACACAAATTGTAATTATAATTACGCAGGTTAAAATTACTCAAGTTATAAATAACAATTATTGCAAGTTATAATTACGTAAATATAATTACGCAAGCTATACATATAGCACATTCACATTTATTAAAAAAAATTATAACAATACCATACTCGAATTAAAGAGAATAAAATGCTCGATATTATGGTATAATTTTTTTTAAAAAAATAATGTTGTATAAAAAATTATATGCGTTAAAAAAATTGGGGAAATTTAAAAAAAAAATCAACAATTATAGGTTATTTTCAAATATACCCCTATAGTTCATTTCTTGCGTGATTACTCTTATCTCTAATATGATCGTTGCAGGACCGGGTAAGGGTACTTAACACTTAGTTTCACACTGAGGAGAGATCTTAGATCACTTAACAATTCAGATAGGGAACTGGTAACTTAAAACAGATGCTTCAAAGAACACAAGTAAATCAAAGAGACATAACTAAGAATCAACACATGATTAGTTTTCATGGATGTTGTATATTGACCTCAAGTTTTCTTACAAGTGTTATGAAGCATAAAGAAATTACAAGGACATAAGACACTTTTATACTACAACCTACAACCGTCAGTTACATGTAAAGACAGTTGGATTTGACTAATCTAGACAACAAGATCAATCTAAAATCAAAAGGCAGATTGTCTTTTGACTAGTGACTATGATATGCCATAGCTCACTGACTTTTCCTAATACAAAAAGTCTACAGGAACAAGTAAGGTAAGTTACATACAAAGATCATTTCTACTTTTTGATAAAGCATGAGAGTTTCACCAACTTGTGTAAAGCAGGTGAACCACCAGAGCAGGCAGCGGAAAGTGTGTCAGCTTTATCAAAAGTTGATTCAGAGAAAGCATATTTTCTCTGTCCTTTGAAGAAATCAGTCTTCACAGCTTCGGAAGACTTTGTCTCTGAAGCTTCGGAAGATTTCATCTTTGGCTTCGGAAGATGCTGGTCTTTGGCTTCGGAAGATTTCACACTTAGAATATTTTTCTGTTTTGTGAAACTTCCGAAGTAACTCCTTTTGAACTGTTAACTTTGGAAGATCTTACACTTAGACACATTTGAGAGTGTAAGACTTCCAAAGCTAGTTCATCTTTGTTTCTTAGTGCATGCATGGAAGACTTGGTTGTTCTAGCTTGTTGGTTGCATCAGCCTCATAATCTTCAGATGATCTTACAAACTCCCTCTAGGCTGATGCTACCAAAACAGAGAAGTTCTTCAGATTTTGATAGTCCACATCAGGATCCTCAGCATACCTTTCTTCATCATTAGGTCTGGATTCTTCAGACTAACATATTGAGTATGTCTACTGAGGAATAGACATGCCTGCCTTCCTGATCTCTTATGACATACCATCTGTCTTGATCTTCATCATAAGACCATGACATGATTTGTCTTCCAACAGCAAGAGGCTCTACTATGATTGGAGTTTGTTGAGAGACCTCTTCATATACTCCCTCAGGATGCTCTGACTCATCCTGAGGTTGGGAGGTGGATGCCTTTCTTCTTTTCTTCTTTGAGGACGATCTTCTGGCCATCCTTTTTCTTCTCCCTGATGATTTTAGCTGAGGGGATTGGTCTTGAGTACCATGTTGTTCAGTTGAGTCCCCCTCTGCTGGGATCTCCTCTCTCACAGGTTCAGAAGAAGAAAGAGGAGGACCCTGCTGTGGATCAGAAGATGAAGTTGGCTGAGATGCAGCTCCAGGTTCAGGTTGTGTTGTCTCAGTGGGTTCAACCTTCACCTCAACTTCAGGTTGAGCTAGACTTGGTGGAGAATGCAAGTCCACTAGCTCTCCCCTTTTTATCTTCTGCTTGATCAACCTAATGTGCTTATCCATTATGGATAGAGACATAGGACCAAGCCTCCTTCCGAGAACCCATACAGCTTCAAGAAGCTCATCATCCTTTGTCTGTCAGCAGACTTATTTTGGCTTTTAAGGATGATGGCCCTTGAATTTGCAGCTTCTTCCCTTAATCTTTTCCTTTCAGCTTGTTTTTCTCTTTTAGCTTTTTCTTCCATCTGCTTATTGTATTCAAACAATATATACTCAGATGGTAAGGGAAGAAGTGCATCTGCCTGATAGAGACCTGTGGCACTCAGGTAGCTAATCATCTTTAGTCTTTCTTCTTCAGTTGCTACCTGAGATTGTTCAGTGGCCATAGTCTCTGGCTCAGGACTTTTTGAAATGGGAGAGGACAGGAATGTTCTTGTAGAGTCTTTTCAGCCTCATTTCTTCTTTGTGCTTGAGGAGCAGTGCTGCATCCTCTGCTTCCCTCCTCTCCTTTACAGCTCTGTGTCAGCCAGTTCATTCAGCTCATCTAAGGGGAGAGAGATGAGTTCATCAATGTCGTAGTTTCTGGTTCCCAGGTAATTCAGCCTGGCTGCCCTCAACTCATCTTCCTGAGTGTTTAGCCTGGGGGCAGCCCTGATTGCAGCTTCCATAAACCCTGGGGAACCACTTGAACTCTCTCCCCTCAGCTTCCTCTTCCTCTCTCTCTTCTCCTCCTCAATCTCCTCAGGAGTCATTTTCCTTTTGCCTTTGTCGACCACAGGCTTTGGTGACTCAAGCTGGAGAGAGCTTTGGCCTTCATTGCTTGGTTCAGCTGTCAAGCTCTGGCCAGAGAGAGGTTGTGAAACACCATCACCAGCTGGTGTTTCACTGAGGGTAATGGGTGCATAGGGAGATCCTGTCTCAAGGTTCACAGGTTGAACCTCTGGGCTTTCAGTCAAGGTTTTCCCTTTGAAGCTAATCTCCGGATCTACCTCAACATCCAGTTGACCAAAGATTTCACCTGCTAGCCTCTATCTATATAATTTTGATCTCAATTTAAACTCCTCTAGCACCCTGTCTTGGATTCTTTCTGCCAATCTTGCTGCTTGTCTATTATTGCTTGGGTTGACAAGTGGCAGATCTACCAAGTTGATGCTCTCATAGTAACTCAGGTGTGAAATGTTGAGAACTTCTAGTTGACCCTGAGCTCTAGAGATTACAAGAGCTTTCCTATTTCTGTCATACCCCCAACCCCAGATTGGGTTCTCAGAAGGGGCAGACATTGCTCTTGGTATTTCCTCCTCAAACAGTTGTTGAATGAGCAAATGTAGATCACTGTCTAGAGGAGGTTGCTAAGTATGAACATTTGCAAGAGAGAATGGTGATTCCTCTATGTCCATACTCTTGGAAGAACTCCCAGGTTCTTTGATTGTCATAATTTTCTCCCCCTTTTTGGTAGCATCTCCCTCTTGCATAGGTGAGCTGGGAGATTGATCCATGACATCCACAGGTTCTTGTGGACCTGGATGAGTTGTCCTCATGGGTCTCTCAGCTAACTTGCCCTTGAGATCGGTGATCTCAAGTTGTTGGTCATTGACCCTCTTTAGTAAGATAGTCACTTGAGATTTCAAGTGGGCTATCTTTGAAAAATATAGGTGCAAAGATATGACAGTTTGTGCACCTTGTGTTGCAGACTCCCCTCATCTTCAAATGAAGAATCATTGGGGGATGAGAGAATTAGACCTAAGTCTTCTTCCTCACCACCAGCATGGGTTTCTTGGCTGCTAGGTTTCCCCTGCCCAATGACAATTTCTAGAGAAGTGTCAAGAGGCTGGGTTGCCATGGTAGAGGTCCTAGTGATGTTATCACTTGCAAAAGTGATAGCCTCTGCCATATGGATTTCCTGAATAAGTTCAGGATGATCCACCTCAGTAAGGGTTTGCTGATGTGGGCTAGAGATGGGAGAAGCAGGAGTACTCATCTCTCCTTGAGTGTGGGAAGAGAGAAAAGACTCATGGTACTCACTGAATCCCAAATCTTCATCAGAATAGAAGTCAAGGCTGGGAATGGGGCGGTTTAGATCAAGAGGTTGGGGATGGTAGCTTTCCCCAGAAGGTTGATCACTAGAGTATTTAGACTCAGAGTGATGGCTTAAGGCTGTTTGTAGGGTTGTGAGCTCATCAGGCCGAGCATGAGGAACCTCAACGCTGAGTTGTGGAAAGATGGGAGAGGTTTGCTCCTCAGGGGAAGTGGGAGCTCGAGATTCCACTTCCTCCTATACGGGTTCTGATATGGGGGCCTGCACATACTTAGTAGTAAGTGCAGGGGTTCCTTGGGATTTTCTTTTGTAGGTGATGGTGATGGTAGGCTGTGTTTGAGGTGGGTGAGAGGTAGAGGGTGTTGGTTCAACACTAGCTGGTGCTGCTAGGTTTTCACCCTGAGCAATGAGCTCAAACATTTTTGGGACAAGGGCTGTTTCTACCCCAGAGAAGCCGATAGTTGGCTTCTTCAAGATTTTGAAGATGCCAGGCCTCATCAGTCCTATTTTAAGAATATTACCTGTTCCCCTCAACTGTGGTCCCAACTCACAGTTGAGAATGTGTTGAACATACCTAGGGAACATGTAATACTCTAAGGAGTCCAAGTTTGCAAGTAAATTAGTATATACAAACTGAGAGTACCTGAACTTGACCCCTTGTACCATCCTATGGACTATAAAGGAGAGGTCTTCTGGAACTTGATCCCATCCTCCATGCTTGTTAGAAAGGCTGTGAATGACGACATGGAGGAGGTATTTCCATTGAGATGAGACCTTCCCCTTCCTGAAGGTTTTGACTGAGAAGTCACCTTCTTAGCCCATCTGCTGAAAGGAATGGTTGACAGCAAATTTTGAAGGACAGCTCACCTGCTTCATCATCCAGCTGCAAATGGGTGTTTATAATGGCCGGAGTGATGAAAACTATCCTTCCCTGCACTGTAGCAGACAGTGCCTTCTCCCCGTCTATGGTGACCTCTTGACAGGTCCTCCAGAACTCAAGCAACTGATCCTCATAGAAAGGAGGATAGATTTTAAGGGAGGTGAAGTAGTGAGACGAAGAAAGGTACCTACACACATCTGAGAAGCTTGGATCCTTCTCAGAATGTAACAGGGCAACTTGATTGTGTTGCCTGTGTAGGTGCATGAAAAAATCAGGGTCGTTGCGACGATCAAGGTTGGCCATTTGAATAAGCTTTACAGAGAAGAAAGAAAGAAGAAGATGAAATTTGGGGGTAAATTTAGGGTAAGGATCAGTGAGAGTAGAGAGACGAAATAGAACCATTTGAAAGATATATGCTGTGGATTTGAGACAAAGTTATGACAAAAAGATAAACTTTGAAATCCGTAAGTGGGTCCTACTTCTGAAAAAGTGCGCCCAAAAAGTTAGTTTTCTTGGAAGCTGTAAAACTTCCGAAGGCAATTTTGGCTTCGGAAGCTTTGTAGCAAAGCTTCCGAAGGAAGTTTTTGCTTTGGAATATATTTCAAAGAATTTTGAAAATTTGGCTTCGGAAGAAGTGAATAAGTCTTCCGAGACTTGGTTGCTTTCGGAAGATATTTGTTCTTTGAATACATTTAAGCGCTTATATAAAAATTTAAGCTTCGGAAGATACCCAAGAATTTCTTCCGAAGGTAAATCTTAGATAAGCTGTTAATGATTTAAAGACATAAATTTCTTCCGAAGGCAATTTGAGTTCTTCCGAAGAGAAATTTTCATAAATCTAAGGAATATCAGTTAAAAATTAATTTTCTTCCAAAGAGAACAGGGCTTATGAGGTGATCTAATAGACAACTTAGGACACACGATATTAAGAAATAAAGTTGATTAAGTTATTAAATAAAATCTATTCAAAGTTAATCATCCCAATAGCTGATACAAGATATTTAAATCTCTATTCATCAAATGCCTTTGTGAACAGATCAGCATATTATTCATTTGTGTTAACTTTGATTAGTTTGATCAATCCCTTTTCAAAATTATCCCTAATAAGATGATACATGATATTGATGTGTTTGGTCCTTGAGTGTTGCACAGGATTCTCTGTAATAGAGATGGCACTGTTGTTGTCTATGTGGATGGGAGTCTCCTTAAAGTTGAATCCATAGTCTAGCATCTGATTCTGAATCCAAAGCACTTGAGCACAGCAGCTTGCAGCAGCAATGTATTCAGCTTTAGCAATTGATGCAGACACACAGGATTTCTTCTTGCACTGCCAAGAGACTATCCTTCCACCAAGGAATTAACATCCCCCAGATGTAGACTTTGCAGTCATGTTGCAGCCACCATAGTCACTATCTGTATAAGCATATAGATTAAAGTCTGAATTCTTTGGATACCAAAGGCCTAGATTTAGAGCACCTTTGAGGTATCTGAGAATTCTTTTGACAGTTATTAGGTGTGACATCTTGGGGTTGGCTTGATATCTTGCACATATACATGTGGCAAACATGATATCAGGCCTGCTAGCAGTAAGGTACATAAGTGACCCAATCATAGCCCTGTAGAGATGTTCATCAACACACTCCCCCTCAAGATCAGGACCAAGGGAGTGGTTTCTAGCTATGGGTGTCTTTACAACCTTACAGTCAGTCATCTTGAATCTTGTAAGTATGTCCTGTACATACTTTGACTAACTAATGAAGATGCCTTCTTCAACCCGCTTCACTTGAATTCCTAGAGAGAAACTGAGTTCCCCCATGGCACTCATTTCAAATCTATTCTTCATCAGCATCTCAAAGTCTTTACAGAGCTTTGGATTAGTTGAACCAAAGATGATGTCATCTACATATATTTGAACTAGCAGTGTCTCATTTCCTGTTTCTTTGATGAAGAGAGTCCCATCAATAGTACCTCTTTTGTATCCATGTTGACAGAGGTATGTTGATAGTGTCTCATACCACTTTCTTGGAGCTTGATGCAATCCATATAGAGCTTTATCAAGCTTGCAGACATAATCAGGATGATCTGGGTCTACAAAGCCAGGTGGTTGTTTGATATAAACTTCTTCATCAATCACCCCATAGAGAAAAGCACATTTCACATCAAGCTGGTAGACCTTGAAATCCTTGGATGTAGTATAAGCCAGAAATATTCTTACAGCTTCAAGTCTTGCAACTGGAGCAAAGACATCAGTGAAATCAATCCTTTCTTCTTGAGTGTATCCTTGGACAACCAGTCTAGCCTTGTTCTTGATGATAATCCTTCTATCATCCTTTTGTTCCTGAATACCCATTTGTTCCTATGACACTTTTCCCTTGAGGAAGAGGGCATAAGTTCCACACCTTCTGTATTCTGATTTGAAGCAGCTCATCTTGCATAGCTTCAATCCAGCTTCCATCCTTTAAAGCCTCATCAACCTTCTTCGGCTCTATCTGGGATAAGAAATAAGAATGTAGACAAACATGGCTGTCATGAGTTTGTCCTCTTGTTCTTACCCCTGAGTCAACATTTCCAATGATGTTTATGGTGGGATGTGACTTGTGGATCCGAAGTTGAGGGATCACAGCAAGTTGGTTAGACAGATCTAAATTTGAGAAATTCTGATCTGGAAATAAGGTGTCTCCCACCACATCAGCACACTTATCAAGAGAAACTTGATCTAATGAGCATGTGACATCATTCATGTTGTCTTCAATGGAGTGGTTATCAGCATCAAGAAATTCTTGATCACTGTCACCACCTCCAGTTCCTCCTGCATTTGAAGTTCCTTCACCTGGATTTGGTGCCTCTGAGCTGGAATTTGAAGGCACCTCAGATGAATCAGAAGTATTTGTCATGCTTGTGCTGATAGAGCCTCACTTGCTGGGTTAGTTACCATTGAAGCTGAAGTAGTCTTCTTGGTTGGTCTTCTCAGCTCAAATCTTGGATCAGGATCTTCTTCTGATTTGTTATCTGTAGATCCTGAAAAATTCTCATAAGACTTGTTAAAACAGTTGGTAACTAAATCAAGATCAAACAGCCAATCCAGACCAGAACCTTTCACACTGGGTGTGTGTTCATTGAAAGTCACATTGGCTAACTCCTCAATGATTCTAGTTCTGAGATTGTATACTCTATAAATAGCCTTAGCTTGAGAAGAGTATCCAACAAAGTGTCCATCATTTGATTTCTCAGCAAACTTGGCTATTTGATCTTTGGTATTCAAGATGGTGCAAGGACATCCGAATGTTCTGAGAAAACCAATGAATGGTCTCCTTTTGTGCCACAGTTCATAAGGAGTCTTACCATGAGTCTTAACTACTAAAACTCTATTCTGCACATAGCAGGCTATGTTAACAGCCTCTGCCCAGAAGGTGATAGGCAGTTTAGAGTCAGAAACATGGTTCTAGCAGCCTCAATAAGTGTCCTGTTTCTCCTCTCAACAACACCATTTTGCTGAGGAGTCCTGGGAGCACTATATTGTCTTGAAATACCCTTTTCATCATAAAATGTATCAAGGATTTGGTTTTTAAATTCTGTTCCCTGATCACATCTTATGATTTTGACCTTGTGATCACATTGATTCTTAATTTGCAGAATGAAGTTCTTCAAGATCTCAGGAGTCTCATCCTTAGTTCTAAGGAAGAAGACCCAAGTGAATCTTGTAAAGTCATCTGTGATCACTAAACAATAAAAGGTCCTTCCTAGACTCATTACACTAGTGGGGCCAAACAGATCCATATGTAACAAGTGTAGGGGAGTAGTGATGGAGTTGGTTTCCTTTGGCTTGTCAGACACTTTGTGTTGCTTCCCTTTCAGACATGCAACATAATGGTCATCACTTGTAAACTCTTTCTTTGGCATTCCAGTTACCAAATCATTTTTAATTAATTTATTCATGTTTTTGAAGTTTACATGGCACGTTGTTTTATGCACAGGAAAGACTCATCACTATTTGCTTTAGATAGAAAGCAAGACACTTCTCCGGAGGGAGTTGTTTCTTGCAGATCCATCTTGTACATGTTTCCCTTCCTGGGGGCTCTGAGCAGAATGTACTCCTGAGGAATAACCACCCCAGGCTTGAGAATAATGCACTCATGCTCAGTGAAGAGCATGTGATGTTTTTGGTCATAAAATTGGGACATACTCAAAAGATTGTATCCAAGCTCTTTGAGAAAATTTACCTTCTCAATGCTAAGCTTACCATTTGAGACCATGCCCTTGCTAGTGATGTAACCTCCTGCATCTCCTCCAAAATCAACTGGCCCTCCATCAAACTTCTCAAAGTTTTGAAGTAAGGACTCATTGCCTGTCATGTGCCTGGAGCAGCCACTATCAATGATCCACACATTTCTATTTGCCTTTGGCTGTCCCTGCACAAAAGAGATGATTTAGTTACATTTGGAAACCCAAGCCTTATTGGTCTTGGGCTTGTTAAAATGAGTTGAAGGCAATAAAACAGTAAGTGATCCTATGTTCAGACTCTGAGGATCATTTGCTGATGAAGAATCTTCAGTCACAGGGTCCTCCTTCATCTTCCACACCATCTTTGGAAAATTTGGCTTGACCTTCAAAGCTTCGAAAGCTTTTGCAGCTTCGAAAGATTTGGAAACTGGACCTTCGGAAGATCTTGCTTTCACTACAACAAGCTTCAGTACTTCGGAAGCATTCCTTTCTTCGAGACCAAATTTTCTTCCGAAGGCAATTTTTTACTTGCCTTCTTTTTCATTTTGGAGCTTCTGAAGGAAATAGATTTTCCTTCCGAAGCTAGCTTTTCCTTCATCTTCCCAGAAGCTTTCTCTTTAAACATGTGGATAGTGCTTTTGGGATTGTAGATACAATCTTTAGCCAGATGGGATGTACTACCACACATGATGCATTCCATTTGCTTCCTTCTGGGAGTCTTCTTCTGAGAGCAAGACTGAACTTGAACACTTTCTTTCTCCAGCTTCTTCTTCACAGATGATGCAGCAATTCTCTTAGGGAGAGACATGCTCTTGGAGGAGGATGGTTCAGACTGTGTAGCAGTGGTACACAGCAATTCAGCATTCTCTTTGTTGGAATGAGTTGGAACTGTGCTAAAACTCCTGGTACTAGAGTTTCTAGTTGATTCCTCAGCCTTTACCACTTCAAACCCTGCAGAGATAAACACTTGTTTCTGCTTGGAGTCAAAAGTGGCCTTGATCTCTTGAGCCTTCTTTGATCTTCTCTTTGCTCTTCGGATCAAGTTCTTCCTCTTTGTCTTTGTCATACCAGCCTTTTTACTCTCCTCAGGAGCATGGTGACCCTTTTCAGATTGACTCTCTTCACTCATTTCAGAGTCATCCCTCACCATCTCCTCTTCATCCTCTTCAACACTAGGGTCTATGAGGGGAAGCTCATCTTCACCAGTTCCACACCTTGGAGATATTACAGATAATATAGTGTGTGGAGGAGCTATCTCAGTAGATCCCAGTCCCTGCTTATTCTGATAACATACTTTTGCATGCAGAGATGAGGATATGATGTTCTTGAAGGTCTCTTCTTCAAGAACACATTTTTCAGCCTGAGCTTTGCTGATCACAAGCTCAGCCTGGCATTCAGTCAACTTGGTAATAAGATCTTTAATTTGAGTCCTGTAATTTGTCTGCTTATGTTTAAGAGTTGAAACTGTTTTCTCTAGATCTTCTATCTTAAGTTTATAGTCATTTTCAGCTCTTTTAAAATCAGCTTTTAGGATATTCAAGGACTCAATATCAGATCTCATTTCTAAGTTGTAGTGCCTGTATCTATTCACTTTAGCAATACATTCAGGAGAGCAAAGATGTTCTAGTACCTTAGCCTCATCATGGTCAGCCATGTGTGCCTGGTTTGGTGAAGCATCTTTAGCCTGAAAGCTCCAGTCAAAGCCTCCTTCTTCAACAGAAACAACAGCTTGCTGTCTTGGCTTCTCATTCTAGTGCCCTCCCTCAGTGTAGTTTGGCCTAGATGATGCTTGGCTACCATTTGACTTAGGTTCCTTGCATTCTCTGGCAAAGTGACCCATCTGGTTACAGTTGTAACACTTCACTTTGCTCTTGTCCAGTCCAAACTTGCCACTTGCAGCATTGCTGGGAAACCTTCTCCCTGTCTTCTTGTAGAATTTCCGGACTCTGTGAGTGAGAAGAGTCATCTGCTGGACTATCTCCATGTATTCCAGATCATATGGATGGATACAATCTAGGTCTTCAAGAGTGAAAAGAAAGTTGCCTGAACTTTCATCAGTAGAGATAAAGGCTTGAGAGGTGCTTATCTCTTGGAAGGGACTTCCTTGGATGTAGCTCTCTCAGGGTGTCTCTGGGAAGGTGATGAAAGGACCCTTTTATGAAGTTTCAGGGTAGCAGATAAGATGATGTTGTGGTTCTCTACTATCCCTTTCACCCACATGAAGGGCTGAACTCTGGTGAGTATTAGAGTTACCAGATGAGTTTTGCATGTTCATCTCCATCTGGTATCCACTGAGTATCCCATACAACTCAGTGAGAGTAAGAGTCTTGAGGTTTTCAGCCCTCTTAATGACCACACAGTAGTGTGTCCATTGTCTGGGAAGAGAGGACATGAACTTCCTAACAATATCCCTATTCTCAATAGTTACTCCAACATCAGCCAGAGTATCCACAATCTCAACATACCTGAAATACTATTGAGTCATGGTTTCACCTGTCTTGAAGGTGAAGTTTTCAAATTGCTGCTTCAGGATGTCCTTCTTGTTCTCCTTGGCTTCATTGGACCCCTCATACATCAGTTTCAGTGCATCCCATAGCTGTTTAGTTGTCTTGCACTTCTTGAAACCTCTGTAGATGGAGTTTGGAAGAGCAGTTTGGAGGGTTGTCATGGCTTTCTGATCAATATCAATCCTTTTCCAGTCTTCATCAGAAAAGTCAGCCCTCTCCTTTGGTATCATGCCACCACCAGCAGCAGCTGAAGAGGTGCATGGTACATGAGGTCCATCGACAACAGACTCCCACATCCTGGAATCCTGAGACTTGATGAAGCCTTCCATTCTTTGGCACCAAGTATCAAAATCCTCAGGAGTGATCAGTAGGGACTTTGTCATAGTTCCAGTTTCCATATCAGCCTTAGAGATAGCTGCCATTTGAAGAGTTAAGTGATGTGTGAAGCTAAGAGGATTAAAGATGGTGAGATCTTACAATCAAGAGCCTGGAATGCTCTGATACCAATTACAGGACCGGGTAAGGGTACTTAACACTTAGTTTCACACTGAGGAGAGATCTTAGATCACTTAACAATTCAAATAGGGAACTGGTAACTTAAAACAGATGCTCCAAAGAACACAAGTAAATCAAAGAGACAGAACTAAGAATCAACACAAGATTAGTTTTCAAGGATGTTGTATATTGATCTCAAGTTCTCTTACAAGTGTTATGAAGCATAAAGAAATTACAAGGACCTGAGACACTTTTCTACTACAACCTACAACCGTCACTTACATGTAAAGACAGTTGGATTTGACTAATCTAGACAACAAGATCAATCTAAAGTCAAAAGGCAGATTGCCTTTTGACTAGTGACTATGACATGCCATAGCTCACTGACTTTTCCTAATACAAAAAGTCTACAGGAACAAGTAAGGTAAGTTACAGACAAAGACCATTCCTACTTTTTGATAAAGCATGGGAGTTTCACCAACTTGTGTAAAGTAGGTGAACCACCAGAGCAGACAGCAAAAAATGTGTCAGCTTTATCAAAAGTTGATTCAGAGAAAGCATATTTTCTCTGTCCTCTAAAGAAATCAGTCTTTATAGCTTCGAAAGACTTTGTCTCTGAAGCTTCGGAAGATTTCATCTTTGGATTCGGAAGATGCTGGTCTTTGGCTTCGGAAGATTTCACACTTAGAATATTTTTCTGTTTGAGTGTGAAACTTCCGAAGTAACTCCTTTTGAACTGTTAGCTTCGGAAGATCTTACACTTAGACACATTTGAGAGTGTAAGACTTCCAAAGCTAGTTCATCTTTGTTCCTTAGTGCATGCATGGAAGACTTGGTTGTTCTGGCTTGTTGGTTGCATCAGCCTCATAATTTTCAGATGATCTTACAATCATTAATCCCATAGATCAATAGTTGTTATCACTTCGTACACTTCGCACAAATTCATCACTTTGTACCGTAAACTTTTCTTACATACACACACACACACACACACATATATATATATATATAATTTATGTAGAATTTTTAACACGAAAAAATATTGTTGATGAATAAATATATGTGACACATGTTATGTATAATTTTACATGCATAATACTTATAACACAACTTGTCACGTGTAATGTTACATAGACAATTGGCGTGATACGACCTGCATATTTAATGTCTTGTAGGCAACCACTATTTTTTTTTTTTTGAAAGGCAATACTCCATAAATATGCATGCTAGCAAGTAGCTAAGCATGCTAATAATACATCAGTGTACATCAAATACAAAAGGAAACAACATAGGCAGTAGACAAACAGAACAAACACTTCAAATGCAAAACTTTGCCCAACTGTCCTAATCCAAGTTATCGATGTTTGCCCGACTTTTTATCCATAAAAATCTGGTACTTTTGATGTCCTCGAGTAACCTGTTCGTCGAAGGTGGTTGGTTGCCAAACACCGCATTGTTTCTCATCTTCCAATGCACCAAAAGGTAGTGATCATAATCGCATATATTGCATCTCCTCTTATAGAATTGACCGCCTTATGAATTAAAAGTAGATCCTTGATATAGAAGGCAAATATGGGCAGAAATTTACACCAAGTAAAGATATACGCCCAAGCCATAGAGGCGTAGAAACATGAGATGAACAGGTGGTTAATTGTTTCCGGATGTTCAGAACAAAGTGGGCATACGTCAGTTGTAAGAGTGACATTCCTTTTGAGAAGGGCAATCCTAGTTGGGATTCGGTCGAGTTCCATTCTCCAAACTAAAATGTTTGCTTTTGCAGGTACCCAAGAACTCCATTCGTATATATATATATATGTTTGGTTGAGGCGTAACCTGGTTCAGTAAATTTAGAAGTGACTTCACAGAAAAAGAGCTGGTGTTGTCCCCTTTCCAAACCCATACCATTTGAAAAACAAATGAGCTGGTCCAGTACAATGTTTCTCAAAAGAAATGACTCGTTTCCATAACGCTAGACCCTCATCCTTGAAACGCCACCACCATTTAGTTAAAAGACTAAGATTCAAATCTTTCAATGATCCAATGCCCAACCCACCGTTGGCTCTTTTATCGCATATTTTTCCCATCTAATCCAATGTATTTTGTATTTACTATCATCTCCTCCCTAAAAAAATCTTTTTCTAATGCTTTCTAGTTTTTTATAACCTTGTCAGGAGCCTTAAATAAAGAAAAGAAGTACACAGGACGGTTGTCCAGAACAACCTGAATCAACGTGACTCTACCTACGATAGAAAGGTGTTTAGACTTCCAAGAGGAAAGTCGAGATTCGAAAGTCTCTACTACCGGTTGCCAGCTCTTCGCGAGGTTCATGTTAGCACCAACCGTTAATCCCAAGTAATTAAACAGAAGGGATTCGGTCTTACAATGTACCATTGAAGCAAATTGTGCATTTTCTTCATTCGAGACATTCAAGCCTAACAAGCAACACTTCTTGGCATTTATCTCAAGCCCAGACACGAGGTGAAAACATCTTAAGATTCTAATAAGATTCTTAAGATTAGAAGTGAGAAATAACCGGCCCATTGTTCGGTAATTGAATCCTCTAAATACCCCCATTGCACATGCTTTATTGATCATCCAGTTAAGAGCCTCCATACCAATGAGAAACAAGAATGGAGATAAGGGGTCGCCTTGCCTCACCCCCCTAAAGCAATGAAATTCTTTAGAGGGGGATCCATTAACCAACACCAAAGCTTTTGCAGACCAAAGATCCATGTCCTCCCACGTGATGGAAAGTTCATTTGACCAAGAATAGAATCAATGTGTGTGTGTGTGTATATATATATATATGTATATATATATGTATATATGTGTATATATATATATA